>JARJLG010000078.1:0-408368 GCA_029448575.1 Mycena maculata | reverse complement strand
GACACAACTTGTACAGGGGATCGTATCCAGTGGTTTCGGGCGGAGGCAGAGATGGAGCGGTGGAGAGAGCAGGTAGAAATGAAACTGGCGGAGTGGCGAACAACAATCAGGAGTTTCGCGCGGTACAAAGATATATGGACGATACTCGCGGATCGGCAGGACTCCACGCAGATCGGGCTTATCGCGTATGCGAAACAGAAGGCAAACATGTTTGCGCACCGGGAAATGGAGGGCAGGACAGCATTGGCCAAGCATATGACGCTGTCCAAATACAAGGACATTGTCGGGGATGACTTCAACCTCGTGGCATTCGTGACGAAGAAACGCGAAGAGGACAAGGCGTTGCAGAACGACTGCGCTGAAGCACGGTGCAGAGGTCGCGGCTGCCGAGGCTCAGCGGGCGAGGGAGCGAGAAGCTATAGGGGAAGAATCGGACGATGATGATGATGAGTGGATGGATGAAGATCAAGAGTCAGAGGAGACGAGGAGGCGGCGGAGGAGGCGACGTGAGTGGTCTCCAGTTTTTCTTACCATGGTCTGCTGACTGCGCTGCTTGGAAGGACGGCGACGGCGATGGTGGAGTGGAGTGATTGGCTGCTTACGACCTTAAATTCGCTTAGCCGGCTTAATCAGTGCATTTATTAACCGGTTTACATTCTGTAGCGAGCCAGTTAACATTCTTGTCTCGCTACGAGCCGACAATATGTCGAGATGATGGATCATTTGAACGAGTTGGCGCGGCCGGAGTATCAAAAGCAAGGAATTATTAGCTCCTAAAACGCAGTGCTCTCCAAGGAACTTTTCAGGCATGAGAGCTCCAGGTAAGTCAGTTTCGCCCCGATTACCTTCAAACCACTCACCGATTCGATGTTCAGGATGCCCTGTCGCGCCTCCTTGTGCTTTCCGGCGTGCCAGAGGCCGCGCTCGTCGTCGGCCGCTGTACTTCTGGTGGTACCCTCAAAAGTCGACTTTCCAGCTATGACCGCTCTAGGTAAGTCAATTTCGCCCCGATTACCTTCAAACCACTCACCGATTCGATGTTCAGGATGTCCTCTCGCGCCTCCTTGTGCTTTCCGGCACGCCAGAGGCCGCGCTCGTCGTCAGCAGCCGTACTTCTCACGGTACCCTCAAAAGTCGACTTTTGAGCTAGGAGTGCTCCAGGTAAGTCAGTTTCGCCCCGATTACCTTCAAACCTCTCACCGATTCGATGCTCAGGATCCCCGCTCGCGCCTCCTTGTGCTTTCCGGCGCGCTAGAGGCCGCGCTCGTCGTCGGACGCCGAACTTCCGGCGGTACCCTTAAAAGTCGACTTTTGAGCTATGACTGCTCCAGGTAAGTCAGTTTCGCCCCGATTCCTTCAAACCACTTACCGATTCGATGTTCAGGATGTCCTCTCGCGCCTCCTTGTGCTTTCCGGCACGCCAGAGGCCGCGCTCGTCGTCGGCCGCCGAACTCCCGGCGGTACCCTCAAAAGTCGACTTTTGAGCTATGACCGATCCAGGTAAGTCGATTTTGCCCCGATTACCTTCCAACCACTTACCGATTCGATGTTCAGGATGTCCTCTCGCGCCTCCTTGTGCTTTCCGGCGCGCCAGAGCCCGTGCTCGTCGTCGGCCGCCGTACTTCTGGCGGTAGCCTCAAAAGTCGACTTTTGAGCAATGACCGCTCCAGTCAAGTCAGCTTCGGCCCAAATACCTTCAAACCACTCACTGATTCGATGTTCAGGATCCTATCTCGCGCCTCCTTGTGCTTTCCTGCGGCTCCGATGCCGAACGAGTCGGGCGCCGCTTCAGCACCGGTTATCCCCCTTTTTCGGGACTTTTAAGTCAGGTGTTTGATTTCCTCACCGATTTGCTTCAACTAACGGATGTACACGTTGCGTAGGACCCTCTCCAACACCTCCTCAAGTCTCTGGCGCCTGCGATGCCGAACAAGTCGTGCGCTGCTGCTTGAGCGTCGGTATCCCCCTATTTTTCGGGATTTCAAGTCAGGTGCGTGAGTGTCTCCCCGATGTTCTTGAACTAACGTATCCAATTACACAGAGTTATACATTGGCCTTCTATCACTCGGCTCCCCAAGGCGCCCCTGCCAGTACTCGATAATGTCTGCCATCCCCTCCAACCCCCCGATCCGCTCCCACGACGAATGCTCACAGTGGCGCTTCCCGCAGCCATAGCACGGATACGGCTCGCGGTTGGCCAGTCGGGCCCGCACGGAGAGATGGACCAAGGCCTCTGGCGCACTGCTCAGCCATACGCGCAGCCAAGACGACAAGAAGACTCACCGAGGAGTTTCGGACGATTGGTGGGGTAGTAATACGCCCACGCGATCTCCTCGCCCTTGCAGTCGCGGGTGTATTCGCCGCGGCGGCGGTCGATGTCGTTGGTGCGGCCGGCCTTGAGGTCGACCCAATCCACTTCCTCGTCGGTGGGGGCGGTCGCGACGCCATCAAGAATCTTGTGGTTGGCGCGGTAGTTGGTGTACACGACGCCGGGAACCTCTGGCTTGTACGGCCGCAGGTTGTAGGTGGCCTCGGCGCGTTCGATCGGGTCGAGGATCTTTCGGCTGCGACGATCAGCGGACACGAAGATATATCGACGAAATCACCTACATTAACCTCAATAGACGCTGGCGCTCGCTCTCACTGAGACTGTGGACAAAATCAAACATCTGAACGCCGAAGAAATGAAGAAAATCGATCGAGGATTGAGGGAGAAGGGACTTCCTTGTGGATGATGGAGTGGTGCGGAAGGACGGTGTTTGGGGGCTTCCCGCGACACCTTTCAGTCCGATAGGACGTTGGCGCAGTCGCGCCTACGGGGATTTCACGCTTGGACCAGGTAGCACGTCGCGTCTGTAATTTTTCGCCCTCTGCCAGCGTCAAGGTCACGTGCGAGCGCTTAAGGCCCTATGCCCGCACTCTTCCGCATCGTCCAAGACGACTACCCGCCCATACCCGAAGGCGCGTCCCCCATCGTTAAGAACTTTCTGTACCATTGCTTCCAGAAGGACTGCAATCTGCGCATCTCGGCGAAGAAGCTGCTGAGGCACCCGTGGATAGCAGCTGGGCGGCGGCAAATGGCGGACGGGAAGGCGCCAGAAGAGGAGGGTGGGGCGCAGAAGCAGAGCGCACGACCTGGCGCGGAAGAAGGAGGGCGGCGTCCGCTCAGTAACTACAACTACGATGAGGCGGTGTTGAAGGTGCAGGAGTGGAACGAGGCGCTGAAATGTGTGTCCTCCCTTCGCAATATTTCCGCCTCGCCGTCCAGCTCGAGCTCGTGCGCCTGGAAAGCGGCGGCGGGCCCCGCGTCCAAGCCGCACCTCGCGGAGAAGATCCAGATCTCGCCACTATCCTTCTCCCTCCAGCCGCCCGAAGAGCAGACGAACAACTGGGACGACGACTTCGAGGAGGGGATCTCGCTCACAAAGCTGCAAGCACTCGAGAAGACCGCCGGGGAGCCCGAGCCTGAGGGGGTGGACGCGTCGGCGAAGGAGAACGCGCGCACGATACGCCCGAACAAGAGCCGCGACGTGAAGCCGCTGCTACCGCTTGCGAAGCCCCCGCCAGAGGAGATGCACGGGATCGTGGAGGACTACTCCGCCCTCGTCGGCGGGGAGGACGAGGGTGTTCTCGAGAGGATCTCACGTCAGGTGCGTGATTTTCTCCCCGATTGCCCTGAACTAACGTATCTAATCACAGAGTTATAACTACTCATTATACATTCTGCCATCCCCTGCAGATCGCGGCGGCCTTGCCGCGAGTTAATCGGCCAGGGTGTCACCTCCATCTCAGTGGCAGCCGCAGTGGGAACTGCGTCCAGAGAACAAGCCAAAGCGTACGACAATGGTAAGTGACCCATGCAGCCGCTTTGGTCAATCTTCATTGAATCATATATTACAGGCCAAGTGGCCTCTGCCACTCCTCCTTCCTTCCTTCTACATCGACGATGGGACGCACCGCGTCACTTACGAGAACTGACCGACAAGTTCCCTCGCAGCGGGTTACACCGACCAATTCCGCGCGATCTTCGCCGCGTCCGCTATCGCAAAAATGGGCTCCGTGGACAGGACCAGGGAGGTGCAGACGCCCGGCGGGGCCTCCAGGTGTGTCCTCTCCCTCCCGTTCCTGCTGGGATTGACACTCCCGCGCCCCAGCGTCCCCCCGGAACACACGAGTATCGGGATCCTCGCCGCCCTCATCGGGCACCTCGAGGCGAACGCGCCGACGCCTGTCCTTGAGCTCGGCTCGCCCCCGTTGGAGATGGCGCATGGCCCCGCCGTGCCGCACGCGCTCAAGCACGCGATCTTGCGCGCGAAGCACAGCAAGAAGGCGCTGAAGAACGCGGAGGGGAGGTCGTTGGAGGAACCGAGCGCGTTGGTCGGCACCACACAAGCGATGGACACCACTGGTTAACCGGTTGACATTGGTTAATCGGTTGACTCTGGTTAATCCTTGGTTAACTGGTTGACTTTGGTTAATCGGTTGACTTTGGTTAACCGGCTGACTTCGGTTAACCGGTTGACTTCGGTTAACCGGTTGACTTTGGTTAACCGGTCGACTTTGGTTAACCGGTCGACTTTGGTTAACCGGTTGACTTTGGTTAACCAGTTGACACCGGTTAAGCGGTTGACACCGGTTAATCGGTTAACCACTATCCTTACAGTCTAATTAGTGCATTTAGTAAATTAACAAGTAGTACATAGTCTGTATTGTACTGGTACTAATGTATATAAATCTTCTTGTATGGCGGTTAACCGCGGTTAACCGCGGTTAACCAATGGTTAACCAGCGTACGCAAAAACATGTTTTGGTTAACCAAACCTAAGCGGGTGACAGATTCGTTCAAACCTGCATTGAATTTCACGAGTAAGTAGTGCAGGAAATTGAGGGTACACTGGATCGTAGTACCACCGGGACGCTGACACCCCGTAGCTGCCTGCTCGGCGTGGTGGCGGACCTTCGGGATGTTCTCCAGCCGCACCACAGAAGCTGGGTGGGACAGTATTTCAGCGCGCACCTCATACGGCCAATCATCTCGAACGCCCAGAAGAGGGTAGATGGTTTGATCGAGAGTTTCCTGGTACGGTCACTCGAGCTGCAACCATTCATTGGTCTCACTTTTCGACAGTTGGCGACGGCCATCAGCACTAGATTGCGTGTTCATCTTATTCATGCTGATCTCACGACTATGAGGTCCGCTTTGGCTCTGGGATCTTTATACGTTGATCCGGAGCCGAAATTGAGCGATGTGCATATCTCCATCATACTTGTTATGCATACTGAAATTGTTTTCCAGTTTCACAAGCTCATACCTGGCGATCTGCAACTCATCCCGCCTCTTCGGTATCCACCTCTTCCGGAGGAAAGTCCGATCGAGCACCCTGTTCTTGTTCGCGGGATCAGGATGATCGCTCGTTTATACCATGGAGTCAATGCATTGGAGGTACATTCTTACCTCGGGGGGTTCCAGCCATCTGATGACCCACCCAGCAGTGGCGCGAGGACCTCCACCTGTTTTCCGGTGTCAGGCAAGCACCACTGATCATCGGTCGTATCCCAAAATTTTTACATCGCCCCAGGAATCCGTGGGTGGGTCAATTATTCGGGTATTGTGAATCTCTCCATCGACCTGCCCTGGTATTTTACCATGACCATGGTCAGATATTTCATCTCCTCGTTGCATAAGACAGGAATAACCGGGAATTCCGTGCGATTTATTAGCGGCCCCTCTCGGCAGCACTCATCAACCGGGCTCACCGCCGGATGTGGAGGACGCTAAGGCATGACCAAACTTCGGTGAAGGTGCTCGGAAATGCTGCTTTGTGAATGTGGTTGCGATGATTTGGAATAGGCGTCGTTCGGAAGACTGTTATGCCTTGATTTCCTCAGTTCAATCCCTACCTACCTGGCTGATTTTCACTCAACCGACTGCAGTCTGCAACGCATACATATGCGCACTATACATACACAGTACAATAATTTCCAAATAATACGAAATCTGGAGGCGCCCAGTACGACGGCAATTGGAAAGGTCGCAAAATTTATGTCCACTTTGGTTGCCGAGATTAGATTATGGAAAAACTCCCCATATGAGGGTTCGTTTGTACAAAAAATACTTTCCCACGCGCGAAAGAGTTGCCGCGCGCGCGAAAGATCGATCGATCCCAATTGGGAATTCCACGAGATTTTCTTCTGGACTCCTTGGTAATGGTCACAATCATCCCTGTATCATGCATGGTACAGGACTTTTCGGTGATGTGGGCGGTACACAAGATGTTTTTCCGGCACAATCACAATATTTGTCCTGTTGGTGTACACCACCATACCCCCGGCCCTTTGCGTAGTATTTTTTTGACAACAGTACCCTCAAAAACCGGTATACCTCCGAGTGTCTTCCTGCCTATGGATGCCCTGCATCTCTCTGGGGCTCAAACCTTCAATAATTCTTCAGCAATAATAAAATACCTCATTATGAGAAAGATTCAACTTCCAACGATTGCAAGGGTCGAACACGCTGCCTGGACAATATAATTGGGCCATAGCTCACACCATCGCTCTCATCGTCTCAACCTTTGCTGCCACGCGACGTGGATCTCAACCCTTTTCCGAGACCGCATCCAAGAAGATCGGTTGCTGGATTTTCACCATGAATTGTGTCGAAAAATCTATAACTTCGGCCAGAAATCAAACCTAAACACGGTATATGATACTGGATTCAGCTTTGTTGCTCAGCTACACTCCATTTTTCCCTTGTCCTGTATCCGCCAGATAAGATAAGATCGCCGGATTGCATGCAACTTTGAACAAGATTTGAGCCAACTTTTGAACCACTCACGAATCGGGATGAAGAAATAGACAGTAGTGGGTATGGTTAGAAATCAGACAGTACCTTTCTGTTAAGCCTCTTTCGCGCGCGCAATCGGATTTTTTGTACAAACGAAGCCTCATACCCGATTGGAGACTATTGCATACTCGCTAGCAACCCGGAACGTCAGATATAGGTACAAGTGAACACATTTTCGAACTCACCACTGATTTCCCCGGACCGTCGTTGTTTTAATGAAGCGCTCTGCCCTGACCGAGCGATCCGGGCCCCCCTCCACTTCGATCTCCGGATCCTCTACGCAGTCCACCCCGAAGAGCACAGAGCGGGGTTCATTTGCGAGGTATGCATAGTGTTTGACGTCAGCACCCATGTCTTGATCCTCACAGCAGAAGATTAAGATCTCCAGCACATCAGGGAAACCCTCCTTTGGTAATTTCCCCAAATTACCGGAAATTTGACGAAAATTTGACTGAATTACCTCGGAATACCTCCGTTTCCTACATTACCAATTTTACACAAGTCCCTAAAAATTTGGGCGAATTACCACCAGATTACCACCAGATTACCAGCCCATTACCTCCCATTTCCGAATCATTCCGGGGTCGAATCTTATTGAACAGTGACAGTAATTGGAACAAGATTGTATTCAATGTTTACTAAGATATTCAACAAGTTTCTACTACATCATTGGAAACTTGCACTCCGTAAAACTACGAACGTTCCTTCCCTTCAGTGATTCATTACGGTGAATGTGGTTAGAACTAGCGGAGTCATGAGTGCGTGAAAACATATTGAAGGAGGGAGTTACCGAAGCGAGGTAAGGCAGATGTAATACGGATGCAATGGATATCTAGACGGAAATGAGGTAGAATCTCAAAGATGCAGGTTTAGAGCTATACACACCTGATGGGCAGCAACTTGGGGGCAACAGGTCTGTCATTGACACTATGCCTTGACCGCGACCATGGCAATCTATGGGAGGGATGTCAGCAGTTCAGTGATGAAAAGGAATGTAGCACACGTATGACGGAAGTGAAATGATACCAAACTATCCCTTTGTCAATATCTCTGTTCCAGAACATTCATTTCAGTAATGCACAGGTCGATAAAATGAGGACATCTCACCTCTCAACATAGAGGGCACGCCAGAGAGTCGGCGAGGACACTACATGCAGTTTTCTATCCCGAGAACAGGGGAAGTAAAATGATAACGCACCTTGGGAACCACCCACATTCTTCCCCCTCAACATGTAATCAGAGCATGCAATTGAAGTGGTGTTGTGGTGTTCGGGTGGAAGCTACGACAAAACCCAGTCAATATAACAAAGAGATATTGGGAGAGATTACGGACTTTGGACACACAACACCGCCGAAACACCACTGAAACGCCCTGGAGAAACGTGCAGAGTCAGCAGCGAGGACAGATAGGTATGACTACAAGGAGGGACGATGGCTGTAGATGGGAAAAACACCTGGGGATGCGACTGATACCAGCGCTGGCAAACGTCAGAAAGGACCTGAATGGCACGCAAATGACTCACAGGAGAGCAGTGTTGGCTACAGAGAGAGGACTTGAGGCTTGTGAGAAGGGATTGAGGGGGAAACCAGACAATGGGAGGGAATATGGGTGGTGGACGATGGGGGGAAAGGAAGGACCTCTGAATATCCCTTTGGAGGCTAGGTCAAAAAATTCCTGGATCCACTCATTTTTGTCCGCGCAGATTTTGGTACGATGTGGGCATTTTTGTCCGCGCCGCACCTAGCCGACCGTGGGAAGTCCGTCCAAATCGGGTAATTTTCAGCTTCCGGCCCGCGATTTTCCTCCGCGGCCCGATTTTAGCGTGTTTTTGGACTATCCTCGCATGGAGGCAGCATTTCCGTAAGTATCTGGGTCCAGAATAGAGTTTCTGGCCCACCAAGTCCACTGAACTTGGTGATTTTTGTCCGCACCCTGACCTGGGCTTGCTGGCCTCGAGGCCCATTTTTGTCCGTTCCGGACCTAGGTTTCAGGTCCAAAATCCCAAAATTTTGTCCGCGCCTGGACCTAGCCTCCAAAGGGATATTCAGAGGTCCTGGAAAGGAAGAGAGGTATTTGATGGTGTTGCCATGGGATCAAGATCAACCATTTTCGCGCACACGAGGACATCCCATAACGGTCGCGTAACACTCACGTATCCGCTGATCTCAATCAGCAGGTTTAGGGCCGGAGTAATTTTGCCATGAAAGATTCCATGTTGTTGCAAGCCTCTCGGTCATTTCCTTCCCTGAATCCCAAGTTGTTTGTACCATTAGGGGGGGGTGTTCTGTTACATGCAGCAACTGTTCCCTCTCCAAAATTCATCCATTTCAACAACTGCAAAAATATGTTGTTGGGAAATGCAGGAAATTCAGGTAATTGACCAAATTTCCGGGAATTTGGGAGAAATTACCAAAGGAGCATTTCCGTGATGCAGGTGCACTAGCAGTGTTCCAAGACACTGTGAAGGAAGAGCTATTCTATTTGTTTCTGGTGTAGAATAGATACATACATGTGTTCGGGATTCCCGCTTCCAAGATCTAATAAACAGCCTCTTTATAGCCCGTGTAACCGACGGCAGGATCACTTTCGACGATATAGAATGCCTTGTAATCTGGTGCATTGTCAAGCTCCTTCCCTGCCTGGGCTCGTTTCCCTAGATCAGGGTGAGCCATCCAAGGGAGGCCGAAGAAGACCCCAGTGGCCTTCCCGGTGCTGACGAGCTCCTCAGCCTCAGCAGGCGTCACACCGGCATTCACGAAGAGGGGGTGTCGGTGAGGAATGGACTGTAGGACTCGACGACATCATGCTGGGTGGCCTGTTTTTTGCCTAAGGAAAGTGTCAGTGATGGAGACAGCGTAGATGAGGGAAATGGGCATGGACCATCGTATTCAGGGTCGAGCCATGGGCTGTAGCGTACCAGAGCGACATACGAAAGTCGGAGCTTGTTGACCTCGCGGAGAAGGTACCTGAAAGTGTCGAGAGTTTCTTGCAAGGGCATGCCCATGTCGTTGTTTCCTCCGGCTTGCGAGACAATTTGTTGGTCGTTTTTCAAGATAATGTGAGAAGGACATACCTGGGTTGAGTTCAATCGCAACATCAGGCCCATATACCTCGATCAGAGCTTTGAGAGTCTCCAATGCAAAGTGTGCGTAATTTTCCACGTTCCCTCCCCACTTATTGGTGTGCTTGTTGGATGTAGAGTCGAGGAATTGGTGGACGAGATAGCCATTGGCTCCGTGTGGGTCTCTGTATAATGTCACACCTACTTTGCCCAATGAGAGAATCTTCAGATTGTTCAGGAGCAGCCGGATGGCGCGAATTGTGGGGTTTTGGATAGGATTAATAACTTCAGTCCATATCAAGGGAGTAAATTGTAATAATGTGAAGAAGACTAGGGCCAAATCACTCATCGGATAACCTTTGGATCTGAAATTGCGAACAAAGTTCTTCTTCACTTGCTTGAATTAGTATACCCATGAGTTTGACGTGCAGACCATTTAGTCACCTCAAATCAGTGAAAGTGCTGAGATTTTCCACCAGACTCGCCAGTCGGAATACGCGGATTCGGTATGTCTGGTTCGCTTCATACGAAGGCGGTGTCTGGCTCATATTTTTGTATCTCTCTGATTTTCCCGCCTCAGAACCGCGCGTTATTGTCTCACAGTTATGTTCTCGCATCCCAGCGATTATTCTGGCTGTTATTCTGAACCACTCCATTATTCCCTTCTTCACTCATCTACTCACTGGATGAGGCCATCGCCTGCAGTAGGTAAGGGATCACTCACATCGAAGTCCACTCTGTCCTTGACCTCGGCCATCAGCACCGTGACCACATCCTGCACATATGGATGGGATGCTAAATTTCAACCAGATTAACCAACAAAATAAATGTTTGCGCTTGTATGGAACATTTTGGGCCTTCAATTTGTTTACCGCCAGCTGCAGTGCTTCTGCTGCATCACTTACCTGGGGCTACCTGCCATCTCGAAATAGATGAGAATAGACACTCTCTGCAATGGGCCATCTTCATTGTGCATTGACCACAGAGTACCAATTGTACCATGGAACCCTGCAACAATGAATCCACCTCCAAGATGAAAAGACTCATTGACTAGCTCAGCATCTCCCATCACTGTCTGGCATGCAGCAAGGAATACAACTTCTGCATTTGACAGGGGCATTCGAGGAATTGTTTCAAGTTCCAATGCACCATCATAGAGGAATAAGCAACTAGTGTTGCCGCGGCTCGGCTCGGCTCGGCTAGCCGTTGGAGCCGAGCCCAAAATAAGCTGAGCTGAGCCAGCCGTTTACGTGATGGCTCCACCGGCTCGGCTGCGGCTTAAGCCGGCTCCACTAACGGCTTAGCCGCGGCTTACATTGGCTTGCATCGAAACAACTCGCTCGCTGGGCTTCCCTCGCTGCCCCAAGGTTCTCGAGGTCCTCACTTAGCTTCAATAGACTTCTCCCCTCGCCCAACTGTCGCCGCTCAATCACCATCGTCCCATCTAACGACGACCGCCTAACGACTGCCTAGGCTGTGCACACTGCCGGCTATCTAGCTTCTTCGCACCGATGGGCACAACGCTTGGACGACGCCACAGGGAGCAAAACACGGACTGTGGGCTCAATAGTCCTCATTCAACGTCGCTTGTCTGAGCAGGAGATGGTTGTGAAACGTAAACTTATTCGGTATCTCATTCAATGCACGGAATAACACCACCTTCAGCTTTTAAACCTTTCTACCGTTCGACAACCCTTCAAAGTACTGACGGGACTTGGGCTTCCATACCCTCAGCATATATCATGGCTTATGTTCGGGTGAACATCTCTACTGCCCAACTTACCTACTATGCCGCCTCGCGCCCAGAAAACTGTGGAGACCCAACAGAGACCACCAGGAGGTAGGCAAAACTCGCAGATATTTGTCCCGCACATCTTATAATAATTATTTATCAAGCTCCACCTCGACCCTCAAACAAATTCTGGGTGCTTTCCTGGCCTCAATACAAGCTGCTTGAGCTGCCTCAGCGTAGTCGTGGCGCTACTGCGCGCACCCCAAGCGCTATCTGGATGCGTACTGGGTGCGCACGGCCAAGACGCGCACGCTCCACCGACCCGAGCGCTGGCCCATTGTGCCCGGCGAGAGGAGCATGAACCTGTGCCGCAATGAGGTGTGCTTTCGTTTTCTATGGATTCCTGTCAAACTGTGATTTATGGACATGCCTGTAGAGCCGCCTGATCCACTCGCTGCCCCTCGCGGACCTCGCAGCGCTGACAAACGCGAGCGCACTCCCGCTCGACCACTACGCGCATCCTCCTCGCACACTTCCAAACCCCACTCGCCACTTCTACTGCCAACATCCACCGCCTCCCCTCTAATCCACCGACGTTTGGTTCCTTCTCTATTCCGCTCTACTTATATTGATGTTTTCGCAGTCCTGACGCACCTGACGTGTGTGTCGCTCGCGGAGGACCGCTTCGGCACGGTGCAGCACGACATCCCGCACGTGATTGAGGCGCTGGTTGCGTTCCTCGGCGCGGTGGAGGAGGTGCAGGGGGGCTTGCGGCCCAAATCCATCACGGACGTAGACGCTGCAGGCAAAGGGAAAGAGAAGGGTAAGGAGGGGGAGGGTGTGACGCTGGAGGAGGCGGCGGATCTGGACGAGGCACGGGCGGTGCTGGGGGATGTGGGGGACGGTGAGTCGTGTTTCTTTCGCCTCCTTCCTCCTTTGTTTACCGGCCACCGCATACGATGCTGACGATCTCGCTTGCAGCGCTGAAGGAGGGCCTCGCGCGCATCATGCACACATTTGGCGACAAGCTGCGCGCACGGCTGCAGGAGTTGGTGGATTATTGTATGTAGCGTGGGAGTGACGAGGCGGCGTGGAAATTGGTTTTTTCCATACATAATACTTGAGAAATCGTACATATTGCGGCTACCTACATACATACAACTACTGTACATCAAGGCCTGGGGAAGGGCGTTCTCTACAAAAAAAAACTGCGAACAGTGGCAGGACGGTGGTACCGGTTCTATTGCTGCCAATGTCTGTTTCGCGTCCACGTTCACGTCCTTTGCGTCAATGAATAGCTCAGAAAGAATGTGCAGAAATGATTGTGTCCACACGCTTGCGTATGTTTCATTGTTTGGGACCACCGGAGAGCCAGTGGAATGGGGAGATTTCAGTAGGTACAGGACACGGTGTCTCTTGATAAGTTGTTTTCTTTCGGGCAAACGGGGTGAATAGCGAGGCAATAAATCGAAAGACGCGCAGAGGATAGGCAGGCCACCACACATCAAGACACACAATGGACCATCAAGATTTAAAAGACTTTGTTCCGAGCGTGCACATAGATTTAACGATAAAATATCTTCTGAGCCACGGAAGGTGATGGAACATTGACACCGGGAGACTCAATGGTGGCATAGTCCCTGTAGCGACTGCAACGAGGAGCCGATTGTTCCTAGGAAGATTGGGGCTGAAACAGCAATAAAAGATGGATTGCCAGAATATCTAGGAATATGAGATGAACACGCACCAAATTCTCAATAATTAATGCTAACATCCAAGATTTTCATCACAACATCTTATACTCTCTCGGAATGTCGTGTGGTACACACACGAAACACCGTTACCGAGCAATGTTGTTCGGACACCAGGGTGATTGCCAACCCAGATGCACAGAGATACGGTATATAAAAGGGAGTTCACAGGGATGAGACGAGCCATGAAGCAAGGCAGACAAAGATTTGTGCGACAAAACCTGTTATGCGTCACAATGATGTGCCACATTCTTGCGCGTATTCAGGGTCGGTCCTGCAGGATTTCCGAGCGGTCTGGACGTCCCTAGGTGTTGCAGGAAGGGACCAGAGATGATAGAACGCGAAGGCGGCCGTGTTTGATTGAGTTTGAGGCCAGTGGAGGCCGGGATACGGGCGGATGGTCGTGGTCAACCGTCAGGGGAAGTGGCCATTCAACACAGCCACTGCCAGCCTGAGGAGCGGCCCAGTGTATGCTTTTTGTACTCTAGAATAGTCTATGTACCTTTGTAGATGGTCTCTACATAGTCGGTATGCACAGGAACTTCAAGGGAAGGGTAATGAGACCGACTGAAAAACAAGCTCTGAGCCGCGGCTTGAGCCACGGCTTAGCCGAAGCCGCTCAAGCCAGCCGGTTTTCAAACGGCTCGGCTCGGCTTCGGTACTGATGGCTTCGAAGCCATCAAAAGCCGAGCCGAGCCAGCCGTAGCCGAGCCGCGGCAGCACTATAAGCAACTTTTGGTTGGCTCGCTGAGATCCTGTGTTCCATGACAGGCCAAATGTACCCAGGAGCAGCTCTGGAGCTGGTTCTCTACAGCGGCCAGGGTTGCCTCCTCTCCTATCAGGCATTCCACAGTAGGTTCTTCGATGATGGAGCAAATTTTCTCAACCTCTTCCTGTACCCCTTTGAAGTAGTTTGCTCTGTGATGGTCCACTGCCACTTTATTATGTGTGCTTGATGGTTTCTTGGCTTGAGCATCCAACAGTGATCCTAAAGTGGCTGTATAGGAATGGATAAAATGATCAGTTGGAGGGCATGCATGCAAGGGGTAGCCCCGTGAATGCTCCGCTGGGAATGTTGGAAAAATCCTATTTGCCTTATCAGGGCTGATCAGGCAAGTCGGGGACACATATCAGCCCTGGCCAGGCAGTATCATATAGAGACAATATAATTACAAAATGGTAGCTTTTCGCGTCTGGGATTTGTCAGGTTGGAGGAACACGGAATCTACGGTATCTACCGTAAGACCTCTCGATTCCCTTTGATGCACAAAGGAAACATACCTTGCTTGACCCTCGGCAAAAAAAAAGTCCTCTTCCACCTGTTCGCAAGTTTGAGTATGGATTAATTCAAGCATTAGCGGCGTAAATATGTCCTGGTCCACAATTATGACGCAACAAATCGCGGTGTGGGATTTGGAGCCGGGACATTATGTAACATAATGATGTCCCAGCTCCACCTTGCTAAATACATCCACGACAAGCGTGTACACCTGTAGCATGTTGAACAGGGCTAGAACAAGGGCTAGAGGAATTGAATCATCTGGATTAATATGTGCTTGTCAGGCCGAATCAGGCCAAAAATCAGCGGTATATATTCCATTGGTCTCCCAATCTATGATACCGATTACTGAGTAACATGGCAAGGTTTTGCAGGCGGCCTGCTCTGTCAGGATGGTTGGCCGGGGTCAGACCCACAGCTTCTTGGTATATCTGGACTGCTGCCTTGAGAACATTCAAACCACTTGCATCCCAATATTTCTGCAAAAGCATATAACCTGATGTATCTTGAACCCCTGTAAAAGCAATGAAATCTTATTTACTCTACCAATTTTAGCCTTCTCTCTTGACTCCAACTCCTGTATCAACGATTTTAGGTGATATTCGCCCTACAGAAATTTGCAATTCTCACGGTGTCCTTTGCCCACATTCTCTAGACTGGATTCTGAAAGTGGCATATTAGGTCTTATCCCGAGGCGGAAGAAATCGAGTGGGAGGAAGGAGTGGACAATTGATCTAACAAGATCGACTGTCCATCCTATGCAATGGAGGGAGCGCCCGGATGACAGCTTTCTCTCTCAGACATCAATGACCACACGATGAATATATCATCTGGGTGGTCGATCGCTATGAACTCGGAGGAAGTGCCCGTTTGACAGCTTTCTCAGATGAATCTCAGTGTTAATTTGGCCGACGTATTCCCACTGGAGGCACGCCAGGTTTTCGCCATTTATCTGGATTGAACCATCGGGAGACATCGGAGGTGCCGACCGGAAATCAACGGGTCACAACGTGACAGTGACGTTTCTGCTTCCAAACCACGTCCTCGAGAAGATTCACCGGAATCCCGGTCAACGGCTTGCTGCTGAACGGTGTAGTACGCGCGAGAGCACATTGGTGTATTACGCGCGAGAACACATCGTTTTAATTTGATTTTATCGCCACCCGACCGTAGCATGACAAGGATCTGAGGCCGCCAGGTTCCTACTAATACGGGGCTAATCGTCTTTGCTCTTACCCGCAACGTTACCATTTGTGCTCATGGAAGATCAGGGATTTATCCCTAACGCTCGGCCCAAACGAATCCTTGTCATCGGCGGGGGAGCATCTGGACTTGTGACACTGCGCAATCTGCGCGACCGGGGTGAATTTGACGAGGTGCAGCTCGTCGAGCGGCGGGACGATGTCGGGGGTGTGTGGTGAGTTGTTATTCTGCCATTTTCACGGATAAGCTAATTCGGTCAAGGTATCTCGATGGAGACCCCAACGCGCCCAACACCGGAGCACCACGCTGGCCCTCGCCCGCGTACCCAGGACTCATCGGGAACGTCCTGCCAGAATTCCTCTCCTTCTCAGCTTTCCCACCGTTCCCGGAGACCCCATCCACAGCAACCGGCCAGCCCTTCCCCTCCCTCTCTGAAGCGCACGCGTACCTCCGCGCATTTGCGGCGCCGCTCGTATCGCAGGGTGCCATCCGGCTCAACACAGAGGTTCAGGCAGTCGAGGAGCTGCCTGCGCGCACGGGGTGGCGTGTGCGCCTCCGACGATGGTGCGACGATGGCACCGGGCCCGAAGAATTCGCGGAGATCTGGGACGCGGTGGTCGTCGCGGTGGCGTGCTACGACCACCCCGTCTTCCCCAACACGCCTGGCATCGCGCAGCTCCGCGAGCTCCACCTTGCACGCCACGCGCAGGGCTGGCGCGGCCCGCAAGGGTACAAGGGAAAGGTACTCCTACTCTCTGCCTCCTTGACCATATTCACTCACTGCGGCCCAGCGCGTCCTCGTCGTCGGCAACGCCAACTCGGGTAACGATATGGCGGCGCAGCTCGCGCCTGTAGCGGGCGCCGTGTACCAGAGCATCCGGCGCCCCAATTTCCCGGGCTTCCCGAGCCTGCCCGACGCGCGAATCTCCCGCGTGGCGCCCGTCGCAGAGTACATCATACACTCCGCGGCCGGAAAGAACACCATCGACGCACACCTCACGGACGGGACCACCCTCCCCGCCCTCGACGCCGTGCTCTTCGGCACGGGGTACCGCCCCTTCCCGGACTTTGTGCGCGTCTTGCGCCATAACGTCACAAATGACGGTAATGGTATCGATAATGGCGTGCTCGCGCCCCTCGTAACGCCCACCACCTCCCCCGTGCGCGTCCCTTTCCTCCATCGCTACACGCTCTATGCACCCAACCCCAGTCTCGCCCTCGTCGGCACCGCCTTCGCGAGCTATACGCCCTTCACGCTCGCAGACGTGTGCAGCACATGGCTCGCGCTCGCGTGGTCGGGCGCTCTCGCTTACCCTACGAGCCTGCGCACGCTGTTGGCATTCGAGGATGAAAGGCTCGCGGCGGTCGAGGCCGCGCGGGTTGAGATGGAATCCACGGACAGGGGCGGGGCGTCTGCGCTGGTGGCGTACGGCGTGCTGGGCCCGTTCGAGGAGGCATATGCGGGCGCGCTGCGCGCGGAGGTGGTGCGCGCGCGCCCCGAGCTGGATGGGGTGTTGCCGGTATGGAGTCCCGAGCGGACGGCGGTAAGAGAGGCGATGTTTGATTTGAAACGGAGGGCGTTGGAGGCGGCAAGGGCGCGCGGGTTGTGAGGTAAGGCCAAATTGTACACACTAGAGGCATCTCAGAAGAGCTTTTGGATTCCTGACACCCTGCGAATAATCCACTGCGGCGAATTCAGTACCCAACGAGCATCGAGTTGAATTTGGACCACCGTGGAAACAGTACTTTGAGGAATCGCTCTGCCCTGACCTGGCGGTCCGCGCGTCGGAATCGTTCAGACTGAAACACAGCCAAAACTCGGTGGTGGGATCTGGTGGCTGGGCTGCCTGCCGTGTATGTTCTTTAACCGCTCAGTCTTTGGAGAATTAATCCTGGTTGCATTTGTTCTCCATAGCATGAATACACACGCCACGCCCCACCATCCCACGCAGAGGATTTCTCTCAAGACTTAGCTCGAAGTCTCGCAAAACAAACAAAAGGATGGACACCTTGAGGGAACATCGCATATTCGCGGGCTACAGTGAACATCAAATATAGGTTCGAGGGAGACATTTCTGCCCCTACCCAACGATCGTCGCCACCCTCCGCTCCGATTTCCCTATCCTTCACGAGCTCCACCCCGATGAGAACATAACGGGGTTCATCCGCTAGGTATGCATAGTGTTGGACGTTAGCACTAGCGTCCTGTTCGTCGCATCAGAGCAAGACTTCCAACAGGGCGCAGTTCGCAATGACACCTTGGAGAAAACGGTCGTGAGGGCCACTAGGATACCAGCCGCGCGGGAAGTTAAAGGAATATGGATCAAACATGGCAGGCGTCCGAGGCCGACCCCCCACCACTGGGAAGGCTCTATGTCGAGGAGATCGAATGGGTGATAAACATAGGGCGGCTAAAATCGCTGCGCTCGCGACCGAAAAGGAGCACCGAGAGCCGGACCAGTGGCATCGCTGCAATAAGTGCTTGGAATTTGGAACAACATCGGAGACTATTCCAGAGGGCTAGGTTGGAAGTGCCCTGAAGAGGAACGGCCCGATCCTGTTACACGTGAGCTTACTGTGCCAGTTCTGGTTCGGTTCTTACCATAGTTTCACGTGGTGCGCGACCAGAATCAATATTGGAATCACTCTCAAGTCCGAGAGGCCAGAAAGTTGCAAGATTTCCGACTGCTCTATCTCTGGCGGGAGTAAAGGCTCGAATTCAAGGAGAGGACCAGTCATTACGAGTGAATCCGTGATTCGAATCTGTACGGCTCGAGGAGAGTCGAACCTGAGCCTGGACAATAGCCATTAGGGTGGTATACCGGTACGCAAAGGTTGGGAAGAAGACTTGTTGCTGGCATCAGCAAATCGGGAAATATCTGGCATGACCTGATTTGGAAAGTCGCGCCGGGTCAGCCTTGGATGCGACCATCTGGCCTGTTATTCCCTTGTATAGGTCCCACCTCACCAGATATTCCCCATACAAGGACCCACAGGGCGGCGGTATCAATACAAGGCATGCCCAGACTTCCAAGTCATATATGCCCTGTGCCAGCATGTGCCCCCATTTATGTCCGAGACTCGCTATTCACTATTGTGTTCGCCACTATTAATTCGGGTTCATTCAAGCGCCGCCGGACCGTGAATTCACTACACTGGTTGAACATTTCACATTTTTGAGTGAAAAAATTGATAAAAAATGTGGTTCAATTTATAGCCATTTTTCACCGAAAAAAGAAGTGAAAAATTTACAGGAATTCCTGAAAATAATGGCACTCGCGTTTTTTTTTGTGCGATTCCCAGTTTGGAAATTCCAAATGCAGACGGTTGTGAGTTCGAATCCGTGGTCTAGCAATTTATTTTATGGGCTGTCCTGGCATCTCTGATGCCTCTTGTTGTGCTACACAATAAACTTGAGGTATAAATGGACTAAAAATGCATTATTAGACATTGATTCACTCGGAAAGCCCAAGTACATCGCAGATACACTGCAAAAACCCGTTCTGAACACAAAACCATCTTCTGACGGTTTGTCGTATGTTCAGGAAATGGCTAGAACACATCTTATTCAAATTTTCAACCAGAGAGACTACCTCAGAGCAAAATCTTCACTAGTTATAAAGATCTGACACATTGCGGATGCTGGTATTCCCAAAAATCAATGCTCAAAGCCAGTATTTGAGCCAGCTTGAATATTCCGTAAGTGGTGTTGACACTGAACAATTCCATCGTAACTTTTGAGGGTCAGACATGCTGGAGGTCATACATATGTAACATGGTTCATTGTGGGAAAAAAAGCCCTCCCACGGTGAAGCAGCCCTTTGGTGGTATACATACAAAACGCAACCGCTCTCATGCCATTAAAAATGATGAATATTGCCTGAAAATCGATATGAATGCCATGTGGAGGGCCGAGGCCCTACCGGCTCCGGGAGTCTCAAATGCCTGTTGAAAAAGGGTCTGGGGTGCCGGAATTGAACTCACGACCGTGCATTTGGAATTTCCAAACTGGGAATCGCACAAAAAAAAACGCGAGTGCCATTATTTTCAGGAATTCCTGTAAAACATTTTCACCACTTTTTTGACTTGAAATCAAAGTGAAAAATGTGAAACAAATTTTGTGATGTTGTTAAGATGTTTCTTTTGCATTTTTTGACTGAAGTCAAGGTGAAAATGATGGTGAAAAAATCAAAAGTTTTTTCACTAATTTTTTCAGCAGGAATCAAAGTGAAAAATGTGAAACAAAGTTGGTCATATTGTTAAGATGTTTGTTTCACATTTTTGACTGAAACTCAAGGTGAAAAATGCGAAATATCACGGGTTGAACATTTCAATTTTCTGAGTGAAAAAATTGATAAAAATGTTATTCAATTTACTGGCATTTTTTCACCGAAAAAAGAAGTGGAAAATTCAAAACATTTTTCACCACTTTTTGAGTTGAAATCAAAGTGAAAAATGTGAAATAAAGTTTGTGATGTTGCAAAGATGTTTCTTTTGCATTTTTTGACTGAACTCAAGGTAAAAATGAAGGTGAAAAAATCAAAAGTTTTTTCAGTAATTTTTTCACCAGAAATCAAAGTGAAAAATGTGAAACAAAGTTGGTCATATTGTTAAGATGTTTGTTTCACATTTTTGACTGAACACTGGTTGAACATTTCACATTTTTGAGTGAAAAAATTGATAAAAGATGTCGTTCAATTTATAGCCATTTTTCACTGAAAAAAGAAGTGAAAAATTTAAAACATTTTCACCACTTTTTTGACTTGAAATCAAAGTGAAAAATGTGAAACAAATTTTGTGATATTGTTAAGATGTTTCTTTTGCATTTTTTGACTGAAGTCAAGGTGAAAATGATGGTGAAAAAATCAAAAGTTTTTTCACAAATTTTTTCAGCAGGAATCAAAGTGAAAAATGTGAAACAAAGTTGGTCATATTGTTAAGTTGTTTGTTTCACATTTTTGACTGAAACTCAAGGTGAAAAATGCGAAATATCACTTGTTGAACATTTCAATTTTTTGAGTGAAAAAATTGATAAAAATGTTATTCAATTTACTGGCATTTTTTCACCGAAAAAAGAAGTGAAAAATTCAAAACATTTTTCACCACTTTTTGAGTTGAAATCAAAGTGAAAAATGTGAAATAAAGTTTGTGATGTTGCAAAGATGTTTCTTTTGCATTTTTTGACTGAACTCAAGGTGAAAATGAAGGTGAAAAAATCAAAAGTTTTTTCACTAATTTTTTCACCAGAAATCAAAGTGAAAAATGTGAAACAAAGTTGGTCATATTGTTAAGATGTTTGTTTCACATTTTTGACTGAAACTCTAGGTGAAAAATGTGAAACATCACTGGTTGAACATTTCAAATTTTTGAGTGAAAAAATTGATAAAAATGTCATTCAATTTATTGGCATTTTTTCACTGCAAAAAGAAGTGAAAATTTTAAAACATTTGTCACCACTTTTGTGAGTTGAAATCAAAGTGAAAAATGTGAAACAAACCTCATGTTTTTCTTCGAACTAGTAATACCGTTAATTCATACACATTTCAAGGTAAAAACAAAGGTGGAAAAATGAACAGTTTTTTGACCAGTTGTTTCACTAGAAATAGAAGTAAAAAATGCAAAACAAACAGTGGTGGCAAAAGCTAACTCACCCAGAATTCACATGTGTTTCACTCATGTGTTCCGAAGGTGGTTGGCAGCTAAACAAAGCTGATATCACAGTCCATCAATTGTTCTTTGCCAGACAAAATACACACAAAGAATAGACAAAGGACAGACAAAGGAGCTTGGAAATCCTGTGGCCCTTTGTCCTTTGTCCTGTGTCCTTTGTCCTTTGTCCTTTGTCCTTTGTCCTTTGTCCGTCCTTTGTCTATTATCTGCCTTTCACTGGTGAAGCAATTCAAGTTTTTTTGACGGAAAAATTGGTAAAAAAATCTGTTTAGTACATTGTATTTTGGGTCCCAGTGGCATTTTAGGTGCATCTCAGGTCCCTGCGTCTATTTCTGGTGTGCTTGGGCCCATGCCACCCACCATTCCCTCACGGATTTAAAATCCGAAAAATCACCCTTTATTGCTGTTTTAATGAGTACTTGGCCTGCGGTGAGTCCAATCCCAGACGGATATTGGGGCCCAGTGGCATTTTAGGTGCATTTCATGTCCCTGCATCCATTTCTGGTGTGCTTGGGCCCATGTCGTCTGCCGTTCCCTCACGGATTTAAAATCCGGCCTAAAAATCCAGCAAAATGGCCGTTTTAATCAGTACTGGACATGAAATGCACCTAAAATGCCACTGGGCCGCAAAATCCGTCTGGGATTGGACTCACCGCGGGCCAATTACTGATTAAAACAGCCATTTTGCTTGATTTTTAGGTCGGATTTTAAATCCGTGAGGGAACGGCAGATGACATGGGCGCAAGCACACCAGAAATGGATGCAGGGACTTGAAATGCACCTACAATGCCGCTGGGCCACAAAATCCGTCTGGCATTGGACTCACCGCAGGCCAAGTACTCATTAAAACAACAATAAAGGGTGATTTTTCGGATTTTAAATCCGTGAGGGAACGGCAGACGACATACGCCCAAGCACACCAGAAATAGATGCAGGGACCTGAGATGCACCTCAAATGCCACTGGGACCCAAAATACAATGTACTAAACAGATTTTGAATTTTTTACCAATTTTTCCGTCAAAAAAACTTGAATTGCTTCACCAGTGAAAGGCAGACAATAGACAAAGGACAAAGGACAAAAGACAAAGGACAAAGGACAAAGGACAAAGGACACAGGACAAAGGACAAAGGGCCACAGGATTTCCAAGCTCCTTTGTCTGTCCTTTGTCTATTCTTTGTGTGTATTTTGTCTGGCAAAGAACAATTGATGGACTGTGATATCAGCTTTGTTTAGCTGCCAACCACCTTCGGAACACATGAGTGAAACACATGTGAATTCTGGGTGAGTTAGCTTTTGCCACCACTGTTTGTTTTGCATTTTTTACTTCTATTTCTAGTGAAACAACTGGTCAAAAAACTGTTCATTTTTCCACCTTTGTTTTTACCTTGAAATGTGTATGAATTAATGGTATTACTAGTTCAAAGAAAAACATGAGGTTTGTTTCACATTTTTCACTTTGATTTCAACTCACAAAAGTGGTGAAAAATGTTTTAAAATTTTCACTTCTTTTTGCAGTGAAACAATGCCAATAAATTGAATGACATTTTTATCAATTTTTTCACTCAAAAATTTGAAATGTTCAACCAGTGATGTTTCACATTTTTCACCTAGAGTTTCAGTCAAAAATGTGAAACAAACATCTTAACAATATGACCAACTTTGTTTCACATTTTTCACTTTGATTCCTGCTGAAAAAATTAGTGAAAAAACTTTTGATTTTTTCACCATCATTTTCACCTTGACTTCAGTCAAAAAATGCAAAAGAAACATCTTAACAACATCACAAAATTTGTTTCACATTTTTCACTTTGATTTCAAGTCAAAAAAAGTGGTGAAAATGTTTTAAATTTTTCACTTCTTTTTTCGGTGAAAAATGGCTATAAATTGAACCACATTTTTTATCAATTTTTTCACTCAAAAATGTGAAATGTTCAACCAGTGCTAGCCTTCCAATGAATCTGCTCATCAAAGAATGCATGTAAGTATACCGACACAATTGGCATTCAAATTACTTGAAAAAATATATATAACGGTCTGACATCTGGTGTGCTGAAGAGGAGCATAACTGTGTATTACCTGGAACAACCCCCATTTCCATCCACTGGCCCGAGATCTGGTGCAGGCAAGGTGCAGGTGTCGATGCATAGCGGCGCCGGGAATTGGTGCCGAGAACGGCAATTGATTGATTTTGAAGTTCAAGGTGTCATTCGACGGTGAAACTTTGCCTGAACAAGCCTACTATAGCGAGATTTCGGACCTACCTACCTACTTACCTACCTGGGACTCGTCAGGCGTCGACTCCGAGTCCGAGTTGACGGAGGGTCGGATGATCGTGTAAGTAGGTGATGGTTACCGATGATCGATGATCCGATGCGCGCAACAATTGCGTGATGATATACTGATCCCATCTTTCGGTTCGTCGCTGCCTCTCTCCTTCTCCCCTCATCTTCCCCCTCGACATTCTCTCTGCCCCGATGCATTCCCCGTCCGTTCACCTCTCCTGCCCCTCAGATTTCACCCCAAAACACAACTTAAGCTCTGTTTCAAACCCAAGGCCCGTTTCAAACTCAAGCCACCGAAGCCGTCGCAAGCATATTCCAATGTGCACAAGTACTTCACGCCTCAAGCCATCTTCTCCCTTCAGGCCCTCCTTCAAGCCTTCGGCTCAATCTTTCCGCATCCAAAACTTCCCAAAACCACAAAGTGTCCCGCAAAGTGTCGCATGCATCAGTGTTTCCCATCAACCACAAAATATAAGCTGCAAGCGCCCTAGGCCTGGATCTACAGACCGTCATGATTTCCTTCAAAACTACTTGGTACCATTTGAACATCAAGAGATCCATTCTTCCGAGTCTTCGGCGCTCTTTTCTCCCCTTGTTCCGAATGGCCTCGTGGATTCTTACTTTACTTGGGACATCTACTCATACCTGGCCTCATGTATCTTATGTTCCCTGCAATATTATTTTATCTTTATTTTATTCCATGTGCGTGTGTGTATCCAGAAGCATCGGGGTGCCCCAATGGCTACAGCACTCGGTGGTGATATATACAAGATCTTATATGCGACACAAGGCAATATAAGGGTTAAGGGTGTTATGTAGTTTGCCTGGCCAGGTGAAAGTATGTGGCTGTTGTCCAAGGCCCGGTGACGCCTGCTAGCCCTTCCGGCCCGGACGTCCCTTATATGGCCTTGCGTGACCTTACATGATTTTTCCGCTTTTGGTGATGTGGCAGCTGACCGTGCAGTGTTCTCCTTAAGGGTTAAGGGTTAACTTAAATTAAGGCTTAATATGTTATTAAGCTAAGGGCTTAACATCGGCCAAGAAAGTTGTTAAGGGTTAATTAAGGTTTATGATGGCATCAAAAATCAGATTTTTTTGCCCAATCTCTGTCCTGCTATGCCTCCAAACCAAGGCCCCCTCTAAGACTGTTGCAGATGATATAGAACCTATTTGCTTCATCACTAGTATCAACCAGGAAAAAACCCGGGCTGATCGAGTTTTGCTCGGATTTGCAGGTGTATACCTCTCATCCTGATGCTCGTGTCGCCGCCAGAATGACGAAGCGTCTCGAGAAACAATGGGCTGCCCTAGATCAGGATCTCTTCATCCTGTGTCTGGTCCTGAACCCCTATGAGTGTGTCTCTCACTTCGGAGATCAGGCAAAGATTCCAGTTTTTACTCTGAGCTCTGTGCTCATGGAGGTCAGTGTTGTTCCAGTCATTGTTCTCATCCTGACGTTGATTTTAGCTTTATCATCAGGTTAAAGTGCGTCCCCCGCCGTTCCCGCTCACACCAGAACTCGCTGACACTATCATGGATGAGAAAATTGCTGCTGAAGCTGAGGTGTCCACCTGCTCCAGAACATCCATCCAAATGGCTCCCTTGTCCATTATCGAAGCTCTTCAGCGGCCAGATTCTGCAACTGCCGCAGTGTGCGCCGTGCAAAGTGTTCACTCATGAGGAGCTGTTGATGGAACTGTTGGCAACCGAGGAATCTGATGAGGAGCTGGATGACGGGGAACTCGAAGGGTCTGGAGATGATGATGAGTCTGATTCTACCGCAGGCCACCTAAAATGGTGCAGAAAAATCGATCTTAAGCCCTTAATTTACTGCCCTTAATTAAGGGTTATTAAGTGTTAAGGCCTTAACAATGAAAGTTGCCCATAATAAGGCCTTAAGGGAGAACACTGAGCTGCTGACGTGGTTGGACGGTGATCAATTATCGATACTATTTTGGACTGGGTAGTTGGCCGGACTAGGTAGTTGGCCATTTGTGAAATACAAAACAGTAGATCAGAACATACCACAAGTTGTGTGTTGGGGGAGGGAATGGGACCTCTGACGATGGTCCATAATAAATTTCGGGTCAAAATGATGGCGTGATCAGAAATTATGGCAAGCCGGATCGCGGCCCGAGGTGTGTGAACATCACTTTCTTAGCATCAACCACCAAACGGCGGCTCGTTCTCGACCAATTCCCCTTCAATCCACAAGGTCCTGGGCTCTTTCCGCTCCCAGGATGCGGGGCTTCGACTCAGCACGTGTTGGATTTAGAGCCTAGGGACGAAGCAGAGCTCAGTGACCCTCTGCAAAAGCGTGAGGGTCTCGAGTAAATTGCTACGGTACTTATACAAAAGACGGAGTCATGCGTACGAAAGGAGGTAAGTACCAGAACAGAAAACCAGCGTGCATGTGAGTATATAAGAGTCACAATGAAGGGGGCATGAGGAAGAGCAGCGTAAATAAGATGGGATGAGTCCGTGGTGAGTCGGAGTGGTTGGCCGGGATCAATCTCCGTTGATGCGCCCGCGGCAGTGCGGCAGTGCATTGGTTGATATTCCAACAGCACATCACTTGGGGTGTGGGCCGTGGTGTCACCCGGCAAACCTCATACTTATTTTTTTTTGGCATACAGTCACAGCCCTCACAACCCAGGTAATATTTCAGCAAAGCCAGGTCCAGGTGCTGCCTCTGATCTGGACCACATTGAAACCACATATGTTATGCACGCATACTCCATGGGACACTGGGATACCTGTTGTTAGCAATGAGCACAATGTGTCGGGCCCAGTCTTTGACACCAGCCCTTCACAAAATAATCTGGATGTTAATCATTATTCCAACAACTTCAGATAGGACCAGATGAGGAACAGGTCCTTGAACAAACCACTGGAAGTATCTGTATTGAATTCCCACCGGCGGTCCAATCCAAATAAGCATCATTGTACATAATCAATCTTGCAGGAAAGAGTTTACTGTAAAAAGTTTGAATTTTGATTTACATATTGCTTGCCTGAAGTAAAAAGCACTCACCTTGAATAGAAATAGGTTCACATTATTGAGTTCACAGACACACCGGACACACTCGTGTGGAGCGACAATGGAGATCTGCAAATCGTAAACACAGAAGAGAAAAACTGGATATAAACCAGTAAGCAAGGTAGCTCCCAAGTTTAATGCAGACTGGTGGAGAGAGACAAAGATCTACTGTGCAGAGTTACTGGATGGATCATCCGGAGAAAACCCTAGGAGAAAGAGATGGAGGCCAATTTTTAATTTTGTTCTGGGGCAGATATGTGTCAGTTAGGAATTTGGTTGAAATCCAAAAGAGTTCAGGTAGGTAGTATGACACTAATGTGGAAGAGGGCTACACATTTTGAGGCATATTGGCCTCTTGTCATGTCCATCATGAGAGGAAAGACCGAATAAAAAAGGAATTCACTGCCCAGGTTCGAACTGCGGACCTCAGAAGTACGCTCGGAATTAGCCGAACACACAGCCACTAAGTAGTCACAAGAAATCTAATGAAATCTCTGGAAAAGGCTTCAACACCGCCACTATTTTCCTTGTACTATAAAATCGTAACTGATGATTCGCGCAGCTCGCGAGAAGCTCATGTAAACTTTTAGAAAAGAACGAGAACTTATTACATAAGTACTCGTAACACAGAGGTCCCATCCTGCACCTAACTGTGCTGCGCACGGACAAAGTCATTGCTTCCGCTTTGAGTAGCTCCAGATCGCTGCCCCCGTCGCAGACGTTTTGGAAGAAATATTGTTCTGAAACCTGGCAGGGGTAGTAATGTTGATGAAAGCATCCCCCGAGTATGTGTGTCACTATTTCTCTGAAGTCCCTCCCTTCTCACCATGGTCCATTACCACAAACCACCCAGTTTGGTTGTCCCAGACACTCAGATTTTTTCTGGGAACCACCGGCATCTAGGGATCAGGGCGAGCACATAGATGAGTTGTAATACTTCCCATTTGTCCCTCCGGAAGTTATTTTGGTTGTCCCGCCACTGTATCCCGTACACGACACGCGAATAGCTATGAAGCTGGTTCCCACCATCCCGATCCCCTCCGAATCAGATTTTTATGCTGATCCCATAGCATGTATGCAGCTTCCGACGACATGGAATACTACATACACCTTATATCGATTATCCCTGGGCGATACCACCGCCGGATTCGCTGTCCACGGGGTATCATGCGAGGTGGCCAACTACCTAGTTATTTACTGTTGTTAGATGGCTGCCAGGAAAATATTCAGTACACCTTTCACACCCTGTCTAAATTCATGGAAACCACCTTGATTCATTCATAGGATGCACACCTTGATTTGGACACCACGGGGACCTGATCCGTCAAATAGTGTCGTCGAGCATGGGCTCCAAATACAAAAGTGGCCAACTAGCCAGTCCCAAATAGTATCCCCGGCTCGGTCAGACCGTTACTTCCGTTGAAAAGTTCAATTTTTGGCGGCCATGTAAGCCGCCCTTCATTTGATTATTCAGAGACAAAGAAACTACAATTAACATCTCCAAAATTCCCACCGCCATGGTATGTGACATATACGTCGGCTGTCCTTTGCAGCTCAGACACACTGAGAATAGTACGCTGGGCAGGCAGGAAATTATTAGTGCTCGAAGAAGATATGAGCATAAAATCCGCACCATTCAACACCTGGCAGGTGAACGGCGATACACTTTCGATCGACAGTTGGTCAGTTCCTAGCGAGAGAAAACAAAATCCCGACTCACCAAGTGGTTGCACCGGTCCACCCCTGGCCTCCACATTGAGCGTATTCAGCGGCGCCACTGGTGGACGGGGGAGTGATGGTCGTCGTCGTAGCCGGCGTGGAGGTAGTTTTGATGGTCGTCGTCGTAGCGGGCGTGGAGGTAGTTATGATGGTCGTTGTGGTGGTTGGCGGCGCGGTCGACGTCTTGACAACGGAGGTGGACGAAGCGGATGAGGTAGTGGCCTTTTCTACTTTGAAAAAGGTCCAAAATTCATGTCAGAGAAACGACTCACTGTTCCGGATCCCGCCGCAGGCCAGATGGGGGGACCGGGCTAGTATTCAGGCTATATGAGAAGGTGTGGGGAATATGGATGCAAGGGCTTTGCTGACCTGGGTGTAGTTGGCCGGGATGGGGTAGTAAATGTCGATCAGAATGCCGGGTTCCTGTGGGCATGTAGATTAGGCTGGCAGAAACCCCTCAGTCGGCGAGAGCATACGTAGCCCTGAAATGAGCCTATTGGTTAGCATTTCATCGATGAGCATGGAATGATATTGCGCACAGTGTATTCTCCGGGGAATTCAACTAGGGGACCAGGAGTCCCGGTTCCGCCTGGAGTTTGGTTAGTATTTGACAGATATGGATTCATTTATTATAAACACCAACCATTGGTAACCTACCCGGCCAATCTTGTGAGTAGCCTGGGAATCGGGATTGAAAATGAGACGGACCTCAACTTGGCCGCAGGCGATGTAGAACTGTGACCGACCGAGTTCAGTAACATGAACCATTTGCGATATTTTACACGAACCTGCGCGCCTCCGTAGCTCTCAGCGACATGCAAGGCAATGTGCTCGATACGGATCAGATATCTGCAAATATTTCCGACTTCGTCAAAAAATCGAAGCCGATGTCGCCTGATACGCACTGGCCAGAGGGTGTCTCCGCCGGGATGGGGAAGGTGACCTGAGTCATCCCTGAGGAAACCATAAGTCAACAGATGTTGCTCGGGGTGATTACCACCAACCAGTTGCCGGGAAGGTAATCGTCGTTCCACCGTCAGTCACCGCGGTGATTTCGAAGATCTGGCCAACGCAAAAATCAAAAACATTCGCCCGTACAAGGAATGGCACCTACCCTGAACCAAACTTCCCCGCTGCCATCCCAGTCAGCCACATCGGTTCCACTGGGTGCTTGGGCCATGTATACGTTAACCACCTAGTATTATGTTGAGCCATAGCTCGTCCAGATGTAAAGGTCGAAACGAACTCCAGGGTGGTAGAGGTTAGACGGGTTCCCATCGACTGTGAACCCAACCGTAGATCCCGCCGCCACAGTCATGGTGTTTGCGGTGCCCGATTCTAGGGATGTGTAGCATCGAATGTCCGTGGTGGTGACATCCGTTTGCTGTTGAAAAGAGTCAGCCGCCGTTTCAGCTTTCCAGTAATCCGTATAATGAACGCACGGGATCCAAGTCTTGCCAGTTGTTAGTTTCGCTGAGAATTGTTAATCAGAGCGATGGTTCCTCTTGGAGCAGAGATAACGTACCGAACATATTCCCAGCTTGAGGTATTCGTTCCGCCGACAATAAGCTGTGGCCAGGTATCTATAAATCGAGGGTTTTAATTCCAAGTCCGAAGAAAGTTCCAACGACCCACAGTGAGCGGAAACCTTGGCAACGAGCGCGGCGACAGCGATGAGAGAGAGAGACTTCATGGCACGGACCAGACAGCTGACTATCAGTGGGGATGATCTTGAGTGCAGGCCGTCCTGCAAGTCTCTTAAATACTCGACTGTTGGGAAAATCAGGCCAGCATGGGTTTTTTGACACTGGTAGAAGTCACAGGGGCCTCTGGTTTGCGTGATACCATCTCAAGAGCCGTCTATTTTTCCGTACATGTTGCATCATGGGTCGCTTGCCGTTGATGCGTTCTCGTCGTCTATACCGATTCTCGAAATAACAAAACCATGTGAATGCGAGAATAAGCACCAGGGATGTAAGATTACACGATGGCTCAACTTCAACAATGTGGCATATCAGCTGCCGACATTCGGCACGGCGTAAGAAGAAGGCAGAAGCGCTTGAAGTTTTCGGAGCCGCTGTGTCTTCGGTGGTTCTACGGATCTGTCAAATCTCAGAGGTCCACTCTGCAGGTCGGACCGAGCCGGAAACCTGTTCCAATGAACGATTAGCCGCTGCAACACACTCTACTGTGTCCGGAGACACCCAACAATATTATGCCGACCGTGTCAGAGCAATATTTTCCCACCGACAACATTCCCGAAAATATCCGGGATTCAAGAGAAGTATATTGATTCGACGCGGCGTTTGTAGGCCATGTGTCACCGAAGACCAAGAGAAGTACCACATGACGGGTCCAAGTTACGGATCGGAATATAGAGTGGCAGAAAGGCCGCGGCGCCATCGTAAGTTCGGAAACACTAGTGCTCCGAATCATCTTCACTGCGTAAAAAAAGCTCCTTCAACTAAGCAATGGCGACATCCATACATGATACTTCCTTCGAGTATACTACGAGGCATCAGTCCACCTCCCCTATCTCTCCGACTATCCGTTCATAGATCCGTGAGTCATACGGGAGCAAAAGAAAGCCAAGAAACGTACCGTTAAGCGAGACACTGGGAATAGTATTCTGCGGGGAAATATATCAGCCGTCAATGCACTTGCGAATCGGTCCTGGGCTCACCGTTCACGACCTGGCAGGTGAACGGCGAAATGCTTTCGGTTGAGAGTTGTCAGATTGCAGCAAGAGAAAACAAGATGCTGCCTCACCAAGCGGTGGCGCCGGTCCATCCCTGACCTCCACATTGCGCATATTCAGCCGCGCCGGTGCTGGACGACGGGGCACTGGAGGTGGTCGTAGTAGCTACCGTAGAGGTCTTTGACACCGTAGAAGTCGTTCCCACCGTAGAGGTCGTTGCCACCGTAGAGGTCGTTGCCACCGTAGAGGTCGTTCCGACGGTCTTTGTAGACGTCACTATCGTGGACTTATTTGGGGACAGAAGTCAGATTCATATCCGATTTACCACAAGGAAGCAACTGACCGTTCCAGAGCCGGACGCGGGCCAGACGGGGGGACCGGGCTACCGAACGTGTTACATTGTGCTGGGAATATAAGGATCTCTGCCAACCTGGGTGTAGTTGGCCGGGATGGGGTAGTAGATATTGATACTATAATTGAGTCAAAATTCGAATCTCGCCTGTTGAAACATAATAATTTTACATACAGGATTCCGGGTTCCTGTCGAGCGTAGGATTCCGTCAGAGCCTACTCGACAAGGATTGAAGGGAATTTACATAGCCCTAAGACGGTGGTAAGATACTTCGAGCGGTGTGGTGAAAGTACTCACAGTATACTCTCCGGGGAATTCAACAAGTGGACCAGGGGTTCCGGTTCCACCTGAGCCAAGATAAGGTCTCTGCACGTTGGAATAGAACAAACTACTGACCGTTGGTGACCTAAATAAATCAAACTTTTTTAGCATGCTGGCCAATATCATATTGGGCTGTTGAAACGGACCTCTATTTGAGCGCAGCCAATATAGAACTGTCGTTGAACAAAGTTTGACTTCATCAGCAGCCAGTGTCATTGTATTAGCCACTCACCTGAGCACCACCATAGTATGAGGCGCTGTGGATGGCGATATGCTCGGTGCGAACGAGGTACCTGTCAGATGTGTCCATTTCATCACGGTGAAGGAAAGTGTAAAACGGACTGGCCGGATGGAGTTTCGGCCGGGATCTGGAATGTCACCTCACTCAATCCTGGACGATTCCATTGTGCTTAGTCCGAGTTCACTGTGGCGTAGATACCCACTTACCCTGGGAGGGGAATGTGATGCTCGTTCCACCGTCTGTCACTGCCGAGATTTGGTAGATCTGTCGACATTTTAGAATGGACCAAAGACTTGAAGCTGGGGAAACGTTACGCACCTTGAACCACACCTGGCCGCTTCCGTCCCAGTCTGCTACATCGGTCCCGGAGGGTGCTTGCGCCATATACACATTCAACACCTGAATTGTGGCTCGACATCAGATGAATAGAGTCAAAAAAATCCGAACTGACTCCAGGGTGGTACAAGTTGGCCGGATTTCCAAAGACAGTGAATCCAATTGTGTCTCCGGCAGCGACAGTGGCAGTAGATGAAGTGTCTGATTCACTCGAGTCGTAGCATCGAATGTCTGTTGTAGTGACGTCCGTTTGCTGCGACAGCGGTTTAGAAACCAAGCGAGCGGTATGATGATGGACGAACGGGGTCCAAATCTTGCCAATTGTTGGTCTGGCTGAGGAAAATGAATTGTAATGCCAGTAGAATAACCACAAAGACCTACCGAACGTATTCCCAGTCAGTGGTGTTCACGCCGCCCACGATGAGCTGCGGCCAGACATCTGTGGACTCGAGCAGTCAGCATCCAATATTACACGGATGCGAAGACAGACAGTGAGCAGAAACTTTGGTGGCAAGGGCGGCGACCCCAATGAGAATAGATATGGACTTCATGATGGACGGGCTTGAAAAGGGCTCTCGTTTGTCGAGGGTTGTTCAAGGATGAAACACTGCAAATAACTCCTTATTTCTACTGTGGCGGAAAACGGGAGATCTCATTTGCTACAAACTCCGTCGATTAGCCGTGTGCATGGCAACGGCAGGAGGATTTGCCGTTAAACAGTCGAATCCACACGCCGCCGCCGTACCGTATTACACGATCCGTAACAAATCAGCATCATGTGGACCGAAAAATAGAGGCATTCACCGACAAAATAGCCGAGGTATGACAAAACTCCCGAGTCTCAACCTGTATTGGGGCTGAGAAGTAGAACGACGTTGGAGGGACGGAGTACAGTGTGCGCTTTTATGGCTCTGCAGAATGGCACAGATGCCACTGCCAGGGGGACTTCAGTGGCAGATGGCCGGTGTTCGCTTCCATCCGATATCCTGCCGAAAATGTCCAGAACATAACACGCTGAATGATTCCGGTCTTGGCATTAATATTCCTGTGTCACAGGATCGTTCCCGAATGCGAATGACGGGAAGCCTCGGATGGAAAGACGGGAGAGAAGAAATACGACACAGCCACTCCCGTCATTGATCACATCAAGCGGAGTTTGAACAAGGGCCGAAGAAATGAACCCAACGCACCAAATTTACACTGATTTGCGAAAGCCCCTTGGATGTACGTTGAAGAGACGGCTCAATACCTCGCGCTTGATCTCGGAGAAACTGGAAACTACTTACACAAGTAGTTCACGTTCCGAAATATCGACGCGCAATAAGTAGGTGATCGAGATCCTTTACATCTAAAGCCTTCGAAAGGGGTTGAAACTGTGTGCCGTCGAGTCAGAATCCTGGACAACCAAAATCCCAGGTGCATAGGAAAGTAATAAGCAAGTCCGACCTGATACGATCTCATTTTGCTGGTTGATTCCTCCGAGTATCAAAATATTCCAGAGTATTATAGGATTGGCGGAGCGCGCGAAATACTGTCAAAAGCCTGGGTGGCCTTCAAACCCCATGCCCGTCACGACCTGGTTAAGGTATCGGCCCCTGTTAGGGTGGCGACTCCCATTGGTTGTGCCGAACCTCTGCTGGCTGCTAAACTCGGACTGAGGACTGTAACCTTGACAGCAGGGAGCCTGAGCACTGAGACGAGCGTTAGCAAACAGGTAAGGAATACATATAAGTGTCTCGGCTAAATACCTCCATAGAGACGTGACGCGTCAACTCGCGTCAAGCTCGCACAACACCTTGACAACACCAGAACTTGACAAATACCGTGTGAGGTTTAAAAAATGCGTCTGCCTCCCCAGGTCAGCCCCTTGTCAGCCCAAACGGTCCAAGTCTAGGCAATCTTAGATTCACACATCAAGCAAGTTGCCGTCTTTATTGGCGCGTCAATGTCTTAACGGTCATTGTTGTCAATGAAGTCAACGCGTGTCCACGTGATGGGAAAGGCGGACTTTGAAATCCATTTTACCCACGCTCAGTGCTTTTGCTTTTGCCACTATCTCCCGCTTTGACATCGCTGGGCCGTTGGATAACGCTGTGCCATCCTTCTTTGCTCCGAATCTAAACAACTGTGGATGTTCCCCAGCGTATCATTTCACTTCCAGTGCGACTAGTGGCACTCGGGCTTCGCCGTTGGCTCGTCTCGGCTATTCAGTATTCATTGAAATCAACTGGTGTCGGAGTGTTGTCGGAGTCGAGTTGTGATCTAAACCGTTCTACGCCAGTCCGCGAATATTGAGGTGCTTCGATCAAGTGTAATGAATCCCATGCCTGCTGCCCTTCCAGGACTGCCACCTGTAGAATCCAGTATTTTACCTTGAATGCCTAAATTCTCTGTTCTCACCAGTCCCGCAGAACCACCGAAGACGAGGCGGTTGGGCGCCGTTAAATTTGGCTGCACCACCAACCCTGCGGTTTATTTTTACCACGCGTCTGATATCCTTCTGCTCTCCTATTTTTGCTCAGACCTCACGGCGCGCAGATCCCCTCATAATTGCGTACACTCGGCGAATCGACGGCGGGTGGTGCTCATATGCCAGCCATGTTACTCCGGTCTAATCAGCGAGCAAATAACCTCCGGCTCCACTCCTCTGTATTTAACGCTGTCGCGGCTCGGACACATCTCAGCACCCTCGGGTTCCATTTAATCACTGTTGGCAGTCATGAAATCCTCCATTTTCATTTCTCTCGCCGCTTTCGCCGTCAAGGTCTCCGCTCACTGTGCGTTCCATACTCCGCGTCGGTGGCGACGATGATGACAGCGAGACAGATAATTGGCCACAGCTCATAGTCGACGGCGCCAATACCAGCTCTTGGCAATATGTTCGGTAAGAATGATCGACTTGGATGCATCCATCTGCTCAACGAGTATGCTCAGCGAGACCAACAACTGGCAAGACTTCGATCCCGCAAGTTTTAGTGTTTTCTTTCTCTATCGCTAGCATCTAAGCAGGGAACAGGTGACTAATGTCAATACCACCGACATCCGATGCTACACCTCCACGGAATCCGGGACGTCCTCGACGTACACCAGTGTCGATGCTGGCGCGACCGTTGGATTCACAGTCGACGGGAACCCCGCAAATATTTACCACCCTGGAGTCAGCCCGCTTCGTCATATTTAATTGGATCCATTGTTTGTCAACTTGCCACTCTAGGTCCTGAACGTTTACATGGCCCAAGCGCCCAGTGGGACTGAGGTGGCCAGCTGGGATGGAAGCGGTGAGGTGTGGTTCAAGGTATGGTGCACTTCCATCTAACATACACATCCCGAAGCTCTTCTTTACAGGTCTACGAAATCTCCGCAGTGACCGACGGCGGAACCTCCATCACCTTCCCTGCCACCGGTTTGTTCCATGAGCTGGCACTCTCTCCCTGTTGACGCCCTCGGGTAGGCCTGACTCAAGTGACGTTCCCCATCCCCGCCGAGACCCCGTCTGGACAGTGCGCCTCCGACATGCTTTCGTGACCCTGCCCAGACGCCCTAACCCAATCTCATAGGTATTTGATCCGGATCGAGCACATCGCGTTGCATGTCGCTTCGACTTACGGAGGCGCGCAGGTCCGTATGCTAGTTCTAAATTAGATGGCTACTGACTTCTGTCGTAGTTCTACATTGCCTGCGCTCAAGTGGAGGTGCGTATTAATTAATCTCAACTCATTCGATGTGCTCATGGGATGGCTCTGGCAGGTAACCAACGGTTCGTGCCCATAGTCCAATTAATAGACCCGAAAAAATTACAACCGACCGTATTCCAGGCGGAACTGGAACTCCCGGCCCCCTCGTCGAATTCCCTGGAGAGTACACTGTACGCACCATCACTGCCCTCCATACTCGAGCACGCTAACCAATGCGCAATTCAGGGCTACGTAAGTCCTCGCCCGGCAAGTAACTTCTCTGTACAACCTAATTGATTACGCGCCCTCCAGGAACCCGGCATCCTGTGAGCTTCCTTCTCATCGTGCTGAATGCAGCCAGCTAATCCCCTCTCGATGACAGAATCGACATCTACTACCCCATCCCGGCCAGCTACACGCAGGCGCGCAACTCTCTCTCCACATTATTTCCAATGAAACGTAACTCATTCCTTCCTTAACAGCCCGGTCCCCCCCTGTGGCCCGCCTCAGGCTCGACAAGCGTGAGCCGTTTCCTTGTGTTGAAATTCAACTCTGATTTCCTTTACATGCAAAAAGGCGACCGCACCCGCATCCTCCACAACCGCGATCTCGACGCCCGCGGCGCCCCCCACGACCACGGTCGTGAAAACCACCACCACCACCCCCTCTGGGACGACTGTCGCCCCGCCGTCTGGCACCGGCACCGCCGCGGCCGAATACGCGCAGTGCGGAGGTGAGGGGTGGACTGGAACGACCATTTGGTGAGGCGCCATTTTGTTCTCTCTTGGTGGAATCCGAGTCACTCATTCGCAACCCACAGCGCCTCGCCGTACACCTGCCAGGTCGTGAACTGTGAGTCTACGGAATTGATTTACCTGGCCGTCGGTGACTGAAGGATCCCCCCGCAGCGTACTACTCGCAATGCCTTTGAGTTGTGCCCGAGCGAGCGCATCGAAAATGTGCGAAGAGAAAACTCGACGGTGGGGAGTGTTGATAAGTTGAGTTAAGTTGTATGATGAATGTATGATGTCGTATTAGTTCAATAAGCTTTTTGTGCAGTCGTTTTACGGAATTGTACTTCCAAGGAACGCAAAATCTCGATATTCCTATCAGCTGCTTATCGGAACATACCGTTTCACATTCGTCCTTTCTGCTATATTCAATAATATTGCTTGTCTACCTCTCAAGCTACACTAGTACATGTCAATTGACAGACTTGTTTGTAGGATATCAGGCACTATGTCGACCAAATGTCGACTGCGTGTTGGGGAAATATCTGGTAAGTGGCTTCTGGTACAATTGAACACAAAAGCTGCAGAACGATTGTACCGAAGACAAACATCGTGTCGTATTGAGGAGAACAGATTTATGTGGAAAGGCCGAAGAGGACGGATGATGTCAGCAGAATTAGGAAATTGAGCGGCCCGGCAGAACGCCTCGGCAGAAAACTGCTTACGCACGACGAGAATCTCAGTTACGGTAGCGAGAACTGGTTAACCCTGGTTGGCGCTTTTAAAGGATGAAAAACTTCTTTGCGGAGGTGGATTCATGGTTGATTCATAGCTGATTCTCGATTAAAATGCGACGTCTCGACTTTGATTCCGGAGATCTATACACCGCCTCGACTCTCACCTTCTCCCATCATGTCCTCCAAGAAGAGGCGGGTACAACGTGCATGCAATGAGTGCAGACGCAATAAGAGTGTGTGCAGAGTCTCTCTGGCGATACCTCATTCTGACAGCCTCGGCAGGAGCATGTATTTATTTTCCCCTCATGCTGCAGCATGTGAGGGCTGAGCTGCGCTTGCAGGTGATGGCCCACGGATGTCCGAGACAAAATGCACGAATTGCATCGAGAATGGACTGGAGTGTACGTTTGCGGGCGCCATCGCAAATCGGCGAACGTGAGCAGCGTTTGTTATGGCAAATTCGGCCTGACACATTTCAAGCTATGTGGACGTCCTGGAGGCGCGTGTGGAGCTGACCGAGAAACTGCTGCGCGTGGAGCATCTGCTGCGTAAGGAAAGCGCATGCATTATACCCGTAATCCAAATGGACCTCTGATGTCTGCCGCAGTTGTCGCCCACCGCTGTCCCAAGCCCAGCCAGCAGAAGTCAATGGAGCAGCGACTCGCCCATCCTCAGGCATAGAAGCCCTGCTGCCGCTGGCCCGCCTGCCCCCGGCCCCGGCGTAGAACTCGCCGCCCTCACGATTCGATCCATGAATGACCCAGCGCCAGCTCCCCACGGGGATGATCTCGCCCACATCGAGTTAGCGCGGGAAATGCAGGATCTGTCTGTCAAGCAGCATCGTGAAAACTTCATTGGCAAATCGAGCACTGCGAACCTTGTTAAAAGCGCTGTGCTCCTTCGACAAGGGTACGAGGAGAAGGAAGATCTGCCGTGGACGTCGCGTCGAATGCACTTCTGGACCTACAATCCCGTGCGCATCTTCTCTTCTGCGTTCCCGTGATTGACATCCACGACGTGTTAGGCAATCAACGAGACTCCGCATTGTGGCCCCTTCATATTCCCGGCCCCAGATCTCCTCTCGGATCTCACCACGCTGTACTTCGCCCATAGCAATGTTTATTACCCGGTACTCCACCGGCCAACACTGGAAAAATCCATTGCGGATGGCCTGCACACCCGGGACCAGAGTTTCGGTGCGGTTGTCCTTCTTATGTGCGCGATCGCATCGCGATACTCTGAGGACCCGCGCGTCTTGGCGCCTGGAGAGGAGCCGATGCGATGTGGATGGAAGTACTTCGACCAAATCCCAAACACTGTACACCACCTGTTCAACCGACCGACGTTGTCCCACCTTCAATATTACTGCGTGCGTAACAATCCCATCAAGGTATCGCTGGCTGACCCAAGAACAGCTTGCGACGCTATTCCTTGAGCCCTCGACACCCGCGAGTTGCTGGACGCTGATCGGGCTGGGCATCCGCCTCGCACAGGACGTCGGTGCCCACCGCGCTGGATTTCGGGCGTCGAAGCCCACAGTCGACTCGGAGCTCTGGAAGCGTGGGTTCTGGGTACTTGTGTGCATGGACCGTAAAATTAGCGCTGAGCATGGACGACCATGTAGCAGTCAGTACGAAGAGTCAGTACTAACCCACTCTCCGAATCCTGCTCCCCACTGACTTCGCTTTTTTGCTCTCGTCTTTTTTCCACTTCCGTAGCATCGACGTCGAGCTGCCTATTGAGTGTGACGATGAATTCTGGGAGCCCGAGGACCCCGCGTGCGCATTCCAGCAGCCGGCAGGCAGACCATCGCAGGTTGCGTATTTCGCGCACTATATACGATTGAACAATATTTTCGCATTCAGTCTCAAGATGCTGGTGAGCGATTTTTTCTCCCTTGCTACCCGCTGGTCCCTTCTACTATGCACGTGAACTCATGCCCCGCAGTATTCTCTCAACAAAGCGAAGGAATTGCTCGCAGTACGCGACGACTTATGGGAGGAGCACATCGTAGCAGAACTCGACTCGGCACTTAATGCTTGGGTCGATTCAATTCCTACTCATCGTGAGTCTGTGTGCTGTTTTGTATCCATTGTAAGCATTCATTAATGTCGTTTCCAGTGACTTGGGACCCGACCAGACCGGACGGTGTTTTCTTCGACCAATCGGCATCCTTGTATTGCTTCTATTATCAGGTGCAGATGACCATCCATCGACCTTTCATACCTATGATTCGGACAAATGCAACGACGGTACGTTGCGCCACACTGTCATCTCGCCCTGCCCTGTCCTCAGCACTCATGTGTGTGTTGTAGGCCTTGCCTTCGCTAGCTATTGTCACAAACGCGGCGCGTTCCGCCAGCCACATCTGTGACATCTCGACGCGCCATAAAAATGAGACCCCTCTCCCCTTTCTGCTCGTATGTTCATCCCGTCCCATCGCCGTCCGAGTCTGGCTTACGCGTGATGAGCAGTCAGCGGCATTCACGAGCGGGATCGTCCTTTTGCTGAATGTGTGGAACGGAAAACGCACGGGACTGCCGCCCGAGATGAACACTGCCATAACAGAGGTGCACAAATGCATGGCGTGTATCCGCGTGTGTGAAAAACGGTGCGTCTCTTTCTTGCACCTTCAACTCATTACTGCTTATCCATTGAATAGGTGGCAAATTGCGGGCCTCTATTGGTATGTGGAATCAGTCGCCTCGTTATAAGCATAATCCGATGTGTTTCCTAGGGATATGCTCTATGAACTGGCGGTTATCGGGCAACTGCCCCTGCCCATGCCAGCCCCACCTGTGCCCAGTCTTGGGACACCCGGTTCCAGAAGCAGCAACAGCCACAAGCGTGGACGAGAAGACGACGGCGCAGAGGACCACCCCGTGTTCGCGGCACGCGTCCACTACCCGCCATACCAGGACACCTATTCTGCCTCATCCGTCGCCTGGGATTTACCCGTCGAGCACACACCACAGCTGCCGACGTACACTGCGGAGCTCGGGCGGCTGCCTGTGTACAACCAGCACACGCCGCTGGCCGAGAGCAGCAGCAGCAGCTGGTACCCGCAGCAGACGTCCGCAGCCCCGCTTGGGTATCCGGACTTCACGCCGGGCGCGGGATTCGACACAGGCGCCGAGTCGATGAGCATGTTCACTGCCGACGGACTGGAGGGTGGAGAGTACGTTGTCGAGGGGGTGGAATTCGCTGGCATTGGGGATGGACTGAGTAGCGACGCGATGGCGATGTGGGTGAATGCGCCGACGGGATTCGGGTGAGTACTGCCTTTATATTTCTCTTGGGTGTTCCCTTCAACCCTTCATATTGCGCCGTTTTTTTGTTCTTGTTTGACAGTTATTGACAGCATCGACCACTGGGGAACGTACTTGAGCGTGATGAACGAAGCAAATCAGGCGCTGGCTGCGGGGACAGCGGTGCACAGAGTTGATCCCTAGTAGATTCGCTGAACTTATTAATACCGTCAATGTTCCTGGTACCGATTAGGTTCCAGGTCTCCAACCCGTATATCCGATCTGCCGATCTGTACTCGATCTGACCGACTTGTGTACTCTTGCTTGGTGAAATCAAATAATTACAGCTGATTGCGAAATTATTGAGACGATCGGTTTTTTTTTCGTGTTCCCAAAAAAGAAATTTTTCGTACCTAGACCGAATTCTGCTCCTGTGACGGTTGGTGGTGGTTGTCCAGAGCCAAGATGGCCATGGGGGATGTCAACGATGTGCGACAAGTGCGCTGGTACATACTGGCAGCCCTAGAAGTCTGGTCCGTGTTGGAATCACGGAGCGGTACAGCTCCGTTTTTTTGGTCGTCCTGCCGGCGCTTTCAGCGTACAAAGTAGATAGAAAGGATCTACAAAGTGTCACAAATACCGTATGAGAGAAAGTTTGAGAAAAGTTTCCTTTTTTGGAATACGAAAAAAAAACCGATCGTCTCAATAATTTCGCAATCAGTGTAAAGAAATAAAGGGTTTACCTAATACTGACGGATCAGCTGGGTGCACTTAACGGTTATGTCTCACAACCACTGATGGGCACATAATCGGGGCCTCAATTCTGCACCTTCCTGACCACTGCACTGGAAATATTTGTGTGATCATTAACGACATTGAGGACATGGATTGAGTGAAAAGGTCCAGATTTTTTAATGTTAGTCATGACAAAGGCAAACTTGTTTCACCGCCAAAAGTTAAGTGCCAGTGACGTTACAGTAACATCACATTTATGTGCAGTTCCCTCCGCTTCACCGATCCTGGCCACCACTTCAATCTTTCAGCCTAAAACTTTACCTGCAGGCGTCTAACATCTCTTCCTGTGCAATTGCTTCAAGCGCAAAAAAATTGCCTTTCTCTCCAGTTAAGAAGCCTCTGAAAAGACACATCTGGTAGTGGCAAAAATATGGATCATCTGAAGTGTGGATGCCCTATGGGCTCAAAGGACAAGCCATGGCTCCCTGGGGTGCCAACCAAGAATAGAACCAATTTGAACAGCGAGACAGACCTCCATAACCATCTGACGACTCATCACATCTATCTGTGCTGCCCCAAAGGATTATACTGTCAATAATTTGTGGATGCACTACAGTCCAAGTTCCGAGACATCGGAAGCTTAAACCATAGGATTCGATCTTTCGTTGTAACTTCCATGTCCATAGACACCTAGGTGTCATCCCTCTAGGTCATGTGCTGGACCTCTTAGGTACCTTTCCCTGTATAAGGAAAAGGTACCTAAGAGGTCCCTCTCCGCGGAGGGAGGGTTTGGGTATATATTATGTATTAATTCACGTGCTACCCATGGGTGCCTCCACAGCACCAGTAGGGTCTCCATGGCAGGGCAGTTGCATTATGGAGGCCTCCATCTACTGTCTAGAATTAGTATTCAATGCAGATAGCATACATATATAGCTGCAGTGCTGTTGTACAATCAAGGAATACTTGGTATCAAAAAGAATGATCCTGAGGACAGACTGGACAATGAAATACCAGCAATGGCATGAACCATGTTCCGCAAATATCACCAGAGGCCACCATGTGCTCCACCATTTTGCTGCTCTCGGAGAATTGGACCTGTTGAAACATCAGCTAGGCTATAGGTGCTTGATTTAATACAGTAGGCCTCGCTGCAAGAGCTAGCAGGCAGTGGGCTGGATTGAAACAAGAAAAAAAGTGGAGGCCACCACTTGCTCTACCATTCAGCTCCCCTCGCCAGGGATTTGGATCTGTTAAACCAGTTGAGTGACAAGTACTTGTTACAATATAGCAGGCTTTGCCAGTGCAATTGGGAAAGTCCGAGCAGGCAGGCTGCAGAAGGCTGGAGCGATGGCCACCATAGTCATGCACAAAGATCAGAGCCTGAGTTCACAGTAGACAATAGCGGAGATTGAAAAAATGTCTCACAAGCAGCAACTCCTAGAATTGAGGGTCCCAGAATGTAGAGGAAAATATAGGGAGGCCACCGTTCACCCATCCCTTGGGCCTTGAGGAAATGCATTAGGAGGACATGCAGGAATTTTAGGAATTTGGTACTAGCAGACTGCTATAAAAGAAGGTCAGCAGGCAGCATCAGGATTTGATGTAGCAGCCCAGAGGGCTAGAGCAGAGGCCACCATAACACTCGAGGGAAATTGCAGATGACAATGGGATGTGAACCAGATGCAACCAAAAGCAACATATGTCAAGACCCTAAGTAAAGTGGCAGCACAATGACATTTGGTGGGCCCACTTCAGAAAAATGACATGGGAGGGAGGGCACTGTGCAATTTTCTGAAGGAAATCTCACAAACCCAATAAATAAAAGAGTGCAGTGACCGACATCAACAAATTCAAGCAAGACTCATTGTCGGCAGTAGCAACAGAATAATCAACAATTCAAGGGTCGGAGACATCTCAACGGAGGTCTCCCCGCTGGAAATACACATTCATATTATATTGTCTGAAGACTGAGAATTGCCGCCAAAGATCAATAATTTGAATCAGAATCACTGAGCAAGGAATGATGAGAGAATGGAGAACAATGAGTGGTTGTCACTGGAGGTATCCTCAGCAAAGAATAAATGTGCCTTCTCTCTGAAGTTCCAAAGGAAGTCCAGTGATGCACCAGTCATGTACTATTGAATCTGGAAGATAAAGTTGAATATGATCAGACCGGAGTCAGCACAATCATGTTGGTGGCCTCCGCTCATCTCTCCTCCAAGTTCCCTCCATCAATAATTGCAGCATAGATGACCAACAGAACCAATTAGATGAAGACAACCACGACCTCAAAGGTCTGCATAATAAGTACCGAAACATTCTGTACCTTGTACTAACCTCTGATCTCCTCGTTTTCGAAACCTCCACCTCCTCGTGTCGACCTCCATCCTTCTCCGTAAAGCCCTGGGACTTCTATTGACATAAATTGATCAACCAATCAAGAGTTGAATAAACATGGGTCCAATTTGTTTTTTTAATATCTCACTCAATACTTAAGCTCAACCCTTCAAGAAAAGATGCAAATCGGTCCCTACCACCGCCGGGTGCCCTCCGAATTTACTCCGAATTTTTACCAGGTGTGTATGCTTTGTGTTTTATGCGTGCAAGATTTGATCCAAAAGATGCACAAGGTTTCATTACAACTCATACTTTAGCTACCACTCACTTCATTGCCTGTCACACCAAGCACTCCACTGCTGAATCATGGACCTCTAACGATGATAGGATGACTAAAGACTGTCCTGGGACTCCACACTGCATGTTTCATGCATTTGTTGGCCTGTAGCAGCTCACAAAATTTGACCCCTATTAGTGCCAAAATCATTTGTGCATCGACAGCACAGGTACGATACTTATCAACTACTAATTAGAAAGGTTTCTCTTGTCCTCTGCATCATATCCCCTCCCTCTCCCTCCTCTCCACATGCACTCGCCGGACTTGGAACCTCATCCCACAATTCTGAATATCTTGTCCAGATGATTGTTACCACTGCCTGCACATAACCTCAATCAAAGTATTCTTGGACATTCGGAGAAGGAGCCCCCAGCATTGACTAAATGATGCACTGCTGTGGACGGCTCATAAGATGCTGAACGTGCACATATGGAGGCCTCTGCACATAGGAGTTGCTCATTCTGTACCATGTCAAACCACACCAGGCAATATTTCCTCAGCCGCTGTACCATTTCCTCACTGTTCTGGCCCCTCTCTGGTCACCATATATCTTGCAGAGTATTCAGTCTTAGCTTGGGTGTTGTATCTATGTCTCCCTCCCTCATGATGTTTTGCACCAATCCTTTACATCTGTCCACTACATTTCCACTTGTTCCAATACAGCCACATGCCAAGTGAATATCTAGTCAAGGTAGTCACTTGTTATCTTGCCGACATGGATGCCTCCGTAGAACATCTGTGATCACAATCACCTGCCTATCATTCTGTTGTTGCTTTTCTGTTTTCTGTTGCCCCAAATGTTGGTCAAATCTTCATCTTGGACTTGAATCATATACTCCTTTCTAGTGAGATTTTTCCATCTCCGAGTGCCTCTGATATGCTGCTTCTCAGCAGTCATACCTCTAAATGACATGCAGCCTTGATATCTTGCTCAGGATGCATGAATATGTCTGAATCCCCTAGCAGCTAGCCACCTGCCCACATATCTACATGCCCAGTGCACCTGCTACCGTGTTGGTCTCTCAGATTACTCCAAGATTAGCCTGACCATAAAAACATCTGTCACGTTGGGCTACTGTCCCACCAATTGGCCCAGGCTCTCAGCTGCGGTGGCCTCCGAATCCGCTCCCAGCCCCAAGTCCCACTCACGAAAAGCCCTACCACACCCCCATGCAAGACGCAAATGCCATCTTACCTGGCTGACCATTTTCCAACTAGTACTGCTGGTCCGATTGCCTGCAGAAGTTTGGTGGCCTCCAATTCTTTCGTAGAACCCATTATGGTTGTCAAGTGTTCTCTATACATGCAAGTACTCATTCTGTATTAAACAATAAATCATCCCATGGTTTGTACGGGTTCCTGTTCTGCCGGTGACCATATTTGCACGAGGCAGTGGCCCCGGACAACCCGGTTTCCTGTTGTTGCCGGTATTTACTGTCCCAATTCTTAGTGATGCTGGAAATTATGCATTGTTGTACATCTCTTGATACTGGGTGGCTGCATGTATTCTATCTGCATTGAATACTGACTCTAGATAGTAGATGGAGGCCTCCATAATGCAACTGCCCTGCCATGGAGACCCTACCAGCGCTGTGGAGGCACCCACGGGTAGCACGTGAATCAATACGTAATATATACCCAAACCCTCCCTCCACGAAGGGGACCTCTTAGGTGGTTAGTGTTCGGGGCAGTGTTTGGGGCTAGTGTTTGGGATACGGTTTGGGATAAGGTTAGAAGGGTAGTTTCCAGGTTCCCAGGGATGTCAAAAAAAAAGGGTTAGGTACCTTTTCCTTATACAGGGAAAGATACCTAAGAGGTCCAGCACGTGACCTAGAGGGATGACACCTAGGTGTCCATAAACATTCAACCGCACCTATTCAGTGGATTCCTTAGCTTCATGAATGCAACTCAATCCTTAGGTAATGAAGCAGGTGAAATCCATTGGATTCAGAAGGGAACAAAGGTGTGTGGTGTCCGGTTTGATGCACAGATCACTTTCCTCCAAAAAGCTCTGGAAAAGCATGGTTTGAAGGGTGCTTTTCACTCATACAGGTAATCAATGGATATAATGTGTAGCTGACAAATATTGCAGACAACGACAAGACATTACTCAGAGGCAATTTCAGTCACAGAGACAGAGTGGGTCAAACATTGTTCATGACCACTGCGGTAGTTTTGAGCGCAGACAGGGATGGTGAGGCATGGTGCCAGTTGAAATTGAAGATGATGTATGTCAAGTTCACTGATAATGGAGAGTGAATGGTGGGCAGCACTCAATGATTAAGGATATGTTACAATACGTACATTCATACCAACACAGGGCGGGAACAACTTTGGTGGTTCTTGAGCCTGAAAGACCAATGACTGGCCAGGAATGTCTTGAACATAGACTGCGCAAGATGGGGACAAGACTGATAAGATTGTTATATACTGAGCCGGAGTGACCGAGGACTGAAGGACCGGAGGCTCTAGTATGCCGGAGCGTCGGAGGCCAGAGGGTCCGGAACGTATACGAGGAGGGATCACAACACCACAGGGGTTAAGGGTGAGTGACTACCCTGGCCGGCAGGTATCCGATAGAGGAGGACAAGTCGGAGTACAGGAGAGTGCGGAGACGACTCAGTGCAAGGGAAGTAAGCCAAGCAACATTAATTATCAATCTGACGTACATGACATATTAAAGATGTATTTATACTAAGTAGCTAATTGTATTCCATAAAAGGAAGGAGAGTGGTTCTTAACAATAAGATAAGTCAGATGGACTGATGAGAAGTTGTAGGACAATAAGTGAGAAGACGGAAGGACGGATAAACGGGAAACGCTCAGTAATCCTTCATTGCGTAAAAACCCGATGATACCAGATGGTCTGGAGACTCTGGTATATGACCGGAGCCTCGGAACCTACCGGAAGTACCAGAAGGTCAACGTGAGGGCTGGGTATGCTGCATAGATATAACAATGATGAGTGTTGTGTCAGCGTCACTGACTGCGCCAGGGAACTGTATGAGCTCGAGGTATGGGAAAAGGAGGTTGCAAGAGCGTAGTAAGGATGTAACAATGGTGCTTAATCTCTGTGTAAGTCAAAAGTGTGTACAGAACTCAATACTGCCAATATTAGTTCCAGCTGATCCACCCCACAACTGCATGTGCAGATATTGAAGTGAGCGGCCGGTGAAATAATTCTGGATGCAAATTGTAGGCAGTCCTAAAGCGAGCGGTCCATGCAGGAATGACAGTGAGTGATTGCAGCACCGGCATGTTGATACACTAGAGTATCCACACTCAAATTCGGTTAGAGTATATGATGGCAAACTCGCTGATGCACAGTAGGGTGACTGGGGTTACCTTTTGTGCCGCATACCTCAACCTCTTCCAGGTGTAGGACCTCCAGGGACTGTGCCGATTGGAGCACATCCTTGAGTTCTGTATGGTGTAAGCCAGGGAGGGTGGAAGAACAAAGCTCCGGGGTGGGCTGCCTGCAACTTGCTGAGCTGCCATGGAAATTGGTAAATTGGTCACATTGGACTGGGGCTGAGGATGCTGATTGAGTATATAAAAAAAATGAAAAATCAATACTTGGGTCAGACAGGTACACAGGTCTCTGTGGCTGGGCGTTTTGATGAAAACATCTGCAATGTGATGAAACTGGGGACCTAGGAGTGGGAATAGCTGCTGCTGAAACTCAATCTGAGACTGCGAGTTGAGCTCCCGCTCCTCAAGACCAGTGTCCGAACCAATAAACAGTTCTCTGACATCTTGACAATTGATGACAACATGGAGAGGTAAGATACTGTTCTTGGGACAGAACTGCTTCAAGGAATGTGTAGGTTGTGGCTCAATGAATGTATATGTCCTGCCACCATCACGGAGTTGCACAGACAACTTTGTGTGCGTTTCTGTTAATCAGGAGGAGGCAGGAGCATGAATATAAGGCGTCCAAGGTGGGGGCAGAGGTTTTTTTTTTTTTTTTTTTTTTGAGTGTTTGGGATAATGAAATGCAGTCTGCAGTACAAGGACTACATCAAAAATCTGTGCCAATATTTTGTTTGGTAGAATATGGAGCTTATTCAAAGATGCAAAGTGGTGAAGATCAGGCTGTTTCTGTTTCGTTACGAGTACTTATGTAATAAGTTCTCGTTCTTTTCCTAAAACTTTACATGGGGTTTTCGCGAGCTGCGTGAATCATCCTAGTAGAAGGAAAATAGTGGCTGTGTTGAAGTCTTTCTCAGAGACTCTATTAGGATTTTTGTGACTACTTAGTGGCTGTGTTTTCGGCCAATGCCGAACGTACTTCTGACGTCCACAGGCGCCGGTTCGAACCTGGGGATTGGATTCCTTTTTCCGTTGGTCTTTTTTCCTCATGGTCATGTAAGTACCAGTTAATTAGATATCACCTCTAAATATTTATGTACTTATGGACATCCGCCACACATACACACATGTTATCAACTTGTCCGGACGTTAGGTATTACAATAACTCATCAGCTTCTTTTTCCAGGCCATTTTCTCTCGGAGACAATCACATCAAGCTATTTCCTCTCTCTGGTACTATCTTCAGCTGGGATTCCCCAGGGCCCACAGGATCTCCACTGGCTTGCAATGAAATATTACTACCTCAGTTGCTGGTGGAATTTGAAGCTGGGGTATTTTGTTAAATTTCTCTGTTCGTTTGTTCTCGCTGCCCAATTTAGGTGGGTCATATCCGCCTACTACAGTCATCTGATGCCCAGCTCCACAGCGGAGGAAAGGACCTAGACACTGAATGCTTTGAACCCAAGTCCCCAAATGTGTCTGGCATCTGCTGCAGCCGCCCGTCTGACTCAAGAACAAGTTGCTGAAAAAAATACAAGTACGAGTTTTGCCGGGCTATGCCACGGCCCACACCCCAAGTCCACTGAATTTCCAAATTCCAATATTGATTGAGGCATCTACAGGTAAATCTTTGGATAAGTTAAGAAGTGTGGACTATCCATGTAAGGCACATACCTCTAGGGCTGCCACTCGTTGCTGTGACAGCAACAGCCGTCGATTCGACAGCCGTTTTTCTTCTTCCCGAAACCTTGACGGGATGGAACGGGCGACGGGACGGCCATCGCGGCCGTCTCGACAAGTAGGGTGGGAATTTAAAACTTTACCCTTTGGACCCTAATAAAATGTGGATTAGGACTGCAATGTCACGAGTTTAATTCCTACCTGCCCACCCTGATGTTTTCGTGCTTCCAGCTAGAGAAACTGACTGACCCAAACCTTCGTCGGCAATCATGATCGGGAGTTGCCGAGAACCCAACACAAGCAATATATGTCTGTTTGGAGTCAGCAAAAATGTAAGGTGAGCAGGAAGGTGTATCCCTTCCAAGATGGAAGTCTTTGTGGACTGAATAATGACGGAAAGTGTTAATTTAAACATAGATTTATATGAGCCGTTGAAACGGCCATCACGGCCGTCGTTTGATGGGCCGTTGCTTGAGGAAAAAAATGGTCGACGGGACGGGCATGGCACCCGTTCGACAGGTGCCGTCAAACTGTCGTGACAGCAACGGGCGGCAGCCCTACACCTCTGCTTGGCAGCTCTTCGGTGGTTATTGAAATGAGACAGGTAAAATATTGTAAGCATTTGGTGGAAACACAGATGTTTATGGGCAGACATGCAGGTAAATTTGTACAAGGAGACTAGGAAATCTGGATCTAGTTCGATCCGGGGTACTGCTGCCTGGTCCAGGTATAGAAAGAGGTACCAGGGATGCCCGGAGGGCCTTTGTAATATTATAATGACGTCCCTTTCCGCTATACCCCACAACGTAAATCCTTAATTGGTCTCACTCATGCTTAGGCCTAACGAGGAAAAATATCTGAAGATCACGTTGAGGCGGAAAAATATTTTTTCACCTGTCCTCGCTATGCTGCTGGAAATAGTGGCCCACAGCAAAAGCGGGAAATCGTACATCCGAAGCAAAAGTTAAAGGTGCAACCAGGGAGAACCAGGGAGACACTATGGAAGAAACGACGGGGGCATATCGATAATTGATCGTCGTCCAACCACGTCAGCCAGCACTTTGACCGCCGGACAAACTTCCTCCTCACGGTCAGGGTCCGGGCACAATTTCAACTCTCCTCGATCTCTGTTCTTTGAATCACGGATTCACTCGCAAAGGCTGGTCCTCTCCTTGACCTCGAGCCTTTACTCCCGCCAGAGATAGATAACGAAATCTTCCAACTTTCTGCCCTCTCGGACTCGAGAGTAATCCCTAGATTGGACCTGGTCGCACACCGCGTGAAGATAAGGTAATTACCAGACTCGCGCTGGCACACTAAGCTCACGCGTAACAGGATCGAACCGTTGCTCTTCAGAATCATCTCTATCGGTCCCCCACTCCACCGCAGGATCCTATCCACTTATCCTCCCACCCACAGGCACCAAACCAAACATCGTATTCCGGTACATACACTTCTGAAGGCGCTGGAATCTAAACCAGCGTCCTTCTGGCATGATCACACCCGTTACCTATCCTTGAGGATGCAACGTTCAGAGGTCGTATTCCTTCCTCCAACACACAACTCGTGGCATACTCACATCTATGGTTCTTATATTGTGCAAGTGGCCAACTAAGCAGTCCGAAATAATGATAGGGTGTTTCAGACATCCCGATTTGAGCCCCAACTCGAGCCCCAACTCCGACCCCAACTTGATCTCAAGTTGGGGCGCAAGTTGAATGTCAAATCGTGCCTAACCCCACGATCTGACGTCCAACTTGATGCCGATTTCATGCCCCAACTTCGCTTAACTTTGCGGCCGATCGGTCCATCGCGCCAAACTCTTCTCAAAATTCTTGCCATCCCTGCAATGGCCAAAAGGCAAAGGACAGAAAAGCCCAAAGCACCTGTGAAGGGACATAAAGAAAAGTCGAGCCAAGGCTGCTGATACTCTTTCGCAGTCAAAGTCACTGAAGAACTGTGTTGTACATGTGCTTCTTGACATATTTTTTGCATACTGTTGCAGCCGAACGCCTTCGTCCTTGTATGTAGTATATAAATTGATTTTATCGCGATTTAACGGGCACTCTTGAGCCCGATGTCGGCGTGAAGGGAGGGAGATTTGATGGGAAAGGTGCGCGAAGCGCGCATGGCGGCATTGCCGCCCATATTTGATAGCGATGTCGAGGCTTTTGATGGCGCTGTGGCAAGACGACGCGAGCCGTCGAGTTGGGACTCGAATTGGGTTCGACGTTGGAAAAATTCCCCAGGTGTTTCACGCATGTCCCCCGATTTGAGCCTCAACTCCAACCCCAACTTGATGAAGTCGGCGTCAAGTTGGGGATCAAATTGGGATGTCTGAAATACCCTAATGCTACCTACCTACCTACCGGACTGGTCGTTTTTTCGACATAGCTTGTGCATCTGTCAGCTTGTCAAACTTTTGGGGCACGTACAAGCTCGTACAAGCGCTGGCAAGTAATCTCTTAAAAGCCCGATGGCCTGCGATAGTCAAATACAACTGGAGGTAGTATCGGACACCGCTGCTGCCATGGGGCCAATTCCCCGCTGCCGTCGCTCCAATGGACAAATTTACCTGAAACGAGGTCTCCACATCGTCGTCGAGCCATTTGCTGGTCCCCGTCGTTCTCGTGGTTTCTCAACGGTGAAGTTCAGGTCTCTGGCGCTGTTGGCTGATGACATTCATGGATATTCGCCATAATCGTCGATCCTATGTCGAGCCCAGAAGTGAACTCCTTAACAGGATGATTCAAACGTACGCCGTCTCGGCCATGCCAACATCACAATTTGCTCGCATGCTGTACACGCGCGTTATCTTTCCCTCCAATCGTATCCAAAACCCCACAAATTGCATCTGCGATGTTGTCCGGCTGCTCCTGAACAATCTGAAAATTCTCGCATTAAGCCCAGCAGATGGGATATTATACAGAAACACAAACCATATGCCCGCCCTGCACCCTCGTAACCGATGCCGCAACCCCCTCCGCGAGCGCCTCCTGCACGAACTCCGGCACCAGCGGGCTGTCCTTGCCCCAAATGAAGTGCACCGGCACCTTGGTGGATATATTTCGCAGCTCCTGCGCGGCCACGAAGTGTGGCTCGGCATCCGCATACGAGAGCGCCTCCTGCCGCCGGTCGCCCTTAATCGCCACGCCACCATCTGGTGTGTCTTCGAGCCCGTATTGCTGCGGGGAATCAGCCTTTGATATTGAATATACAGGCGAATAATACGTACGCTGAGCATTCGGAGCACGCGCGGGTCCCAGGAATCCCACGGCACACGCCGGGAGAGCCACGCGTGTGCCGCCTCACGCGACGGCCACTTTTCGCGGCGCACGAGGGTGGCCGCGACGACGAACTCCATGGTCGAGACGCGCTCGTCGATTTCGAGGTAGAAGAGGTCGCGCGGGATTATCGTCGGCTCGATAAGGATGAGCGAAGTATACTGTTCCAAAGCTGATGAAGGGAAATCCCTTGTCGTTAGAACCCTGGATGACATGAGATGCAGTTTGGGAGAGGTAGCTTTCAAACGCACATGGTCCCGGCGCCCGCAGAATGCCCTATCGGGACGATGCGCTTTCCCTTGAGATGAGGGGAACGCATAAACGCGGCTACTGCCTCGGCCCATTCGAATGCCGCTTGAGCTGAAGTTAACGTGGCTCTGAAGTCAGCAACGATTGACGCGACGCACATACGCCATACATCCGACTCGGACTCGTCTCCAAGAGTTCCCGATTGAGCACCGCGGAGTCCCCGTGCGTCTGCCAATCAACCGCCCACGCTTCGTGCACCTGCGAGTGGTGCCGCTCGAAGATGCGCTGGATGGTGGGCTCCCACTGCTCCTTGTCTGTATCCACCAGTTAATAGGCAGAATGACAGATAACTCCGGGGGATCGACTGACGAGCGCCGATACAATGTGCGAAGAGCAGCGTCAACCCTTTGGAATTTCGAGCGGACTCTGGGGTGTAATATCGCTTTACCGACATCTTTAGGACACGGTCCGGCGAGTCCCTAACATTCTGGGGACAGTCGAAGACGACTGAGGTAGTTTGCGGCAACATGGAACTATGAGTGTTTGTGAGTCAAGAATCCGCAATGTCCTCTGGCGGCTCAAAATGAACCAAGAAGCACCAAGGACAATTAACAATCAAAAGTGCATAAAGCGGTCGAGAGATGGTGGGGGACTGCACCAAAGGGGGAGCGCTGAAGTTGGTGGCAAGTTAAGCACTTAGCAGCCGGATTGCCGGTAACATGCGCTTTCAACAGTGCCAAACAGCACCGTGTCCTTTCCGTCATCCGCCGACACTTGCTCGTCTTTTCTCAATTCTTGGTCTGCACCATGGAGCAGGCCCAGCCACGGCAGAAGGTGCGACCCCCCCACTTCGGCGCAGTACCCATGCGGTCGGAACACTAGTCGTGGAATCCGAATTCCGCAAATCCCCGATTCTATCCTCGTCTTAGTTTCAATATCCTCAGAATCTTCGGGGAAGCCAGATGCTGATGATTTTTTCAGCTCTCTATATACGATTCTCCCTCGAGGGACATAATCCTACTTGATACACCTTCCGCGCTCGAGACGCAGATCGGAACAGTACGCCGCGCGGTAACGGGCCAATACCGTGAGGCCCACGCTCAGGTGCAAGGCCTCGTCTCTCGCTGGATTGGAGTGGAAAATAAGGTCGAGCGTGGGTGTTTTTTGCCACCCGTACTTATTTCCATTGAACGCGCGCAGGCCGTATCAAGTCACTTCTTCTGCCTGACGAGCGGCTGGTCCCCGGGGTACTGTACGCCGCCATCGCCTTCCTCTCCGGCGCCATTCTTGCGCGCCCCCGCGCCCTCCCCGTGCGCGCGCTCCTCCCCCCAATCCTCGGCGCAGCCACCTTCACGCACTTTCTCCCCAAGACCTCGTCGAATATCCGCGCGTATGTCGGGGCGCTCGAAGACGAGTACCTTCCGGACGTGGCCGCCACGCACGAGATTGGCAAGGCGCACGCGAGTATGGCGTGGGCGCGGATCCGGGAGGGCACGCAGCAGGCGAGGGAGAAGGCGCAGGGTGGCGTGATGGCTGCGGTGGAGAAGGTGCAGGGCGCGACGGGGCTGAAAATTCGGGAGGCTCTGGGCATCGCGAGGAGCGTCGAGGAGAAGGCGGAGAAGGTCATCGAGGAGAAGGTCAAGGATGTGGAGGGCATCGCCGAGAAGGTGGAACAAAAAGCGGAGGAGGCCGCGAAGGAACGAATGGTGTAGGTGTTCGGGCGCGTGTCGAAAAGACTTTTCTGTCGAGGCGCAACTAATCTTCGGGCAGTCTTCTGAGGTAGACGGAATATATATGTTCTGGACCAATTTCAACAGTGCGGGCTGATGCCCGTATCTTCTTTCCCCAAGTTCGCTCAGTATTCAAGAAAGCAGCTCTCAAGATCATTCCAAGCCAGCTGAGGCCAACCGTCTGGTCTGTGCCATGGGGTCTCTTTCTGTTCTCGTCGCTATTGCCGCGCTCGCTGCTAGGGCTAGTACTGTGGGCCGTTGAAACTCCGGAGGCCTAATCCGTGGCCACGACCTATTGTCGACGGAACGAATACTCCCAGCTGGAATACGAATGGTAGGTTGTCTCGTCCTCGAAAGGAAACGCCGCCCTAATAAGCACTCGTTAGCGAAAACAATATCTTGTTGCTGGACATCAGAACGCTGACAATGGGCCATGCCCGACGCTGTCCGAGGAAAACTGTTACAGGAACGGGGAACACCAGATTCTGAGTCCAGCAGTCATCCAACTCACGAAAGTCCCGTCAAGCTTACTCAGGGAGACTCGGACCGATCGGCGAGGCTCGAGTAACAACAAGCGGAAGGGGATCCTTGGTTTGTGCTTGATAATTATGTTTTTTCTTCATCTTACAAATTACAATTGTTCTTTTCTTGGACGCGCCCACGAATTGTCCGTTTAACCGTCCGCGCTGCGATATCTCCTACTGTCCCACTGTGACATAGTCAGCTCTGCCGAGGACAATTTACCGCATATAAAAGGATCGAATCTCACTATGATGTTGCACAAAATCCCCCACAAACTACTTCACAGACCACCAATCTCATCGCAATGTCTGCTTTGTTCACCCCCTTCAAAGTTGGGAGCGTCACGATCCCTAACAGGATCGGTAGGCAGTTTCGCCTTCATTCAGACCTGATACTGAATGCCGTTCCACAGGGATGAGTGCCCTCACCTGAAACCGCTCGTCGAAAACCGTGCCCAACGAAATCATGAAACAGTACTATGACCAGCGTGCGGTCGGCGGAGCGGGCCTGATAGTCACCGAAGGGACACTGATTACGCGTCAGGGGTACGTACACTGCAGCCCTTCTTGTGTGACGATACTAATGTTCCTCCAGAACCGAATGGCCCGATGCCCCAGGCATCTGGAATGAAGAACAGATTCATGCTAGAAATAACTAGTATGGGTGATGCCCCAGCTTCTACTCAGTGGCTTGTCGCCTAAAATTGAACTGCCTACCGGGAAGCCGTGGGGAGTCCATTTCCCGGTGCTAGCAACGGCACGACAAATCCCCAATTCCTTTGAGCAAGTCTGAAAACTGTCGCGCATGCGCGCGCGCCAAACGTGTAAGTAAACCAACCCGGATCGACTCGAAATCACGATCACATGACTTACGCCCTGCCTACGCGCAGCTCGCCCTCTACTCGACTCGAATCACCTGGCTGTTCTGATCCCTCCCATTCCAAGCCATTGCATTGTCCCGTTGTGAGATCTTCGCTCACATCATCATGATACCTTGTTCTCGATAAGCGACTTCTCTGCATGCTGCTCTTGTACTTTGTCTCCTTACTTTCTACTTTACTTACAACCTTATGCCACATGCATATTCTCCACCGCTACTTTGTTTTTAATATTCTTGTTTTCTCTGTCCTTGACTCCGTACAAATATGTATAAGAACTGGATAGACAACTCCTCCGAACCTTTGCGCCGCTAACCCGAGACAACCCTCTTTCACACCGCCCTCTCCTGCCGGGCTGGCCTTCTTACTTCGAGTCAAGGATTCACCCGCAATGGCTAGTCCTCTCCTTGACCTCGAGCCTTTACTCCCGCCAGAGATAGAGCAGGAAATCTTCCAACTTTCTGTCCTCTCGGACTCGAGAGTGATTCCCAGATTGATTCTGGTCGCGCACCGCGTGAAACTATGGTAATAATCACTAGAACTGGCACAGTGAGCTCACGCGTAACAGGATTGAACCGTTTTTCTACAGGATCATCTCCATCGATCCTCCACCACACCTCAGGATCCTATCCACTCATCCTCCCACCCACAGGAACCAAACCAAACATCATATTCCGGTACATACACTTCTGAAGGCGCTGGAATCCAGACCAGTGTCCTTCTGGCATGATCACACCCGCTACCTATCCTTGGGGATGCAACCCGGCGAGCACATGGGTCGAATACTCTCTATGTGCAGCGGCACTTCCAACCTGGCTCTCTGGAATACAGATTACGATTTCCGACATTATTCCAAATTCCTTCCACTTATTGCAGCGATGCCACTAGTCCGGCTCTCGGTGCATCTGGAAGTCCTGTTCGGTCGCGAGCGCAGCGATTTCAGCCACCCTATGTTCGCGCGTATCACCCATCTCGATCTCCTCGACATTGGGCCTTACCAGTGGTGGGAGGTTGGTCTAGGACACCTGCCATGTTTGACCTATATTTCCTTCAACTTCCCGCGCAGCTGGTATCCTAGCGGTCCTCACGACCGCTTTCTCCAAGGCGTCTTTGCGCACTGCACCCTACTGGAAGTCTTGCTCTTCTGCTGCTAACGTCCAACATATGCATACCTAGCGGATGAACCCCGCTCTGTACTTATCGGGGTGGACCTCGTGAAGGGTTTGGAAATTGGTGCGGAGGTTGGCGAGGACCGCTGGGTCATGGCAGAGCGATTCATCAAACAACGCCAGTCCGGGGAAATTAGTGGTGAGTTCGAAAATGTCTCCCTCGACCTATATTTGACGTCTGCTGTAGCCCGCGAGTATGCGATATTCCCTCCTCAAGGTGACGACGAAGGTGTCATAGATGGCAAGTCAGTCCATAATCTAAGAATATATGCCGATTCACGTTCTTGCTAGAGTCTACTTGGTTACTCGCCGACATGACACCATAAAAGGACCCTCGGCAACGAAAGAATGCATCTTCTGAATACTGGTGCGAAGCAAAAATGCTGCTCGAGCCGGGTTCATCAAAACCGAACAGACTTGAAGCTCGGCATCAAGAAAATTTCGGGTGTTATCGAAATAGTGGTGCATTCGCTTCGTACAGTGGACAGTCAGGAACACGAATCATAAATTCCCGCTAGTGCACAGTTACCGAGGATTCACTTTTTGACTTGCCAAATTGACTTGTGCCAGCGCGGATTGACTTGCATTGACTTGTGCGGGGATTTCCGGTGCACAAGTCAATTTGTCGCCCGCACAAGTCAGCATGCTTACGCGCAAGTTAATTTGTTGACTTGCACAAGTCAATTTGTCGGCAGTGACTTGGGCATACTGTACCAATCTGTATGCGTGAAACAGCTTTTGGACCGTGACTGAAACAGTAGAACTGAAACGTGAAACAGGTACATTGTTATGTGTGACAGCGCCAAATTTTTTGAAACACTGGTTCCAGCACCCATTGCCCTCGAAATATCAGCAGCAGGTGAATTTACGGACGATCCCACGGCTCGTTCAGTCTCCCGCACTGCTGAGAACAATGGGCTGGCTGCCCCCATGAAACTGAAGATGTCTGGGCATATGCTGAGAATGGAAAGGCGTGGTACGAGTTGGAAGAGGATAAAGTGGAAGATGGGTCTGAGAAAGAGTAGAGTGTGTCTATAGTATATGTGGGGAGGTAGCAAGCTCTAAAAGATTTTTTGCTGATCACTTCAAAATGATTTTTTTGGCATACTTAGAATGTCACGCTCTTTTCGTGAAACGAGGGCGCCGTTATCCGTTACACCCTCAGAATATTGAAACGAAACAGGCTCCCCGTTATGCGTTACGTTTCACGCATACAGATTGGTACAGTATTCTCGCAATCCCAAGGCATCTCCCACTCCAGTAGGGCACCTGGTATGCTCGCCAGGTTGTCACATCCATTGTATAACATCGATTTCACCATGTATATGCGGTACCGCCGAGATCTTCGACATCACATCAATTGTTCTGTTTCTCATCGTTGAATGGTTGGCATGATTATTGACTTGGGTGGTCTCGGGACTCTACATGACTTCAAGGTACACATATCAACTGCTGGAATGATCAGAAATGCTGGGCAAACAGGCATTTTAGAAATACCGTGCGCGCAAGTCAGTTTGGTCACTTACGTAACTTGCAAGTCAGTTTGTTGGCTGTGACTTGACCACATTCTCAGCATCCTGGGTGCCGTCCTCCCAGATAAGGGTCACTGATGTTATCTGAAAACTCTCTCTTCCAAGTTGTAGGGCCGTGCAAGCATTGTCTCAGGTCTGTTCATTGCAGTGATGTGTTTAACATTCCATCAATTCTGAGGATGTTCACCGGCAGTCTTTATCCCTAGGTCGATAATCCATGGGCTGGAAGGTATGTACCTCCCACCATGCTGTCATGTGGAAGAAAATAACAATGACCAATAGTGATACCTGTCCTCCACCCGAGGAACCAACCGGGTAACAAGGTGGGCATTGCTGAATATATGTATATGCCTTTTGGATGCCCATACTGTACCAATCTGTATGCGTGAAACGTAACGCATAATGGGGAGCCTGTTTCGTTTCAATATTCTGAGGGTGTAACGGATAACGGCGCCCTCGTTTCACGAAAAGAGCGTGACATTCTAAGTATGCCAAAAAAATCATTTTGAAGTGAGAAAAATCAGCAAAAAATCTGTTAGAGCTTGCTACCTCCCCACATATGCTATAGACACACTCTACTCTTTCTCAGACCCATCTTCCACTTTATCCTCTTCCAACTTGTACCACGCCTTTCCATTCTCAGCATATGCCCAGACATCTTCAGTTTCATGGGGGCAGCCAGCCCATTGTTCTCAGCAGTGCGGGAGACTGAACGAGCCGTGGGATCGTCCGTAAATTCACCTGCTGCTGATATTTCGAGGGCAATGGGTGCTGGAACCAGTGTTTCAAAAAATTTGGCGCTGTCACACATAACAATGTACCTGTTTCACGTTTCAGTTCTACTGTTTCAGTCACGGTCCAAAAGCTGTTTCACGCATACAGATTGGTACAGTATGTCAGGAATATCCTAACTTGCATCTTGTGTGCGCAAAATGACTTGTACGGGGATTTTGATGTGCAAGTCAATTTGTTGCTCCACAAGTCAACATCCAGCCGGACAAGGCAGACATTCCTGAATATATACCTCTGCCTTTGGATTCCCATATATTAGTAACAACCTAATTTGCTTATCTTACATGCACAAAATAACTTGTGCGGGGGATTTTTGCGTGCAAGTCAATCTGTGGCCTGCACAAGTCAACATGTGTGCATGCAAAACCAACAGGTCAACGCCGACATTGCTGAAAAAATACCTACTTGGAAATGAATTATCTGTGTTGCTTGGTCTGCACAAGAAGCTGATTCTTTTTCTCAACATTTTTGCGGGTATCAAACGGTAGACGAATAAGTGAGCGTGGGCGATGGCGCGGGCAACGGTGATGGCATCAAACGTCGATCAGACGTCGACGACCGCTGCCGGGGGTGCCGTGGAGGATCCTACAGCGACAACAGAGCCATAAGAGATGTGCTGGAAGGTGGAGGGGCATTTTAATTTGAGTGAGGGAGTTAGCTGTAAGCGAGCCCAAGCACAAGTCAACGCCCGCACAAGTCACGCAGGTCAACCCACCCAAATTCAAACTCCGCTGGCAGCGCAAGTCATTTTGCCAAGTCAATCTGATATCCCTCCACAGTTACCTACGGAAAGTATAACAGCTCCAAGGACGACGGCATGAGGTTCGTCACCACACAATTATACGGTGATAAATGCCGCCATACTAGACGCCCCTTGCCATCGAGCAGCGTACCGTGGGAGACAGGGTCATTGTCCTCGTTTTGTTTATCCCAGGCACGGACAATGAAATGCACGATCGTCCAACGGGTATCCCGAATAAGTGATTCCATAGAGTAACCTGTGCGGAATGGGTGCGATGGCCGGTGTCCTGATCCATCGGAAGTCGGGGGCGACATCACAGTGGTACAAAACGACGCGTGCGCAGGGCCTCTCACCGGAATGATAGTTCACCGGTAACCAGCCGGTGGCAAGAGCTTTCACCGGGGGCAAATGCCAGGGCATCCGGAAACTACATGAGTTTCATTCATGTGGTCGGCAGGTGTGATCGGTGGACAAAAAGTCTTTCAACTGACTTATTATTCAGCCTAACAAAGGAGCATCTATTATTTAATTACATAGCACAAATAATACTCCCGCTTAGAAGGACTTGATTGTGTCTTTGAACATACAACCAGTGCCCCTGGGTGGCAGGATAATAAGTCTGTTGAAAGACTCTTTGTCGGGCTAATCACACCTGCCGACCACTGCCGACCACATAAGTTTCACTCTCATGTGGTTTTCGGGTGCCCTGGCTTTTGCCTCTGGTGTCTTGTCCATACCAGCACTTTGCAGTGACCCCACCAAACTGGGTTTCGTGAATCGACTTCTTGAAGAGGGTATGGCGAGAATCTCCCAAACGTTGAAGTCGTTCGGTGACGATTGGGATAAAGTGTTGTATACGCCTACGAAAGGGTGGGTTCACGCGGGAAACTGGCTGCCAGGCAGGGGCCATAACGATGTAGCGTAGACGAGGAACTGGACGTTGCCTTGCCATGACTCTTCGGTGTGAAGCGAAGAAGGATGGCAAAATAGCCTGGGATGAGGCCATCTCTCGTAAACAGACGCTTCAACAATATGACGCCTCATACCTCGATGACTAGAGTCTGTGAACAATGAGCTAAATACTAGTGCCGAATGAAAAGCATGATTTTGGGATGATTTTAATCATACATGGCTGACCCTTCAGCCGAAAAAATTGTGGCTTCCGTTTTGTTGACTGAGAAGCTTACTATACACTTAGTAATCACCGTATAAAGGCCCTGTAATTAGTCGGCAGCACTTCACTAGTTTGCAAAGGAACAAGATCCTCTCGCAATCTCTCACTTTTTTGAGCCTATGTTTTCAACAGCTTCGGCATATATCGGATCAATTATTTGTTGAGTCATCCCCGATCGACTTCCGCTCCTGACATTGCGCCATGCCCTTGAACGCGCTCGCAGAAAACGTCCTTGGGACCATTGGTGTGTATCTCACTGGCGGGTGAGACTCATGTGACCAACTTCCTTTCAAGGAACCATCTGCTGGACAGGACAGTTGATCCCCCAAGTGTGGAAGAGCTGGCGCGACAAATCCACCGAGGGTCTCTCTCCGTGGCTGGTGTAGGTTATATTGCTCACATCTTCTCCTCTTAGTTGTTCATTTCACTCTGTGAAGCCTCATATGGGGTGTTTCTAGCTCCTTCCTCGGCGCCTACTAGTGCTGGGTTTTAAATGCTGTATGTATTGTTTGTTTCATACAATACATTAAATACCAGGTATAATACATTAAATACTTGAGGACCCCCAGAGGCCATGTATTTAATAGGTATTGAATACCTCAAAGGCTTGGATAGAAGTTAAAAAGGCTCCCAAGGCTCATGAGAACTGTGGAGCAATTTAACGGTGACATCTGTGGGCTATAACATATTAAATTTATGAGCGGTCGGCAAGGCTCGGAATGCCAAATGGGGCCGGCGGATCAGAACTTGATACCCAATCCCTCGCTTTCAAAGCCGACGAGCAAGCCTGGGAAGGAGCCGGGCGTCAAGTGGACATTGCGGGGACCTGTTGGCATGGTAGGTGTATTAAATACATTAAATACACCATTAAATACCTGTTTAATACATTAAATACATCAAAATTTTCGGGCCGGCGGCGCCGGTATTCAAGGTATTATACAGACCCCTCATTCTAGACGACGGAGCTGCTGGATGCCCTCGTATTATACGAGGTATTAAACCATCCAAACCCAGCACTAGCGCCTACGTGATCATCTCTGAGGTCAATGTGCCACTTATGGTCCAGCCACAGGTCTTCGGTTTTCTCACGTACATCTCCTGGGGGCAGGTGCGTCTCGTTCCAAGAATTCGGACTGTTTGGGTGTTTAATCCGGTATAGTGTCAATACTACGACGCTAAGCGCTCGCGCACGGTCTCTGCGCTCATGGCCCTCGCCGCGATGATTCTGGGCGGCGGCCTAGAAGCCGCACTGGTTTTCGCCGTCGGCCCTGCGTACAGATCTGGGACGTCGGCGGCCCTGCGCGCCATGCAGTTCTTCGGCATCTTCAGCTCTGTGCTCATCTCTCTCGCACTGATACCGCAGTTTATGGAGATCTGGCGCCACCGCGAGGTCGTCGGGATCTCATTCATATTCATGCTGGTGGATATCATGGGTGGTGCGCCTCGTCAAGATTTCAATTCTCAGCGGATCTGAATCAAGATACTTTCATAGGTCTCTTCTCGGAGCTTTCGCTCGTTTTCAAGGCAAAGTTCGATGTTTTCATAGGCACCACATATTCCCTGGTTGTGGTGGGTCGCTTTATCCTTGGCTTTTTCTTGGGTGCCAATGTAACTCCAGCTGCTCGACGGGATCATTTTAATGGCTGCCCTCATTCTCAATCCCCGCGCGGCGAGGCGGCGTAGACGCGAGGTGGAGGCCGTCAGCCCTGACTCTGAAGACGACAGTGCAGGACCTGTCGTCGACTTTCCCTCGGACCTTCAACTCGCGACGGTCGTGCGCGTGTCCATGTCCTCTATGTCGTTGCGCTCGCTGACCCAGCGACATTGAACGGTCTCCGTTCCCATCTTCCGGGTTAGAGTCTCCGGATTCTGTGTGGTTGAGAATAGAACAAGCATGTCGTTTGAAACCCAGTGGTTCATCAGGTTCACGCATGAGGATGAAGACCCGTATTTTATAGAGGCACCAAATCGGGACAACACACCCTTTTTTGCTCTCGTTACCCGCCTTGTATGAGAATCCGCAACGTATCCAGGTTCAAACGGACTGAGAGAGAATCCGTAGCGGATCGTCCGCACCTGTGCACTTTTCACATCAATTTTAGTTGCACCGCACTTGCGCTCTACAGAGACACTATAGGAACCCGTTCGATTCATACCGTGTGGTCCTGACGCTGTCCTACATGTTTTTCTATTTATTTTATCTCGAGACCCGACTTCTTATTCAGGTGTTATAGTGGATGAAGGCGTGTCGCAGATCTGAACACATGCAGCGGATATGTGACACTTCCCCATCATCTTGAGCACGATATATATTTTCTTGACTTCTTTCTCAGGTACATATATAAGCATATGAGGACCCGTAGCGGATGGTCCGCACCTGCGCCCCATGTTTAACCCAGTAATTGCAAGCAGGCACCCGGTCGATCCCGGTTAGGCTATAGGTTGCTCTTTCCTTCCATTTTTCCACCCACTGGGACAACACTGGGACAAAGCAAAAGGGTCATCGTATCCCTTGAACTGCAAGCCTTTCTTCTTCTCTTTCTCTACGGTCGTTCAAAAATTCCCAACGTATCGAGATTCACTGAGTTCGTGACAGTCCGCACCTGCGCTCAAGTTTCCTTGCCATTACCGTTGGCTCGCCGTTGAAGATATCTCGGGGTTTTCAGGAATATATAGACCCATATAGCGGATATTCCGTACCTTCGCCCGATAGCGAGTGCCTCTCATGATTTCAGGCAGGCACCCGTTCGATTCGGGCTCACGTCCTGCTACGGACGAAGTCCTTTTTTCTTCTTCTTTCCTTTGTTTTCGTCCAATAAATTAAACTATTAACTCAGCCCGAAGAAGTATGAGATGGGTATCATTATGTCAAAAGCAGCGACTACTTGCACATGAGTGAATGCCACTGAATACTCCGAACTCCGAATGAGGCAAAACGATGGGATCTTCATGATCACTTCTACCAACAGGGATAGGATGTGCATCGTAGTTGTAATTTTTTTTAGTAGGGATGTATCGGCGCTTCCTTGGGCCGAATGTGTGATAATGAATTCTGTGGGTTTCCCAACGAGATTGATGGGATCAATAAAATCAACGCCGCGGCCCGATGCTCCGAGTCTTTTCTTTCGTTTCTTCCTTCCTCCCACTGTAAAACCATTTCTGTACAACTAATTAGTGCGCATCACCTCCTGCGGAACCAATATCCTTTCGCCCAGCTCAACCTGCGAATCCTCTCATCCCCCATGCCTGAATCGACACCAGCGAGTTCTGGTGAAGATGCAGCGATTTCTCCGCATCCCGCCGAGTTCCTTGGTCTCCCGGCATCCGAATCTTCCACTTCATCCATTTCTCAATATCATTCGGCACTTAACAGCCCTGTTTGCGAGTCCCCGAATCCATCTTCAATCAAGGATCAGCCTGAGCGGAATCTCATCTCGTTTTCATCGGGTGTGTAGTTTCTTGGTTTCTCGTCCGAAGCCTGACGGAATTTCAGGCAACCTATGCGTTCTCGCCGGTCCCTCTGAACCTCGCTCACCGCCGCCTTCCCCGCCTCTTCCGTCTACCTCTTCGGTCGAGCCAAAGAGCCCAGAATTTTCCTCAAACAGACACAAGAATTCCGTCAATGTAGATGAACACGATACGACCCAAACCCCTAACGTCTACGTCAACGGACTGCCCCCATATTTCCGCGAAGACCAGCTCCTCGCCATAGCAGCGCCATTCGGCGAGGTCGTGAGCGTGCGCACTTTCACCCGCCACACGAAATCTGCGTCTGGTTACGGATTCGTGCTGTGGGTCTTCGTCTTTCACCATGGCGTTTTCTGATTCCTGATATGCGGACAGGTTCAAAGACCTTTCCGCGGCAGAGCGATGCGTCCTGATGTTGAGGCGCAGCGATCTCCAGGCGGCGCTTTCCAAGGTGATACTTGATCCAATCTTTTTCCCTCTCTCATCCGGGAATCAGGTCAACAAGCCCCCGCGCATCGTGTGCGACCCAAACTCGCCGACGTTCCCTATGCGCCTGTCGTCTTCCTCCCTGAGCTCGTCAGACCCGAACCCCGGAAGTCCCGAGCTTAGTTTCAAGGACCGCATGGCGCAGCTGGAAGACAAGAAGAGCACGAACGTTTACATCGAAGGGCGCGTTTTGTAATTTGATCCAGTCCTTCGGTTCATGCTGACGACGTGCTTCATCTAGGCTCCCCATGAGCGCAGATAGAAATGTCGGTCGATTGGTGCTATTATATTATTCAGCGTCACTGACCGTTGGAATCAGACGCTGCTGGATCTCGTCTATCCCTACGCGATTCTGAGCAGCCGGTTCCTGCGCAGCAAGCTTCCCCAGTCGCAGTCTATGATTGCGTTCATGAGGTGCGTTCAACCATTATTTTGTCATTCATTCCGAACGCGACTGAAACAAAGGGATATTCAAGGATGGACTCACGCGCGGCGGCCGAGGACGTGATCGTGCGCCTCAACGGGAAGAAGGTGCGAGGGTGGGACGACACGGAGAGCAGGATCTATCTGCGCTTCGCAGATACGCTCGACCAGAGGGAGCTTAGGGTGAGTGCCGCCCTCTCAATCCTTTTTCAATTCATTTTTGTAAGTACGCTAACTCATTGTGGTAGCGATCGGAAGCAAACGCACGGGCGGACCATGCGGATACTGGGCGGCTCAGCATCGCGCAGGCTACGCTGCTCAGTTACCGGGGAAAGGAGCTGCAACAATCCCACTCCAACGACTCCAACAACTCCAACTCTAACACCCACTCCAACAGCGCCAACTTCAACTCCAACGTTAGCCTGCACACCTCCCCTCCCGCGGGCGTGCCGATGAGAAACGCGCCGCCGCCGCCGCCGTACCACAGCCTCCCGCCGATGCATGGGCAAGGGCATGGGTATGGGCACGGGCAGTTGCCGTACCCGCTCGCAGCGAGCATCCACGACCTCCTCGTGGTACAGGCACAGGCGGGGCTTGCGCGGCCGCCGGTGCCGTTCCCGCAGGACCCACTGTACGCGCCGTACGCCGCACCCCCGCCCCCGATGATGCAGATGCACCCGAACGTCGTGGCGCTGTTCAACGAGCTTGAGGCGATGCAGCAGGCGGGCGGGTGTCAGTTTGGCGGTAATAACGTGCATACGCTGAACGCGGGGGCGCGGAATTTCGCGGGGAGCGTGGGCGTGGGCGTGGGCGGGCTGCGGCGGGCAGGGGCGGAGAGTTTCGTGACGCAGGTGCAGGCGGGCCATGCAGCACCTCAGGGACCTACCGCACCGGCGCGGCTCAACACGAACACGAACACGAACATGAACGCGAGCCCGGGGCTGGAGAAATACCTGTTACCCCAGCGCAAGCGTGCGCCCCCGCCTCAACCTCAGCCTCAGCCGCGTCGTCCCGCTCCCGCTCCTCCCGCGCAATTCTCCCCACCCGCTCCCGCGCAACCCTCTCCTCCGCCCCCGCCCCCGCCGCGTCGCCCCGCCCCGGGAAAAGCACATATCTGGCGGAACCCGCTTGGGCCGCGGCCGCCGGCGGGGTACGTCCCGCCCTCCGCTGCGTTGCCTCTCCCTCTCTCTCTTCCGGCGTCCACGCTCCCGCTCTCGACGCTCGCTCTCTCGACACCGGCGCTCCCGACGTCCACGCTCCCGCTCCCGACGCCGAGGCGTAACCCTCGGAATCCCGGGCCCCGCCCGCCCGCGAAATACGTTCCTTCCGCGCCGCCTATCCCAACGCCGGCGCCGACGAAACCGCAGACGCAGAACAATGTTGCTGGGAGTACGAACGATATTTTGAATGTGGGGATGGGGATCGGTATGGAGCCGCCGCCCCAGTTCGGATTTACTTCTACGCACGCGCGGGCAGCGACGGCGCCGGTGGGTGCGCACCCGTACCTCAGGAGTATCGACAACGTCCTCGCTGCGCGAGCGCGGGAGCGGACTACGACCGCCTATTACGTGAAGACGGACACGAATACGAACGCGACGACGAATGCGCACATGAAGACGAACGACATGAGCATGAACATGAACATGAATACGAACGCAAATCAGAACCAGAACATCAGACCGTGCGAGAACCCCACTTCCGCAAAGCTTCCTACTTCTGCGACGCCGGCGGCGAATATTTTACTTCCTTTGTTGCGGTTTACTTAAGATTTTTTTAAATCTCTCTCTCTCTTTCTCGTTGTGGGCATTGGGTATTGCATTGTAATGTGGGCGATTATCGCGATGTGTGAATTGTCATAAATTGTAATAGGGTATTCGATTGGACGGAGTAGCTAAGCTAGCGTAGCCTTGTATGTAGTTTTGTGTAGCATCAAATTGAATGGATGGATTGTACATTTCTGAGTGGGGGGGGGGGGGGGGGGGGAGAACGTATTGTGGACGGCTCCGATGGATATTTCGGCACTATTTACTTCGTTTCAGATATCGATGTCCACTGGGCTTACACAAATCCAACCTAAACCTCGGCGGGTCCAACATGAATTTGCATCCCCTGTTCGACGAGCTGTTGCAGCGTAGCAATGGTAGCCTTCCCCAGCGTTCTGACGAACCCCGTAGGCCAGACCTGCATGAACGTGTGGAGCTTGGCCACTGCATCGCCGCCGGTGCAGCGGGAGGAAAGCGCGTGCAGCATAGGCGGCGTTAGATTGAAACTGGAATATACGAATGCGAGGAAGTGTAGGTGCGGAAGGAACGTGCTATCCTGTGCGCGATCCAAGCGCGCGAAAAATGGGGCCGCAAAGTCCGGCGGTGGGGCGTAGACTGTGACATGTGTAAGGTTTGGCATGGCCGAGAACCAGTCTAGGGCGAGCGGGGCGATTGGGAGCCCGAAGGACGAGAATGTGCGCAGCGAGGTGGCGGAGAGGGCGAGGAAGGGTAGGAGGTCGTCGTACAGTTCCTCACCATCCTTTAGGTGGAGGGTTTGTAACGAAGGGAGCAGGAGGCGGGGTAAGAAGTGCCCGGAGCTACGGTTCACGAGGCAGAGCGTTTGGAGACGTGCGTGTGTTATGTCGGTGGCTAGCTCATGCGAGTCCTCCGAAATTGAGCATGTGAGATCCGTCAAAAGTGGGGCGGCATGAAAAACATTCGCCAAATTGTCAACGTTTCCGCATGCAAATTTGGTTAATTGCGCCCATGGAATGGAGAACATCGACGGAACCATGTTGAGATAGAGTTCTTTGAGACGAGGCATGCCGCAAAAAAAGTCCGGGAATGTGCGGAGCTGGGATGCTGGGAAAGATATGCTGATGGCGAGCTTCTCGAGGAGAGGGAACGGTGCTGCGAGAGCTCCCAGCTCTCCGAGTTGTTGTTCGTGGAGCTGTAGGGCGAGATTCCGCAGCCGGGGTGCATACCGAAGAAGCGTGGTATTGAGCGAGGCACTGGCGCTGCTCGCGGCTATACTGCTCCAATTGCCGCTAAAGAACAGCGGGCACGAGCCCGCCCGAGTAAACCAGTCCGCTATGAACTCCTCCAAGTCTGGGTAGAACGAGAAATAGTTGATGTCCGCGAGATTCAGGTGGAGGTGCGTCCACAGACGAGGTGTCACCAGCGCGATGGATCTCCATGCGCTGCAGACCTGCAGCAGAAGGAAAGGAGCTTCGGATGGACGAGGGTTGTGAGGGTAAGGATCGGCTTTCAACTCCGGGTTCTCATCCAGATCGAAGGAGGGGTGGGGGAACACCAGCTTCGAGCTGAAGTCTGGGGCGGGAGGGAGGCAGTGGAGGAAGATTTCGGAGGTAATTTCGCGGGGGAGGGTTATAATAGGGTAGACGACACGAGCCGGCCAACGCTGGATGGGCCTTTGGATATCTTCGCGCTGTGAGGGTAGTACTTGGGACATGGGCGCAGCTGGTAAGTGGTGCATCATCATCAGGAAATTTGCGCTTCCAGGATCTGGACTGATGAGGCCAGGTGATCTCCATGACTCATCACCTGTCATAATCCGATGAGTCAGCTGGCCAGCCCAGATAACGCGCAGATCTGCGCTAGGCACATCCGCCGGCGCTCACCAGCGCTCACCAGCTTGTTATCAGGCGGCGATATTACTGCGATATTTCGTCCAGGTCTACTGCTATCCACCTGCTTTTTCCACCCCTTCTGGGCCTTCCCGGCCTCCGGATTCGCTCGAACATAGCACAAAAAAAAAATGCAGTAAAAAAGAATTGATTTCAAGTACAGTATACAGTTGGGGACAATCAAAACCCGCCTATTTGGGATGCGTGGGAAAGTCGAATGTCAGGGGCGGGGAATGCCATCGGGAAACCTACAAAATAGTTTCTATGTGAATCAAGGCCCAAACGAAGAGATTGGCACGAGCAAAATTTGTCAAATCAATGATTTCTCCGAAACCGACCCCAAAATATTGAGAAAAGCCAAAAAAAATCGCAAAAATAACGTAAAAATTACCAATCGACTCCTTTTGGTGAGCTTGTCATGATCCCGGCAAAAGCAAACAATTCTATCGAGCTGTTCCTTCGGGAAAAAATGATTTGATGTGCCAATTATTTGATCCGAAAACAGCATTTATATCTCAGGTATGGCTTCTATTGGCTGCTAAATGGTTCTGATGTACAGATATGTGACTTGGGAGAGATTTGTCCCTAAAAGTATCCCCACAGGGCCAAAAGGGGTACACACAATTCTGTTCAACCGGCCCAAAATATTGAGAAAAACAATGGCTCGTGGGAAAAACTTCAGAGGTATGTTTTTGGGCTCCTCTTCGCCCTCCGGATCTGAATCTGGTGTCAGATTTCTACAAAAATGAATGGTTCACGTGCTATTAAATAAGCGGTGTTTGATTGTCCCCAACTGTAGTGTGGCTCCTTGGATCACGCCACATCAATGGATCATTAATTTATTTCAGCACACACAGGGGCCTTGGACTCAAATCCTCTTAGACATAGCACTGTGTAGCTTATGGGCATGGCGTGAATTAATTTTGAGTGCTCAGTGTAAGCCAAACCAAAATGAGATGTGTTTCGGTGTAAATCAGTACATGATCCAGCATCAATCAACTTTCCGATTCGTCTCTTTTACCTCAATATGTCCCATATTGGCCTCACATTATTTTCTATACGATAGATCGTCTTCTTAACTACAATTCTCTCCAAAACAGCGAGGTGATTCGACCAAAAATGCACCCGCAAGAATTTGTACGAGCGGGGACACGTGAAGAGCGTGACAGCCTGGTCTGTTGATGTGACCATCACTGCTTCTGCTTCACGTCCTGCCTAGACGGCATCTCCGACAGCTTCCCATGGTGTCCCGGGCTAAATCCGAGCGTGTCAAAGGGCACACAAATAGCAGGAAAAGGTTGCTTACCATACAAGCGGCAGTGCATGAATACGAGCGGGAGCAGGCCAAACCAGCCAATTTGGGAAAACCAAAGTCTATTCGGGCTATCGCGGAGAACTACAAAGTCGCGTATGGTACACTAAATCGACACATACATGGGGGGTGTGGTATTCGGGAGGCAAATCAAGAGAAGCAGAAGGTTCCACCCGTTCAGGAATGGTCCCTAGTCCAATTCATCCTGGAGCCCGCGGATTGTGGATTCCCTCTCACCCACGCCCAAATCCGACAGGCTGCAAATGCGGTCCGCGAAGCCACACTCGGTACGGGCTGCAAGCTGGTGTCAGACAAGTGGGTCTTCGCGTTCTTGGATCGACATCACAACACGCTCCGGACCTTTTGGAGCAAGCCGCTTGACACGCAGCGTGCACGCGCCCTAAACCCCGAGGCTGTCAAGTCTTGGGTCGAGTTAGTGCAGAAATGGATCGTTGATCAAGGGGTCTCACCGGATAGGATCTATGGAATGGATGAAAGTGGTTACCCCACGGGTTACGCGGGGAAGGAGCACGTAGTTGGAGCACGGGGGACCAAAACCCAGCACAAACAAGGCGGGGCTAGCCGCCAAAACATCACCGCGTTGGTAACAATCCGCGGCGATGGCAAGACAGTGGTGCCACCGATGATTATCTTCCCAGGAGTGAACTTCCAGACATCCTGGAACAACGGCAACTCCATAAATGCATTGTAAGTCATCAAACAAGTAATAAAAAGGCCGAGACTCACCGCCACTCAAGCATTGCGAAGTCCATCAACGGATGGACCAACAGCGACCTTGGGTATGAATGGCTCGTGAAGGTCTTCGACCCTGTAACGAAAGAGGAGGCCAAAGGTCTTCTGTGGGTGCTTCTCCTGGATGGGCACAGCTCGCACTACACTCAGAAGTTCCTGGACTATGCACGCGAGAACAACATAATCTTACTTGGATATCCGCCCCATTGCACCCACGCACTTCAGGGCCTCGACGTGGTATGCTTCGCGAAGCACAAGTCATGCTGGCAGGCAGCGATCGTGGCCTTCGAGTCGAAAACCGGGCGGGAGGTGTCGAAGGCCGAGTTCATGACCGTGTGGGTCCCAGCGTACCTGGAGGCATTTGACGAATCAACAGTCCGTGCTGCCTTTTGAGTGACAGGTGTTGTACCTTTCAATCCCGACTTCATGACAGCCGAGCAGATGAAGCCCAGCCAGGCGATGTCCACTCGTGCAGAGTTTCCCATGCCGCAGCCAAGCCCCATCCGCGCGATCACGAACGCAATGCGAATCCAGCCCCCGACACAGTTTGATCTGTCCCCGTCCAATGTGGCGAGCACATCACGAACCCCACCAACCCCATCACGGTGACGTGGCAGGGACGACAACCTCGAGAATATCGACCCTGCATTGTGGTCACCTTCAAAAAAGATGCGGACACTGTATGCGCACCTTGGGACCACTTCCGCCGGTTCCCTCCTCCTCCGCAGCCCCAAAATCAAGTCTTACGACAATCCCATCCTCCCTCCTGTTATCCAGGCCGTCCCGGGCTCGATTGTGAAGCCCAATTGGTCGCTCTACAGCCCTGGCACCAGCAACGAACCCTACAAAACAAGGAATCAGCTGGAGGCAGAGATTGTTGCATTGCAGAAAGAGCTTGCGCTCGCTCACCAAAATGTGATTGTACGGGATAAAATCATCGAGGAGGGGAATGCGACGATGGTATTCCAGAACATAGGGCTGAGGAAGATGAATGAGGCCCTCCACCAGCAGGAGGAGACGGCTACAACTGACTGGGCACGCCTCTTTAAGGGCAAAGCCCAAGTCCTCTCTGGGGACGAGTGTTACGACACTGTCAAGGCCATTGAGGAGGGGAGGAAAGTGAAGGAGGCTGGTAAGGAGGTCAAGAAGGTTACCAGGGAAAAGAAGAAACAGATGCGAGAGGAGATCGAACGAGAGTGGGCCACTATGAAGGAGCGGCATGTGGCAGATGTCGAAGCATGGTCACAGGAGTGCTCCAAGCTGTTCCAGGAGGGTGTGAGGAAGAAGGACTTGCCCCCCAAGCCGAAGCCGGGCAAGAAACCGACTCTCCCTGCCGTAGACGATGAGGACGATGAGCTGGAAGATGAGCCGGATGAGGAAGCTGATGTGTGACGGGCTTGATCCAAGGAACGGGAATTGTGACACTTTGACGCTTGCGGCGATTTCTTTTCTTGAGCCGCATTTTAAGACACTACATAATCTTATTTTACCATAGTATAACTTCTTACATGTTCTAGTATATACTGATTTAAATCCAGAATTTACTATTGAGAATTGTGGGTGTGAATGAGGAAAGATCAAAGTGGTGATCCAAGGAGCCACACTATACTGTATAAATGAATGTACTGGATGCGGAAAAAACTACCGGATGCCGGGGAAGTGAATAGAGTGTGCGAGATACAGGAACTTGAAGGCTTGCAGGAGAAGGATAGATGGCGGTGACGTGGGAGAAGGGCGTGGATGCGGGCACAGATTTGAGAAGCCGCTTGAGGATTTGCGAGAACGAGGGTGATCTTGAAGAGCTTGAGGAACTTGAGTCAGATCCCGGACGCAGGAGGCACGGAGGGTTGGATCCAAAGAAAAAGAGATCTTGAGGGTGTTGAAGACATGGGGTTGGGGACAACGGTGGCCGAACTACAGGGGAGCCAGAGTTTTGACGGCCGCTTCGGCCCTTGAGGTACCCGGACGTGTTGTGAGGCAGAAATGGCGCGGCGGCGCAGCCATGAGAGAGCGAGAGGAAGGGAAGGGAGCAGAAAGAGCCAAAGACAGTGGGAAGTTGGGGAAACATGGTGGTAAGAAGAAGAGACGTGTTGCATTAACTTAAATTGATGATTAACAACCATCAAACAATCAACATGATATGGAATCACCACGTGCAACACGGGCGCGACATCGGCTTCGGCTATCGTGGCGGGATCCGGTTTTCTGCACGCTGGCGTGCTGCAGTGCACGACATGCAGACTGCTTGGGACAGAAGAGGGAGTGAAAGGAAGGCAGGCTCCACACAACACCGAAATTTATTTTGTGGCCCGGGTCCTCACGGCCGCTCGGCAGGGGACTACACTACTGGCACCATGCTGATATTTACAAACCAGGGCCTATAATGTATCACCAGACTTCCACCAGGCGGGCACACCACGGTGAGCGTAGTACAATCCGGCGGCAAACTGGTCAGCGCTCGCCAGAACAGATATGACCTGATCTGATCCATATCAGTTGCCATCAAATCACAAGCGCCATCGGGTCAAATGCCGCTTCTGCAAATTTCCTGATGATTGACATTTCGGAGGGCGCTCAGGCGCCGGTTACCATTTCCGAGTCACCAAGAGGGACAGCCTCCACATGTGGAGCAAACACAGCCTCCATTTGCGTTACATCCATGTTTTGGTTTGTGACGGAAATCGCAACTCCGACGTTTCCGTCAGTGGCTGTGCGAGCGCATCAATCCCGCCCGATCCCAAAATAGACAGCAGTGCTAAAATATAGTGCGGCCGTGCCAAAACAGTGCGAGATTGCTTTCCCCCTTCATCACACAACAGAAACATAAGTATTCGAGAGCTCTTGACATCCCTTGTGCGTCTTATGATCATGGTGAATACGGCCATGCCGTACCAGATCACAGATCTTCACAGCAACACAGCCTAGCACTGGGGTGCTTACAAAGGCGCAGTCCCATTGACGCCCGATTCTCTTTCCTTCCCTCCACCATGATCATCCCCTCGCACGTCGAAGACGTCAAAGCCGTCGAGCAAGGCGACACCATCGTCAATCGTGTCTCGATTCCAGTAAGCCAGAGCCGACTGTGGGGGCCCGCACGTATGCTGATTTTGCCATAGAACGACCCACCGCCGGCGTACTCCGAATATCCGGACCCAGGAACCGTCGACACTTCCGCGGATGCCAGGCCGCAGAGTGGACGCTCGCCGTACCCACCCTCACTTGCGCCGGCAGCTTCCATCAACGCATACGCGCTCACCGAGGCACACCCTCGTGTACGCATTACTTCCCCTCCGCGCGCAAACGCAGTTCGTTCCGCCGACATCCCTCCGCCCCCGCCTCTCAGGACACCCCCAGGTCCCGCCGCGCGAAGCGGCCCACGGACCGCTGCCCCAGCTGCCCGTTTAGGACAGCTAGCGAATGCACGCCGCCATGTTCAGGACGGGGCCGCGGCGGGGCTGGGAGCCCGCGACGCCGGAGCCCTGGGGCGGGGGGCACTCGGGCCCCACGACGCCGTGGGACTGGCCCGAGGCACCGCCGCCGTCTGCGCCGGCGAGCCTTTCGCACGGGTTCAGTGCCACGGCCGCGCCCCAAGCGCAGGGGACCCCTCCGGACAGGCGCGTGCCGGCTTGCTCCGCCGACACTTCCGTGTCCTCGGCAGGGCGCGCGATGCTGGGGCGCACGGAACGCCGCCAGCCATCTCGGTGTCTGTAATACGCGCGGAAATGATATTGCGCGTCGGACTGCTGCGGCGGCCTGAGCATGATGATACGCCCCGCGAATCGTACGTCGATTCCCCACCGTCGCGAAGGCGTGGACGGTGTCGTGGCGCATCTATGGGGGCTCCCCGGCGTCTACTGTGCGAAGATATACGCGAAGAACTGGTGTCGCGCCTCGGACTGCTACACCTCGGCGAAAGGGATGCCGCCGCGTACGACGTTGCTCCCGGGTCGCGCAGAGAAGTGGTGCGGGCGCGAGTTGCGTGCCCGCGTGTGTTACGCGAAGAGATACGCGGGGAGCGGGGCGCGCCGCGCCCTCGGTGTGGAATTCGGGCGCGAGTGCGGGTGTGCTAGGATATTGAAAAGGGAGAGAATATGTCTTCACCGAACATGAGCTTGGATGTCTGTCTCATCTTGTATTATAAGTCTGCTCTCATCCAGAATGCGAACGAATGAATAATTGGTCCTATCCGAAGTGAATCAAACGAATACCTTGCGGGTCGCTTGAATCGAGGGATTACAAGATTATGTATTGAGGACGGCGAAGACCAGTGAGGGATTAGTCTCCTGTAGTCCGACTCCACGAGATTTATGACAGTCGATAAACCTTTTATATGGATCGAAATCTGCTCACGTTGTCGTACCTTCATCTGGGCACCGTTCCAACTACTAAATCAATGTTTGCTTCCGACTCGGGTTTAACTCGCTGATAGTACTTTGGAACTCAAGTGATTTGGCCATCGGCCGAAGCTTTTCGGACAGCCACAGCATTTAGCGTCTGTCAGGCGAGGCTATGCGTCTCTCTGTCCCTCTAAACCTCCCTTTCCGATGCAATCATTAGCTCGCCAGGAATCTCGGACCAGCATACTTAGCTGGTGGTCGGACAGCAACCTAGTACCCGGCGCAACGATCAGCATCCATGTCGCAGCAAAGCCACTCATGAGGTTCCTGTATCATCGGCAAGCGCTGGACTTCATCCGGAGCAATCGCCAGGTTCCACTGTCGAGCGAGATCTTGGAGACTTACTCGATTTACCTCTAGTATGACTGACCGCCTTCTCTTGTGGAACCGCGCTAAGTGATATTTCAGGTGTAAATATGTATCCCGATCCAAGGCAGTGGTTTTGATGAAACTAGGGTATAGAGCCAATTCTGAGGACGACGCGCGCGAGATAGTGAATCACCAATTTTTGACGGCCCCTGGGGCGGAACTCTTGGGAATGTCCGACACCGAGATCCGTGGATGGATGTGCCGACTGCTGGGAAACATGGCTTCCCATGCCCCAATTGTACCGGGCATCTTAGAGTTGAAACCTTGCGAGTGGCTGGTCTCCCTCCTGCAGTGAGTTTTCCGGCCGTCTGGTTCGAATAGGATTCTCATCTCCGTCCAGTGACACTTCTGCGGCCGTTACCAAGGAGGCGATACACGCGTTATCCCAGTTTGCGCTATGATCCAGGGGTGCAGAGGCAGTAATTGAAGCCGAGGCGGTCAACAGCCTGATCAAACTCCTGGGATCGCCGCGCATGGAGATGCGTATGTGGACCTGCCGTCTAGTGGGTAACTTGACGCTCCACGGGTCCACTGCGCCCGCGATCTTGGAATTGAATTTCCTGTGGCTTGTCTATCTCGTGCGGTGAGTTTTAATCATATTTGTCGGGCTCAATCTCGTTGTTACTGATCATGAGTAACGCTGATCAGTAGCGACCCAGAAGCCACATACGCGCTCTCTCAGTGTACCCGATGGGCTGAGGGGGCCGAGGCGGTAGTTGAAGCACAGGCAGTGGACTGCTTCGTCAAATTGCTTAAATTGCCGAGCATGCAGGTCTGCGCCTGGACGTGCCGCCTCATCGGAAACCTGGCGCTCCACGAATCCACCGCACCCGCCATCCTGGAGTCAAAAATTCATGTGCAACTTGTGGCCCTTTTGCGGTGAGAACTTCAGTTGAACTCATATAGTAGTAACTGGCCAGGTGGACTTCGAGCCCTAGCGGACATGGGTGGCTTGGATGTCATACAGGAACGGAGCAAATCGGCGGATATGGAAATTCAGGCTGAAATACGCACAATTAACGAAAATTTCAGTCGGTGCCCTATCTTTGATTCGAACAGTAGCCCTTCAGGGAAATTCACGATTGGCAGAGAGCCATTCAACCAGCCACTTCTGATAAAATCAACAATCCTGATAAAAACATTCGTCGGTTCTAGTAAGCGGAGGAGGGGGGTTTCGCGGTACCTCCGAATCGCGCCAAGACCGGAGGGGGACTTAAAGGATCAAGTCCAACAATTATTTTGGCAGAAGGATGGAGAACGAACAGATGGGCCTTCGCCGAACAGAACAGGACGTCTTGTATTGATTTTAACTTGGTGCTCTGTATTATTCGTAACTCTGATTTCATGCAGTGTGAACGAATCTCGGGTGAATAACGTGATGGTTGCTCCTCCGTGGTGGAGTTAGATAAGATGGGATTTAGTTGATAGAGTTATGCAGCCAGTGTCGAGCCTTGCTCGCGGCTGATCGCGGAATCGGATAGTTCCGCTCCGATCACTTCCGAAATAGAACCAATCGGCGTTCTCGGCGTTCAATATTCCCGCACTGAGACAGACGTACGGCCTCCAGGGCTTTCCTTCACTTTTCTTGTCTCACATTGAATATATATACAGCTCATGTATTTCCCTTAGTCCAAGTTTTATATCACCATTTCATCCCCACATCTCGTATGCCGCCGCATTGAGTCTTCGTCGTCACTCACGCGTGCCTCAGCTCTCGTGTCCCTCGTCGTCCACCACATCCTCGTCTCTCTCTGTTTCTTCGTCGTCCCCGCTGCTGCTCAGCGCCTCGCCAACGCCTCGTATCCCAGTCTCACCACCGGTCCTTGCCAGTCGAGTACCGAACATGCATTGACCAACTCGCACTATCAGATTCCTTCCATCCCCCTTGCCACTTGCCTATGGATTATAGGTTCGCTCGTGCTTGGACGGTTGGCAGGTGCATCACCAGAAAACAAAAATTGCATGATGCAAAAAATCCTTCACTCCCAACTCGACTGCGATGCATACTCCGGATGAGATAGAAATCAAGGATCGGCACCCCGCATGAACTGGGGGAGCTTCTGGAAAGATTCCCGCCAAGAAATCGCCTCGCGACGGGTACACTCGGGACCACGGGAGACCTGCACTTCCTACTTCTCTAGCTCAGTCCTCAGTTCTATCAAACACATCATTCGTATCCCACCCGCAGGCTCCCCGGCTCATTAGTCAAATTCCACTCCTTCGCGATCCGCGCCCGCACCCTGCGCACCTCCTCGTCCCAATCCGTCTTGGCGCAGATCCACCCCCCGCCCGCGGCACAGTACAACAGCGACACCGTGAGCCCGATCCACAGCCCACGCAGCCCGAGCTCGATTTTCGGGTGGAACGTCAGGAGGAGGCCGAGGGGCATTCCGACGAGGTAGTAACCGCTGCCGGACGACGATCACCCAGTCATGTTGAATCCCGGCAAAAAAAAAAATACGATCGCACCTGAGATTCAGCAATGCTCCGATGCCCTGATGGGCTCGTTGAATGGGATGCTGCGAAGTCGACAGACACGCGGAGCCTACCTGTTTCCCTCTAGCCCGCAATATCCCGCCCGCGAGGGCCTTTCCGGCGTCGAAGAATTGGTACAGACCGACGAGGGGGAGGATCGATGCGTAGAGGGCGGCGACCTCTGTCCGGCGAGTTGAGCGCACCTATCGCACTGAACGGCCGACCCACTGACCCGGGTCGTCCGTGAACATGTATGCCCACGATTTCCGGAATGCCAGAAGCACGGCGCTGCACCTCGTTCAGCGCCAGTCGCCCAATGTCGGGCGCCTCACCATGTGGAGGTAGCCGAAGCCAAGCCGATTACCATCGCCGCGATGGCGGCGACCGGCGCGCGGTCGGCGCGCCCTTCGCCGAGCAGATTTCCGATACTAAGGGTGGCATGAGTTGGTGATCATCCCACTTTTGGGGGGACTGACCGTACGGAGCAGGCGCTCTCGAGCGCAAACACGCCCTGCGCTGCGGTGGAGCCCGTGGCCAGGAGGATCGACTGCGCCGCCAGCGCCAACGGGCTTATTCTACACAGAATTTAGTACCGCGGAGCACCGAGCGACGGGCTCACACACTGAGAGGCTGCCAGCCCTGCGAGCTCTGCGCGGATGAGCATATATTTGATGTCGGGGATCACGGAACGTTATATATACGCACCCCATGCCCACCTCGGAGCCCAGTCAGCCATGGAACCTTGCACCGGGCGGCGGGGGACTCACCATTCTGACGCTATTTGGGCTGCATGGGGAAGCGGTCAGGATCAAGACCTTCTTTTTGCGAGCTGAGATACACGACGCACCGACGCCCGCTAGGCCTAGGTGAAACAGAAGTCCGAGATTCTGGAAGCTGCCGCGGCATATAGGATGCCAGGCGGACTTTTTATTCTGGCTTGAGGATCGATTATCATTAGACGGGCGGAGTACGGAAGTAAATGACATATAACACAGCACATACCGGTTCCACGCTGGTAGGACCCAGAAACCATACGCGATGGATAACAATGAAATCAAATTGAAGGACACTGTTCAAGTGCCATATTGTAAATGTAAGCAGGAGACGGGGAGAATCGCACAAGCAGTCGCAATGGGGGCACCGATATATCCCAGGCGTATCGGTTTGGGGCCCCAAACTTGGTCCGAAGATCCAGATGAGGCGAGAACGTCGAATGGAGATGGCCAGCGCACCAAGGAGCCAGTTCATAAACGCGTTAACCGGAGCCACGACGATGACAATGCGCGTCGGAGCGGCGAACAATCCTGTGCGGGTTGAGTGACTGCGGAGGCATTGACATGTCGACGAGGCACCTTGGGACTGGAAATAGCGCCTCGTAATACTATTGAAGGCATACGCTGCCAGTGACAATGAGCCCCGGTTGGGACCGAGGATGCCCCGACACACCAGGTAAGCCTAAAGAGATCCAATATAGGTATGTAGCGGCCAAGCGAGCAATCTCTGGGTCCTGCCGGAGCCACAACAGGATGTTCTCCGAGTTGAACCAGATTACAAACATGGGCTGGGGGAGAGCACTCAGCCGAGGTCCAATAGGTAGTTGTCTCACGTACGATCAAGCAGATCGCCTCGACAACGACTGGGTTGGTGAGCAGGGAGGGTATGGATAGACACCGAAATAGGACTCACTCATCCTTTGCGTCCAAAGACCAACAAGTTCGGGTTTCTGAGATGTCCAGGCACTCGGCAGTAATGTATCCAAGGCGCTCGATAAACCTGTGCGGCCCATCAATGAAAGAACTGTCCAAGTTGCTCGACATACCGTAAATGATTGAAAATCCAGAGACGCCCGCGGTCATGCTCCCTAGTGCCACCCCAGCTAATGCATTGGTGCTGAGATGCCCAATAGTCACGACCGACGTCTGTGGAGCTCAAGTTTCAAATCGGTGCGCTTGACGCGCGTCGACGTCGACGTACTATTATCAGACTATGTTCGAAGATATGGGTTCTGCAGAAGAGTCAGCGCGTGAAGCGTGCGCTTCCATCTGAGCACATAACATACCCAAGAATAGGGAGTCCAGATGCGATGAGCGTGATGAGCTCCTCGCAAAAGACCTTCCCGTAGCTCTCGCGCTTGTCCGTTGGTGCATGCAGCAGGGGCGTGTGCTCGGAGGGGCTGGGGTGCAGTGCGCTGGTCCAGGTGGCTTCATCCTGTTGGTCCATGGCGAAAGGGCGGTACGGAAAGGACGAGTCTCCACTTTAAAGCCAGGTCTACCCGCAGAAACCCCGAAGGAAGGCCTTGAAAAGCTAATCGCACACATCCGAAACGTAGATAGGGAAGAGAATGTTCGAATATTCCGGGGGCTCGGGAAATGAAAGCCCTCAGTTGCGGCACGGTCCAGATAACAACCCAGATAAGGGAAAGAGTCGAACAAGTGACGTTCAAGTCAATGGGAATTAAGTCGGGCGAAGCTCAAGTCGTGTCACTGGTGCTGCGGATACGTATTTGACCGACCAGAACTTCCACGGAGCGAGTTTCAAGACACATGAGCGCAAGAGCTGTCGAATTCAGGGGGCTCGTCCCGTCATTGTGGTGGTCGGAAGGAAAGCAATGTGGCACTGCCACAATGGACCTTTGGGGATAGATACAAGTCGGGCCGGCGGGAGTCGATTTTGGTTTTTTATTTTATTTTATTCGGAACGTTTGGGATGCAAATCTTAGTCAGCAGAAGCACCAAGATCATCTGCTTGGGTTTCTGGTTGTTGGCCAGTTACTGCCAGAGAAATTTGTCCAGGAGGAAATGCCGTTATGCACAATGTTCAAACCGGTGTGGGACTCCGACCCGAAAAAACTACCCTATCCCAATTCTATTGATCATGGGTCGCATACCCACTAAAACCCCTCTATATGTCGGCAGAGAGTCCTCATCCATCAATACCGGTTGCTTTTTCTATGCAAGTACATAGCCCAAATTTAATTTTGTCTGTGAGAATTCGGTCTCGTTTCACCTTCAACCATTGGTTCTGGATATTTTCTTCAGTAAGTTCTCTTGCTTCAATTACTCGACCTCGCCTGATGTTCCATATCAGATGCCATGCAATGGATACCAGTATGGCGAAAAGTCTCCCTTTTTCTCGCAGAATAGCGCCTGCGCTAGCCGATCTTAACGCGTACTGTACATCCAACTCAAATCCAACTCGGGTCATCATCGATGTATCATCCTCATCCATGACCACTTACTTCCAGTGCGTCCCCTGCACTCCTGTCCTTCGCTCGACCCCTGCCTGCGCTCAAGACACCCGCACGCTACCAGCACCGCCAACGCGGCTCCGCGCTCGGCCCGCGCGCTAGGGTCTTGTAAGTTAACGCGGTCTATAAACAGGTTTTTTAATAGTCCAGCCCAGAATCGCCGGTTTATTATTAATAATATTCATCCGGGCCGCGGAGATCTCGTTGCGGACGACGACAAAAATGTTCCTCTGCCCTCTCGTCTCATCATGTTTGGGTCCGGGTCACATACTATGGCGAGGAACGACGGGAAATAGTGTGGTTGGAACAGTTGCTGACACTACTTTGACAGTTTCTCGTGATGGCGTCGACATTCGGTCGCCATTTTCAGAGATTTACTGGCAGAAAAACCGGTGGCAAGGGCCGGTGCAATATGGGGTCTTGCAGACTGGGTAGGCGATGGTAAAAAGGTTGCCAGGAAGAAATTTTGGGACGGGAGGTGGAGAAACTCGAATTTTAGGCACTTTGTAGCTGGTGGTTTAGAAACACGTTTATAAATGGCCTGTTTATAAACCAAAATTAACAAACCGGTTTATAACTCCTGGGGAATAACTTCCTACGGCGCGCTGCCCGGCAACTTCGATCCCCGTCGCCGCCCACGTTCTCGCACGGAGGCATTGGCTTGTGAGAACGTGCATTGCCTCCGGGTCGAATCCCAAATTACAGTACTTAACTCCGTCGCCGAATTAAATCGCAATGCTTAATTAGTCAAATAATGTCAGTTCCGACGTGGATTTTGGTGGATCTAGGCGCGCATAAACCCTCAAAAAGGAAACGCTCGATTTCGAATGCATCGATGGGAGTCGAACCTCGAGCTCGCCATGACGGGTTTATTTCTTCGCTTGCAATTATATCACGAGGGTTCATACACCACCGATGAGTAGAATCTTGGGAGTCGAATTAGATAGGTAGGACTTGCGCTGTGCCAACAGAATTTGAAGAGCCCAAAATCCAACCAGAATCGGAGAGACCGGAGCAAGGTAGATGGTCTAGAGACTAGCAGGAACAGAACTCGGAGCCGAGAAGGTCCGACCTCTGCATATCCAAAGCCAACAAAGCTCTAACTGCGTCGTGCTCAAGAGTTCGCATCCAGTGTTCGGGACATGACGAGATGAGCGCAAAACTTTAAGAAATCAAGGTGAGGTGCCGCCGGCCCAGCGCGTACTCAGGGTCAAGTTCAAAATGTAGATTAAAAGGTCCTCGCGTGAAGTCAGAAAAGCACTATTATGCAGTAAGTTAAGTAAGACAGGTCAAACGCTGTAGCTCACATTTGTGAACATTCAATCAAATCCTGGGCCGGAGCGCGAGCTCGAGTCCGAGCCCGACCCGACCCAGGCCCAAAGCCGAGAGGGGTCGGGCCTGGGATATTTTGAGACCCAACTTGAAGCCCATTCCGACCAGGCCCAAGCCCGCCCGACCCCACCGGAGCAACATTAGCGGTTCCGCGCGCGCTGCGGTGCCAGTACTTATAAAGGCGCAGTTGCGGACGCCCCGCACAAATCTCCTCTGATTACTATCATGATCATTACCTCGAATCCCGATGTGAAGGACGTTGAGCAGCTCGACATCGTCGTCAACTTCTGTGCTGCTGTTCCAGTAAGTAAAGCTTGCTCCACCTTTTGCTAAATCAGATGTCCTCATTCCTTTTCGCCACAGGACGACTTCCCCCCAGCGTACTCCGACTCCAAGCCCAACTCCACTCCGAAATCCCAACCTCCCCGCGCCCAGCTCCCCATGCCGCCTCTCCCTCTTCCCACCTCTTCCCCCACATCCGCATCCGGGCCCTCCGCCCCGTCTAACGTCAAACCCACAAACTTCCTCTCCCTCAGCCTCGACAACAGCACCATCAAGGGCACCTACGTGATCGACCCCGCCATCTCTATCCCGCCTTTGCTCCTCCCGCCCCTCGCGCCTGACGAGACCGAAGCAACGCGGAAGAACGCATTTCTGCACACGAACAACGGGACGATCGACGTGGATCTGTTCGTCGTGGGCAGCGGGGGCGAGGATGCGAAGCCGAAAGGCAAGGTGCATATGCTGCTCAAGTCCTCGAGCGGGAGGATTAATGCGAGGCTGGTACGTCCCTCCTCCTCTCGCTTTATTTATCGGTGCGTAACTAATTAAGTCGATGCTTAGCACGCATCTGCCCCCGTGCGCCCCCCCATAAGCCTGAGCGCACACTCCTCCAACGGCTCGATCAACATCCGTGTCCCCCGCTCCTTCCGCGGGCCCGTCACTGTGCGCACCCAGTACGGCTCTCTGAAATTCGCGGGCGAACTTGGCGCGGCGGTTACGACGCTCAACGAGGTGAATGGGACGCACCGGGCGTTCATCGGCGATTTTTCCGACTGGGTGGGTGGGCGTGGGGTGCATGGGGACAACAAGGGCGTGGGCGAGGACGCGTGGCCGGGCGACGCGATAAGCGTTGAGACGTCGAATGGCAGCGTCCGCTTTCAGTTTGATACTCCCGATTCGGAAATGCGTGCGCTTGGGGAGGGGAAGGGGGAAGGGTTCTTCGGGAGATTATTGCGGTATTGAGATGAGTTCCGGTACTTGTCCGCACGCCACACGAACCTTGTACGTACCGTCCCACCCACCCGTACCTGCACGCGCGTGCATTCCCGGCCCAGCGTAGAAGGGTATCCCACACGGACATGTTCAGGACGCGCTCGCCAGAGTATCCGCGGCTGGGGCAGTGTTTAGAGTAGACTTATTTTGACCTAGGTTGAAAGGTAGACTGAAAGTAGATAAATCTATAGTCAAATCAAAATTGGTAGAAAATCAGACTTTCTCTTTGGTGTGAAAGTGCCGCAGAATATCAATCTTTCAGTGGTCCTTTCTCACCTCGCTGACTTGCAGCATCTATTTCCAGCAAGGAGAAAGCAGGTCTTTAAAAAATCCCTTTGTTCAGGACAAAAGGAATTTAAGAAAGAACCTTCTTCTCATTGTAGGAAAGTGTAGCTCATACAGTAGGTCTAATAATTCTGAATGTCTAAGTACACGGTTGCCAGTGAACCCATGGGGCCAGAGATTGAACAGAAAAAAGTGTTTTATGCATCTGGAAAAAGGGAAAGAGTGGAGAAGGAGGGAGACAAAAAGGGATGGAAAAAGGGGAACTGTGAATGACCCTAATTTTTGATCAAATTGAGGATACTGCAAAAAATGGATTCAGGATGGGGTAATATTCGAATTTGGGGGTCGCATGCTAGTGCAGAATCGCACTCGAGCCTCAGATGAAAAAGTTGGACCACGTGTGGACTCTCATGCATCGACAGGGAGTCGAACCCCGAACTTGTCATGACGAGTTTCTCATTGGCATTTGTATGACGCGTGTTCACACACCACCGATGCGCAGAGGGACCCGGCACGACTCATATAGGTGGGATTCTGCGCCATAAGGGAATTTGAAGAGCCAGAATCGGAGAGGCGTTCAAGCACAGAAACGTTTAACGCAGCGCCGGGGAAATTCGACATCTGCAGATATGAACCAACCAAGCCCCAACTTGAGCCAATTAAATCCAAGTCGAGTTCGCATCCAGTGGTTGGGAGATGGCAACGAGATGAGCGCTGAACGCAAGAATCAAGCGCCCGCGCTGGCGGCCCGCGGCTTACTCGGGCCGGTGGCTGCGAGCCGCCCGAAAAGGTAAATTGTGGCAATGCTCATTGCGGCTATCCTCCTACAACAACGACAGAACCCGCCCCCTGAATTCGACAGCTCCCTGCCTAGAGCCTCACTGACTCCAGGGAAGTTCCGAGCCCCAAACGCTGTGATACACGGATCACAGCATCCGCAGCAGTGACACGCGCCTGCGGACCTGTATAAAGGCGCAGTTCTCAGACGCCCGCACAAATTCCCTCTGACCCACTACCATGATCATTACCTCGGACCCCGATGTGAAGGACGTCGACCAACTTGTGAAGGGCGTCGAGCAGCTCAACATCGTCGCCAATCGCGCCGCTGTTCCAGTAAGTAAAGTTTGCGCCACCCTCGGCTAAATCCGATGTGCTCATGTTCGCCACAGGATGACCCACCCCCAGCTTACTTCGACCCTAACTCCAACTCCACTTCAAAATCCCAACCTCTGGCCACCGAGCCTCCCCTGCCGCCTCTCCCGCCTCCTTCTTCCTCTACAGCCGCAGGCCCGTTCGCCCCGCCCAGCGTCAAGCCGACCAACTTTCTCTCCCTCAGCCGCGGTAATAGCTCCATCAAGGGGACCTATGTGATCGACCCGTCCATGACCATCCCGCCCTTCCTCCTCCCCCCCTTGGCGCCCGACGAGACGGAGGGCACGCGGCGGAACGCATTTCTGCACACGAGCAACGGGGCGATCGACGTGGATCTGTTCGTCGTCGGTGGCAACGGGGATGGGGATGTGAGGCCGAAAGGAAAGGTGCAGATGTTGCTGAGGAGCTCGAATGGCGGGATTAGTGCAAGGCTGGTACGTCCCTGTTCATTTATCAAGTGCTAAAGTAATTAAATCGATCGCAGCACGCATCGGCCGCCGCGCGCTCGCCCATAAATTTCGCAGCGCGCTCCTCCAACGGCTCCATCAACATCCGCGTCCCGCGCACTTTTCGCGGTCCCGTCACCGTGCGCACGAAGAACGGGTCCATGAAATTCATGGGCGACCTGGGCGCGGCGGTCACAACCTTCAATGAGGTGAACGGCACGCACCGCGCCTTCATCGGCGATTTTTCGGACTGGACAGGCGGGATGGTTGGGGACAGCAAAGGCGAGGACGCGTGGACGGGCGACGAGATCACCGTCGAGACGTCGAATGGGGGCGTTAGATTTCAGTTCGATGGTGCCGATTCGCAGACGGAGGGTGGGGAGGGGAAGGAGGGAAAGAGCAAGAGCGGGTTTTTCGGGAAGCTGTGGGGGAATTGAGTACTGTCTGAATCATTGCATCTGGGGTCATGTACCGTCCATCGTCGTATGCCTTCCTACTTATGGTTCCAGTTTCACACTCGTCATACGTTGCGCAGTATTCGACTTATTCTTTCGAGTTTCAATCATCCTTCACGTGAAACTGTTGTTCGTTTTTCGGGTCACTGCCTTCCTGTCGAACCCCTTTCAAGCACCTATCTGGCTTTCCTCATATAACGCACGCATCGGTGGTGTAGGCTAGCAACACGCATCAAAATCTTGAGGCCAAAGTCTGGCGCAGAAGATAATCTTGGCGAGCCCGGGGTTCGACTCCTAGTCGATGCATACGAGCGGATTTACGTCTTTTTCCCCCCCGGCGTTGCGCAAAGGCCACGAATATCCTGATCGCCGACTGGACTTGTCGCGCCGGTACAGATGCAAATGTAGTTGTGGTTATTGGTCAGATCTCTCCGCCGCTTGATTCTTCCGAGCTTGGAACAGCCATTGTCCTTTTTACGATATCCTCGCTTTGATCAGAGTTGTTTAATTGCTGAATTTCTCTTCCGTGACAGAATCAGCCCACGGAATCGCTTCGACGTCCCCCACCTATCTGACTTCCGTATATACCTCTGCACATCGGTGGTGTAAGCATGGAATACATCAAAAAGTTGAGCCCTCACTATGATCGTTGTTAATCTTGAAGAGCCCGGGGTTCGACTCCCCTCCGATGCATCCAATGCAGTATGTCTTTTTCTTCCTTTTTTGACCACCCCACTGGCAGATGTAATCACCCGTCTCCTTGTCCCTTCTCCAGACTGCATTCATTGCTCCTCATACTCGTTTGGTGGCATTTTGGATATTCGACTTCAAGTATTGACCCCCTCTGCTAGCGCTGTAGTACTTGGCCATGACTTTCAACCATCCTTCAAGGCGATCGGAACTTATCAATGCCGCTTCGTAATGCTGTCCGCAACCATCCCCCTACACCCACGGATCTCACCGATCCCACGGACCTCTGCCTGCCGAGTCGCTCCGACATCTCACATCTTTCTTATATCAGTCTGTGCATCGGTGGTGTATGCACACACGTCGGCTTCTTGAGGCTTTGGAAAGGAAAGAAGACACTCGTGACGAGCCCGGGGTTCGACTCCCCGTCGATGCATTCGGGGAAGCTAGGTTGTTTTTTGAGCGAGGACAACTAATATATCCACTACAATTTGTTGAATCCATAGCAAAATCCATTGGATATCCACTGAAGTACATTGGAAAGACAGTGTAAATTCAGTCATATCCATTGAACGTTGCCCAGATGGACACTTTTTGCTCCCACTGGAGTTTGCTGGATATTCACCAAAGTTCATCGGACAGCTCCCAAAATGTAGTGGATGTCCACTGAAGTATGATGGAAAGTTGGCCCTAGTTCAGTGTGTCCATCAAACTTTCCCCAAACCTACACCATATTCCGCTGGATAAATCCACCGTATTTCACTCTCGCTCCCAGTGAGGCTTTGATGTCACACAATAGATCGGGCTTGGTGACATCGCCCAGCTTCGCGGGCATGGGGGGGATCCCCAGGACCTTTGTGACAGAAAGCGGCTTGGCCTTGCGAAGATTACTGATAGACCCGCCTTTGATCTGTTCGACGGAAGGAAGATGGGTTATTGAGGTTGATGGGTGCGTTGAGGGTTGTGGTTAGAAAGAGAGTATTGGTAACGAAAAAACACCGGCAGCCGCCAGTAGTCAGGCGGTATGTACAGGCATGTGCACGATGGAGATGAAACAATTTGAATTTGGTCCGACGGACGAGCTGGAGACGGCCGGTGAAATCTACTGGATAGGGGTTGCTGATTCAGCTATCGCCGACATGTCTTCGGATCACGGTGGCGATCGCTGCAAGACGCCAGTGAACGCTGTCCGGCAGGACCCCCGATAATCCCTTTGGAGGCTAGGTCCTGAAAATCCAGAATCTGGCCATTTTTGCCCACTATTTCTATTTTCCCACGCTTTCTGCGAAAAGCGTTTTTTCGGGAAGGCGGTTACTTTTGGTCTTTTTGTGTAAAATTATTTTGGTAAATTTTGTCCGTGCCGCTGGAGCCTCCAAAGGGATAATCGGGGGTCCTTGCGCCGGCGTCCATATTTGCAGCGCCCAAACGACCGTTTAAATTTTTACATTAGAGCATATTTGCAACGCCCAAAATCGAGGCTCATATTTCTGGGATCACCCATCATTTTTAAGCGGAAGGAAGTGACTGATGTGACTGGGGCCGCCGTTTTCATCCAGTTCTCCCAAAAATCTTCCTCTGAAATGAATGGGTGTGGGGGTAACCTATCCAGCACGTTCCCTATGCTCAACCCCGAGAAAAAATGGGCCACCAGGGTGCATATTGATTTTCCAGCGAATTTCCTTGGTCACTGTTTCTATTTCGGTCTAATCATTTCTAAGCGATCAGCCATCACTTTTGGGATCAAACGGTCGTTTTGGGGGCTGCAAATATGCTCTACTATTATGTCCAAATGGTCTGGATTTCTTGTTTCTCTCTTTCTTCTGTACCCTGTTGGGTCCGGTTTTTGTTGGGATACAAAATTTATGTTCCTATGTGTGTCCAGGTAAGATATCTAAGGCTTGGGATTGAGGAAAGGCACTTTTTGAGGCTTGTCAAAGTCGCGAGTCGTTTTGCTGGGAATTGATCATTCTATTTATAACCCGAGATTTGGTGCGCCGTTTTCAATGGGTTCCTGCCCTCGTATAGCTTGGTGGATTTAAAGGCAAATGGAAGCCATCTCTGAGAGTCTATTCCGAGAAAAGCCGGAGGCGTAGAACAAAAGGGAAAAGCAAGAAAAAAATTAATCCAGACCAGATGTACAAATCCAGACCATTTGGGCATAATAATAGTATTATTATTTACATAAAGATCTTCAAACTGATGGCTGATCGCTTATGTAAAAATGATGAGACCGAAATAGAAACAGTGTCCAAGGAAATTCACTGGAAACTCAATACGCACCCTGGTGGCCCAGTTTTACTGGGAGTTGAGCACAGGGAACGTGCTGAATAGGTCCCCCCTGCACCCGTTCATTTCAGAGCAAGATGTTGGTGAGAACTGGATGAAGAAGGCGGCCCCAGTCACATCAGTCACTTCCTTCGCTTAAAAATGATGGGTGAGATCGCAGAAGCCTCGATTTTGGGTGTTGCAAATTATGCTCTAACAAATCATCAACTACCATCAAAGCGCTGATCTACCACATGAGTCGAATCATGTACCCCTCAGTCTCTTGTGCAACGTCCTCCGTTCCCCCATGTTCCTTCACTAGCCGAGGTCAAAATCGCGATGAGCAGCTCGAGCTCAATCCTCAGTCCAGCCGAGACGCTATTCGAGCTGTACGTCCCTCTCCTCGATATGTCAAATCCGACAGCTGACATGGCAGACTGCAGGAACGTTAACACTTATGTCTCCATCACCTCCTTCAGTAAGGGCCTACCAGCGCCAACGAACTGCACTGACCAGCGACGTTTGCCTAGCCATTCTATTCTACGAGTACCTCTTGACTCTCGATCAAGAGATCCTCACGTACTGGGGAACCGGCCTGACATGGGCCACAGTGCTCTTCTATCTCAATCGCTACATGTCGCTCGTCGGCAGCCTTCCAATTGTTCTCGAAAGCTTTTGGAACACCAACAACCTCAATAAACTGCAGGCATGTCTCTGTCCTTCCTGGAATAAATCCCAGTATCTGACCCATCCTCTGCAGGCGTGCGTATGCCGTCCATCTGCCCGCGATTAAAAGTGATGTCATCCAAAGTTGCCACATTCTTCGAACCTACCACCAATACTACGCGATCGCCGCACAGGCGTTCGTTGCAGGTCAGTTGCGCCGCAGAAAGCGTCTTTTTGCGCCCGCAGCTCACGGCCAGCACAGCGATACTTATCATGCGAACATACGCGTTATACGAACGCAATCGGCGGCTCCTCTTCTCCATGTTGGCCGTAGCCGCCGCTGCCGCTATCACCGGTGCCGTGAGCCGTCTCCGCCTGGTCCCTCTCCGCGCGCTGCGTTTTCATCCCCCATGCACAGTGTCTCATTTTCAGTGGAAAGGGCGATTCTGATGCCCTCGAGAAATTACTCGTCGAGGTCGGGTGTGCCAGTGGCTTGGAGATTTCTTCGTACGTGTACATACGCCATCCTCAGCACAAGTCGCTTACTGCGCCGTGCTTTCATTCAGGAGCCGCCGTACGTCCTTTTCTTTCCGCTGTTCGTTCCCCTGCTCACACGCCTAGGCCTCGGCTACGCGTGGACCGGGATGCTTGTCTTCGACAGCATGATTTTTGTTTTAACAGCACTGAAAGCTTTAGCGGCGTCGAGGGCGCAGCGTGGAGGCCTGATTTTTCTCCTCATACGCGATGGTATGCTCTCCTCGATGCCGGTGATCTCCCGATTTACACATCACTTCTTCAGGATCACTGTATTTCCTGTACGACCCACGTCCGTTGAAACCGCACGCACTTCTGACCGGCCCTCGCAGTGTTATGGTCGCTTCAAATTGCGGGAACATTCTCAGTTTTATGGTGTGTCTCACTCGGTTACATATCAGCCCCCTTCGCTGATTTCTTCGCAGTATGCCGGGGTTCGTGTCCAGCTGAAATATCGACGTCCCAGCTCTCACCTCACTTCAGCCCTATGTGCGCGGTGTTGGCACGACATTCACGAACGTGTAAGCGTCTCTTATCCTTTCCCCGTCCCCGGGCTTCATTTTTCCTCCTCGCGCAGCATATCCTCGATCATGATCTCGCGTCTGATGCTTAATCTACGAGACCACAAGCATGCGGGTCCTCAGCGTACGGCAGAGAGCACGACGCTCTACGACGCGCCCATTTCTACCGTGGTGGAACCGTACTACGCGCTAAGCACGCGGGGCGCTGTCGCGGACGAGTTCATGTGGCACGACGGTTCGTTCTCTTTCCCTGGCGTCGAGACGAGATTCATTTCAGAAAACATGTAGATATTTATGACGAGGGACGGCGGATATCCCGAGGGGATCCTTGATTTGGTCTAGATTATATGATACGTTGAAATGCAAGACTCACTGATTTTAGACCGAGGTCGTCCTGTATAACGCCTGAATCCATGATCAACATAAACGACCCCACGGCCGAGTCCGTGTGAAGGTGGCAGTTCTACCATTTTTTTGGTTTGAATTCAATGGTTTGTATGCGCATGCTTGGCTCATTTCGTCGCGTCGCATCCAATCACGCGGAGTCGCATCGCCTTTTCAGCCTCCTTGAAAATTTCCTCAAAGAATGCCAGAACCGAACCAACCCCGGTTCCAGTCAAACTATATGCTCGAGGATCTTATTCTGGAGATCCTCGACCATCTAGCCCTTCCCCTGGCTTTGCACCAACGGACCTGCTCCCTGTTCTGCCCTCAGTGCCCGTCATCTGTGAGGCCTGGTTCTCACACGTCCCCTTCCGTCGCGTGATCATCCCCAACAACATCTATATCGAAACCGCATCGGCGAGAAACAACGTCGCCGCCTTGTAAGTTGGAACGCGGCCACGCCCTCGCCGCGTTCCTCCGGTCTCATGCTGCGCCACACCTGCCGCGGCCGCATCTCCGACGCATCTTTGCTCGCCACCGCGCTCCTCCGCCTACCCAACCTGCGACACCTAGACGTCCTTGCGCCTTCGCTCCGGACACCTTAGCGCAACTGTGCGCATCTGGCAAGTTCGTCTCGCTCTGCATCGGCCTTACGCTTGTCTCCGCCAAGTTCAGTACGACGTTCATAAAGGATGTCGTCTCGCTCGTGAGCGCGGATGCCGCAGCTTCTCTGGCACAGAGCCAAAGGCGGCCCGACCGCCCTCGCCGCCGTCCGGCGCCCAGCAGCTCTCTCAGTAAAGAGGCTCGCGCAGTGCACACGGCTCGAGCGACTCGAGTTTGGCGGCCTCCCCAACCGGGACACGCTCGCGCCCCGCGCAGCATCACAGACGAAGCCTCCGCCGTGGACGCGCTCGCGCTGTTCCAGCACTGACGTGGTCCGCGTGCCCCGCGGGTGGTGGTGCAGGAGTTCGAGATCCCGCGCGCCCGGGGATCGAGCTGCGGACGTCGCCGGCCGACGTGCATGATGATAATACGGTCGAGGTCGAGTTGCGGGGGAGGTAATATATCCGGGAGTAAGTACGAGTGGTGGCCGTTAATTTTAATTTTATAGATTTGCCTGGGGACACCGCATACCCACCCTGTCCGTCTGATCGCCATATAGCTGGCCAAGCTTTGGTATACATACCGCCCTGCGCATCGGTGGTGTATGGACACACGTTCTTCAAGTGCTGTAGTGGGGACGACACAAGTAGTCATGCTAGTCATGACGAGCTCGGGGTTCGGCTCCCCGTCGATGTTTGGTAGGGGTTGAAACATAAAGATCTTTTTGTTTTTACTTGAATGAGTCTTACTTTGCGTTTCGCATCCAGCCCAATATAATCCAATCTTATTGGATCTTCACGACTCTCCCGCTGAATATCCTGATCGCCCACGCCCGTCGCATGAATCCTGATCCGTCAATATGTTGTCATTGGGTCTGTTCGCCTCGGAGTCGTCTTCCAGTGTTAGAGTGGATTCATTTTGCCGGGCTTTGATGTACCACTCCGCGCATCGGTGGTGTACCGACACTCGTCCACCTCGAGTTAGCTGCACAATTTGTCATGACGAGCTCGGGGTCCGACTCCCCGTCGATGTTTGAGCGAATCAAAGCGCGATTTTCTTTTCTTTTCTTGCGCATCTGCCATCTAGACCCCAAATACACTCCGACCATTTGATCTTCACGACTCTTCCGTGGAATACCACGTCAAAACTGCCCTCGTCGCGTGTGCCAAGTTGTTGTCATCACCTCCTGCAAACCGTCCTCCAGTTTGAGTGTATTCATTTTTCATTGACACTCATCCTTCGACTCCTGCTTCAAGTTGAAATTTTCTGCCCCGGGAACCATGCTTGCTTGCACACAGTCTAACTCTACCCCGCCTCGGAGCCACCCTGTACGTCGAAGCGCCCCGTATCTGGCCGGGCTTTGATATACCACTCTGCGCATCGGTGGTGTAGACGAGGAACACGCGTCAAATTCTTAAAGAGATAAAGAGAGATGGGGATCATGACGAGCCCGGGGTTCAACTCCCTGTAGATGAATTTGAAGGATAGAGCGAGATGGCTTTTGCTCTTTCGTTTGAGTGAGGCTTACTCTGCCTCGGCATCCTATCTAGATCACCCCAAGTCATCTTTCGTACCTCTTGCAGCGATCATCCACCCTCGTTCTGGCCGACATGTTGGTTCCAGTTTTCCTTTTCTATGGCGGTCAAAGTGCACTTTTAATATTCCGCTACACTTTTTGGGGAATTTGAGTTTTCCGCTACTTTTATTACGAAAATGACCTTACGTTCTCCGCTACACTCTTTTGGTCCGATGTGACTCAAAAATAGTAGCAGAAAGTAGTCATTTTTGTAATGACTTGGATTGGGCCTCTCCGAGGCGGGCGCTGAACCTTTAGGTGAGTGAGTAGACCCATTATTTTTTATTCTCCCTGACTTTTGCTGAAGTGATATCATTTCTTAAATAAGTACTTCTATTACGTGATTCACGACTTGAAAGTTCAGAGCCAAGAGTTGGAAGAACAAAGGTACAGTATATATAGGTAGGTATGGGAGCACGGGCACATGCTCGGATAAATCTCCTGCCTTGTCTGCGGGGAGAAGGCCTCGAGGGCGGTGAATAGGGAGGACTCCTGCCTGATTCGGTTAATTCTCACGTCAACGGATACTGACCCGAACATAAAGCAGAAATGACAAACGGACAGTGTTCAATATATCGTGAATACCATTGCCTTCTCTTTACGATCTGGCATTGGAACGAGTAAAAACACATAAGAAGATGTCAAATGAATATTTTCGCATTTTTTATTGCCTACTTTCCAGCTTCCTGAATCCTCACTTGCATTCCGAATTTTTCCGAATCCATGACAAGCAGAATATGACGAAGTTTTGTTTGCACTTGTAGCAGAAAATGGAACAAAATCGATCTTCCCCAGGGTAGCCAAACCTAAAGGTTCAGCAATAAAAGTAGCGGAAAACTCAAATTCCCCAAAAAGTGTAGCGGAATATTAAAAGTGCACTTTGACCGCCATACTTTTCGTGCCTCCGCTGGTAATTCGATGTATTTTCATCTACGGTCGTAACATACGCACGCGCCCTCATATCGAAATTATGTCTTACGTGCTCGGAACTGACATTTGACTCATTTTTCAACCATCCTCCTAGCTGGAGTTGATGACTGATTCGTACACACCTATCTGACTTGCCTTGTATTTCCCTGCGCGTCGGTGGTGTATGGACACGCGTCACTCGAGTTATCTGGAGTTTCTACACAAGCAGTCATGACGAGATCGGGGTTCGACTCCCCGTCGATGCATTGGGGAGAACCAGTCGAACAACTTTTTTTTCCTTATTTTGAGGTTTTTGTTGCACGTCCGTCTAGGTCGACCGAGTCCCATCCTGCCTATCGTGTCTCTAGTGAGCTGGGAGCATAGTTTGAATCACAAAAATGGAGAACAGCCAAGTACATATCAAAACTTCTGGACAACTTCCATGGTATCTGGCATAAGTGGAGCTGGAGCAATGAATGAGACGAAGGCAAGTTATAGGGGTTGATGGATGGCTGTGCTGTTCGGTCCGGATACCGGTGCTCACCAATTTATTCCGTGGGTAACAGGCTAGCTCGTTAAATTAATTCTGACTTGCGATACCGGCTCCCGAATAGCTGCTTAACTTTCCTATGTCTCAGAATTGTGATTAGTTGAAGTCAAAAATTCAAGACAATGAAAAATTTTAAGTCAGATTGAATTGTCACGTGCAATTTCTAATGGCCCTTTTGCGTACTAAGTTCTCCCAGTCTCTACGTTCAAGCAACCCCAGCCGCACTTTTTTTTTCTTCCTCAATTTTCATCCTATTGACTCAATTCTTTTTGCAAACTACTACTCTATCTTGTTGCTCAACGTAGAGACTGGCTCCGAGTCTAAGTGAAGACCCCCAGATGAAGATAAGGAACCATAAGGACACATGCTAGATACACAGGGATCAGATTGAATCCAGTAGAACACGAAGACAGCCAGAATGAACAATGTTTGACCATATTTGTCCTAATGTTTGTCTTAGCATTTGTCTTGAGACAAAGACTAACACGTGACCACTCTCATTTGTATAATAGACTAGCTTTAACACCCGTGTCTTTGACATGAGAGCTCGCAAAGACACGGCGGATGCAGAGTTCCGGGGTTCAAAGGGGACACAGCGGATTCCGAGAGCTCACGTGCAAATCATGTGACTTTATCACCTGATTTCTGTGGCTGTGACCGAGCTCTTTTTTGTATAATAGACAAGTATAAGACCCGTGCCTTCGGCGCGGCTTCTCATAAATGGCACAAACTATTATGTTAATACTTCTTTGTATACTACATTTTTTGTGATACAACTATCATAATTGTCCGGATTAAATAGTGCTTTTACTCTATGGCTGGATGTACATCGGGACAGAGCAACATAAAGCTGACCATGAGCAAAGACATCGGTTCGCAAGTCAAGACCAACATAGTCTACTGACTGGCCTTGGGCTTTGTTGATTGTCATTGAGAAAGCAAGACGGACAGGGAACTGGCGGCGTTTCATGCAGATTCTGACCTGCTTTTCAGATGGTGTAAGGGTTATTCGGGGAATAAATGCTGTCTTGCCACGATGGTCCCCACCAATGAGGCGGATCTCCAAAACTCGAGAGGAAACTCGAGTTAAAATTCCTCTTGAGCCATTGCAGAGGCCCTCAGCTGGGGTCAAATTCCGAAGCACCATGATTGGGCAACCAACTTTCAAGGCAAGCTTTGCCAGAGGAAATCCAGATGCCTTGATGGAGTTAAGGTACTCGGTTGGATACTCAAATCCAGTGTCTGCATCTACACCCTCTTCAGCAACTGTTGAGTCAGCACTCATGTATATCTTCTCCTCTCCTGGAAATTTGTTGAGGAGGTTGTGATTGAGATCATCAACATCGTCGTTGCGTGCAGATAGAATGGTCCTTTCAAGGAAATATTGGTCAATCTCCTGATCAGCTTGGATCATTGCAACTCCAGGGTAGATTTCTTGAATCATAGCATCAACAGTGTTGGCAGGAAGTTTCATGTTGACAGGAAGTTTGACATTGCCCTCATTGTTGGAATTTCTCCCATGGCCAATATCGAGGAGCCACTGAGCAAAGTCTTTGTCCTCGACTGAAGCATCTGGCCCTCCAAGTCACATGTTTTGTTTCAACAGTAGAACTTTCACACTCTGCCAGTGTTATATGTCGAGTCAGGCCAAGGCCGAGGAAGTCCGACCTCGGAGTTCGCGGTTTCTCGCAACACTACAAAGAATAGAGTGAGCGACTATTCGGGTCCGCAGTTCCGCACAAGACTATAGTCTGGAGTCAAGGAGTTCGGAGTTGAAGTCCGAATAGAGGATGAAGACAGAGGCTCGACCAACGCCGAGATAGCGAAGAAACAATCAATAATCAAACTGAAGTACAAAACATATCTAACTAGCTTTTTAAACTAAGTACGCTATTGTCTATTGAATACAATAGCGTGCGAGATATTGGTAAGTAAGAAACATTGAACAATAAGGTAGCAAGGTGACTTAGTAAGGTTAAACAATAAAGGACTTCGGGCTTGGTAAGGACGCCCGAGAAAGAAGTCGGACTAGACAATAAGGCCTCGGAGAAATACAAGTCCGTCGGCCCGATGAGTAATCATTAGAAGGAAACGCTCAGTAGACCTTCATAGCGTGAAAACCCTCTCGGGAATTGCCGGACCGGGCCGGCCGGGCCGGCCGGTCCGACAAAGCACGGATATAACAGCCAGAGGTATGATCCTTTCATGTAAAAGCCAACAATCTGTTCACGGGTTCCCTTCTCAATCACAGGCAAAGTCTGTTGCCAGTCCCCACCATAAACAACTGTGGTTCCGCCATATGGACGTGTGGAGTCATTCCTCAGATCTTGCATTGTCTTGTCAACAGCTTCTGCAGCACGGCGGTCCTGAGCTGGCAACTCATCCCAAATAATTAATGCAACCTTGGCAAAGAAAATTAGCTGTGAAAGAAGTTCATATAGCTAATGCTACCTTAGTCAACAGTTCAGCCAACATTGTACCTTTTTTGATTGGGCATGTCTTCCCATCATAGAGTTCAATTGGAATTTTGAATCTGGAATGTGATGTGCGGCCACCAATCAGGAGCAAAACTGCGATGCCAGAGGATGCAACACAGAGCACAATATGACCATCACTGCGCAGGGCATAGCAAAGAGTATTATACACATGTGTCTTCCCAGTACCTCCAGGTCCATTGAGGAAAAACAATTTTGGATTGTTGTTTCGAACTGAGTCCATGATGACACCGGCCGATCGCAGATTTGCGGCCGATGTGTTTCGGTACCAAGGTACCGTGACTTTTCACATGACTTTTGGGGCCGTGCCTGTCAACTGTGCGGTCTAGTATAGGATTTGTATAATAGATTTTTTTGCCGTTGCCGGGCGGAGTTTTAATTTTGATAGCTCTTAGCTTTCGGCGCAGAAGCCATGCACCTCGAATGCAAATTTCCGATGAAGTCCAAGCGCAAAGAATCAAGCTTAATCAAGTGTAGTCAGGATAATAAGCATAGAGGCCAGCATAGCTGCTTTCCCCACCTATGATAGTCTCTCATCATTCTCAATCCAAATATCAGCGATTATACATTTTTACGCGGGAAAATCCTAATGTGAACCAAGTATAATCATTGAATTGACTACAAGCGCTCATCCAGTAGGGAATATTGAACCCGCCTCTTCTGTGTCATTGGGTCGGACTGTCCTGCCATCAACGGCATACGAGAGCGGCAGGAATTACCGGTGACACCCGACGGCCATCACTAGAAATGCTGTAATTTGATGGGATCTAATTAGACCAATCGAACTACGACTCCCTCACTTTCACCGTGCCCGAACGTAGCGAGTAACTATTTTTTTTTCCAAATAACTTGCATACCACTACTGTGTCTCTCAACATAGGGACTGATTACGAGTCTAGACTAAAATCTCCAACATCGTTTATTAGAATGTGGTTTGACTATCTAACTTTCGTCATATCAAACTGCGCATCGGTGGTGTACGCAAGGAACACATGTCAAATTCTTCAATGATAAACGTAACAATGATGACGAGCCCGGGGTTCGACTCTCCGTCGATGCATTTGGAGAAGTCGAAAAGTCTTTTTCCCCAATTACCATTAATTAGACCTCGTCCTGAACAAAGATCAACCTCAGATGCCCGCATTCCAGTGCATGTACGGCGGTTTTTTTTGCTTTCAACTCATTGCGAAATCTCGCTGGATTGAGCAAGAGACCATGAATTTTTAGTATTGATCTTCCGATATACAGACAGCCTTCCAGATCTACCCGGAAACTCCCAGATAACAATTAATTCACGTCCGATATGCTGCCATATCTACTGTGGTTTTTGTCCCGCGCATCATTCACCAGGTCTAGGTATCAATCTCCAATAGGCGCCCGTCCTGCGTAGAATAAATGAGAAAATCCTGAGATCCGAAGCTCAGTTAACGTTGCGGAAGTAAGGCGGAGCTGATATGCCTAAGGAAAGAGTTAGGGTTTCCCGTCAAAACTCCGTCTTCGTATATTGACTAGACTCCGTCCCGATTCAAAGAGATATTCGGTCGGTGAAGGCTCCCAAAATAGTTCGTATCGTATATCATTTGTTTACAACCAAGACCTGCACGGAGAGCCTGAGACACAAAGGAGGCACGAAGCAGCCGGGCATACCGTAGCTTGGAATCAGGCAAGGGATGTGTTCTTTGGGAGCAACACTGGAGATATACCTCATGCAAATCTGTGTTTTGCTTCAGCATTTTCACCCAGGGACAATAAAACACCCACCATGGCAGTTAGACGGAGAATGCGGGAGCCAAAGATCAGCCAGAACAGTGATTCCAACTAGGAGAGATGTTTCGATAAGAATATGAATACAGCGCACCAATATGATTCGGTAGCATCGCAAAGCAAATGGGACGTGTCGGAAAATCCATTTCGCTCGTGCAGCACGAATCTGTGGTAGCAATCGGTGAATGCGACTGAAGGAGAAATGCGATTCACTGACCGGTGGAGCAAACCAATCCGGAGTCCAGCAAAATTGTGTAATTTACACAGTAGGATCCTCAGATATCATGGGAATGATTTGAGCTCCTATTGAACATTTCCATCATGAAAACCGGTTACGGTGCAGAAATAAACCAACACCGTGACTGAAGTCCCATTCCCTATCACAACAACTCAAGAGGCGTCCGATTCGCTAGCCGAGCACACCATCAACAACACGTGCTCAAAGGGCACCTTCCATATCGGGCCGCTGACGTCTCATTCCATTCGGATTGTATGCGCTTCGCATTGCACAGAAAATTATGAAAATATTCACATGGTATCTATGTATGCATAAGGGTGCCCTTTGAGCACGTGTTGTTGATGGTGTGCTCGGCCAGCGAATCGGACGCCTCTTGCAACAACTCGTTTCCCACGAAGATCTGAACCAGCATGCCATTGGGCAGAGTGAAAGTGGGTGCCTTTGAACAACTCAAGGCCAGTGCTATCCGGGAGATGAGGGACGTCCAGAACCCCCAGTGCCGAAATGAGAATTGTGGCAGTCGTATGGGTTGTGGACTCCGATCGATTTCATGTCTTGGACCACCACGTCGTACAAGTGCTCTCTTGCAACGTCTGATTCGCACTCCAGTTTGGATTTAGATCCGTGGACAGTGAAGAGAAGTGTATGGGGACATCCGACACAGCACCCTGAAATTACAACGAGGTTAGCTTCCTGAACCTGAGAAGCTGGACCGGATGTGTTGGCCTATACATTTTTCTTTCAGTTGTACTCGCACAGTATTGCCGACTACTCACCCGCCATGTCCCACCGATGTCCGAACCTATTTCGTAGATCTTCCCGAACAATTAGACCGAAAACTCGACGGGAGCGAAGAAAATTGATACTGTGAAGCTTTTGAGGCCCAGCTGGCGCTTCAGCGCGATGCCACACGATAATCCTCCAATTCACAGGCCCCGGGAAGCTCCACCAAAGGATGGTCCCCAAATTTCCTCAAATCCAGCCTCAAAAAGCCACTTGTCGGGGTCGTTTGGGGTCTCAAAAAGCCACTTTCGGACAAGGGTGGTCACGTGAATTTTAAATTTCGCCCAAATAATCGTAAAAAAATCTCCGGCGCACCTGGCGACACACAAATGTGGGTAACAACACTTTGGAGCTTAGTATTTGTAGTCTGTCTGAGTGGTTAAACCTGTATATTTTCTCTCTTTTGTCAGATGACTGCCGGAGTTCTGTCACCCCCTGTGCCATTTTTTTGTCAGATCGGACATCGAAAAGCCACTTCTCGTACAAGACTATTCATATTTCAGCCTCAAAAAGCCACATTTTGGACAACGAAATTGCAAATTTTTGCCCTCAAAAAGCCACTTTTGCGGACCATCCTTTGGTGGAGCTTCCCGGGGCCTCAATTCACGAAGCACTCGTCAGTCTCGAATGTGCCACTGTATATGTATATGTATAGCTACCCGGCCCCGAGAATAACAACAGTGGTCATCGCTGCGAAGAGATAAACTGTTGATGGAGGAAACGAGAGGCAAAGGCTTTGGCGCACACTGCGGAGGACCAAATAGTACCAAAGCGGAACTTGCATCCGACCGATCAAGCAAATGTACCTAGGCCAATCATGGACCCACAGTTCTCGGTTCCTGCACCAGTCAATGGTCGCCGCCATTTCCCCGGATCTCCGAACTGGACGAGAACAACGCGTTATCCTGCTGCAACTTCAAGGCCGACCGGATGGCAAGAGTCCGAGTCTTGCAAGAGTCTAAATCAAAATGAACAATTGAAAAGCTGTGGGCAAAATTGGGGCGAGGGTCGTTCAATGACAAGATGAGCGCCCTTCAAACGTCGCTCCGTGGGAATGGGCTTATTCTTTCAAATGACGATATCCCGTCTGCTTCTCTCCGTACTCGAAAGTGCCGTTGATCTTGGATCCAGAAGGGTGGCCACATCATGTTCGTGTACGTCCGAACCTTGATATTTTCGGAGCCACGCCCACAATGGATACCTGGAGCGCCGTCCGTCCTTTAACACCCTCCCTGAGTGCCAAACCTCATACTCGCCCACATTCATGTCGCTGTCTCCCCTGCATACTCCCAACTCGGTTGATTCCATGTCTTTTCAAAAAGAGACCGTGACTACCTCCGAAGTCCCTTTGCGGCCTTTACGCCCGGACCCCACCCCTTTGACGGACAAGGAAACGGATACTGTGATGAAGAGAGACTTCAAGTTCTGGGGTGTCTTTGCCGCCATCATGGTCTCCGCCTTCACTTCTGCACTGGATCTCGTATGTCGACAGTATATCTCGTCGATGGCGTCTTTTCACACGCGTAAAATCCTCATAGACGGCTGTCTCTACCGCACTCCCGGTCATCACTGATGATTTGCATGGGACGCAGTTCGTCTGGGTTGGCTCTGCGTACGCCCTATCCTCAACCGCATTTCTTCCGATGAGCGGCGGAGTTGCTGAGGTCAGCGTTGATTTCAATATCTGGGTATATTTCTGACGAGCACTCGCCCCAGATTTTCGGACGCCGACTCGTCATGTTGGGTGCTCTGTTTTGCTTTGCGCTAGGAAGTGTTTTATGTGGGGCCGCACCCACCATGAACTTTCTCATTGCGGGCCGCAGTATGAACATACCTTTCCTTGGCATTCATATCCCTGACCCTCGGCCTAGCGGTTCAAGGACTCGGGGCCGGCGGCCTTACTTCTCTCACTCAGATTGTGCTCTCAGATTTGGTGCCACTCAATGATCGAGGCACATTTAACGGGTTGATCGGATTGTGGGTGTTTCTTTGCGGCATATATCAAGCAGGGATTTTTTACCGACTGCAGGGCGTGGGCAATTGCGTCTTTCATCGGCCCTGTTCTTGGTGGAATTCTGGCAGACCACCGGGCATGGAGATGGTTATTTTGTCAGTGCCAATTTCGGGAATCATTACTTCTGCCCTTTCTGACCAAAGGTCGACCAGACCTGAATATATTTACCTCTGCCTTCGCCGCTATCCTCGTTCTACTGTTCCTGCATCTAAAAAAACCCGCGGGCACCATGCGCGAGAAGCTAAGTCGTATGGACTGGGTGTTCGTGTTTCCTCCTCTCGATTTGGATTTGCTGACATCTAGTAACAGAGGAAACTTTCTGATCATCGCGTCCTCGAGTGCCGTCATTATTGCACTCACATGGGGAGGAATCCAGTATCCTTGGTCGTCCCCGAGGGTTTTGGTTCCCCTGTGCCTTGGAGTGTTAGGAATGGCGCTCTTCCTCCTCTACGAGGTCAAAGTTGCAAAATATCCCATCGTACGTTTATTCCAATATGCCCACAGAGAAGTGAACACAACATATCCACAGGTTCCCTACTCATTGATGTCTACCGCCACGGGGCTCAGCGGGTATGACTTTTATTATCCACATTTGTAACATGCTAACAGAATTCAGGTATCTCCAAACGTTCATTGCATCGGTTGTGATGATTGCTTCCATATGTAAGCGGAATCTTGTGCTCGTGTCCCCGCCGACCGAATTCATTTCCCCTGGCAGACTACATGCCGGTCTTCTTCCAGGCCTGCAAGGGCGCGTCGCCGACAGGTTCTGGCGTCGACTCCTTTGGTTTGGGTTTTGTTATCGCCCCAAGCAACATCATTGCCGGCCTCACAATCTCTCGGACGAAGCACTATCGACCGCAACTATGGCTATCTTGGTGTTTTGTAATGGTCGCCGCTGGACTTCTCAGCACGCTCAAGGCCGACAGTAGCAGGGCAAAGTCCATTGGATTTGAGGCCTTGATTGGCGTAGGCATCGGAATCCTCACCACTGCGACGTACTTTCCGGTCTTGGCCCCACTCCCTATCTCCGAGAATGCACATGCATTGGCATTCTTCATCTTCACCCGCGCATTTGGCCAAGTAAGTTCTTTTGTTGAGTTTTACTAGAAGTATTATGTGTCTGAACTTTTGAAGGTTTGGGGGGTGACGATCGGTGCGGCGGTTCTCCAGAACCGTTTGGCCCAACATTTACCGAAGACATTCGACGGCGTGTTCCCTCAAGGAACGGAGATTGCGTACGCAGTCATTCCGCTCATCCCCACGCTGCCTGCCGACTTGGCTGAGGAAACCCGTGAAGCCTTCGCTGATGCGTTAGGCGTGATGTGGCAGGTCATGATTGGTATCGGCGCGTTTGGACTCCTCGTGAGTCTCGCCATGAAACACATGTCTTTACACTCCGACACGGATGAAAGGTGGGGTGTAGACGGCGAACAAGGAGAGGGAGAACCCAGGTTGAAGAAATCCGTGTAGTGGTGCAGCTTGATCGTACTACCTGGCCGGGCCCTCGACTGTCATATGTATTATTTATTGTATTTCGTTCACGAATTTGTAGAACAATTATGGAACAAGGCAAATTCAATGCGAGGGCCTCATATATTGCGCGCCTCAAAAGTTGCCTTGGTCGGCAAGCTGGCATTGGCTGCGAGTTAAGGAATTATCCAAGCATATGGCCAATTTTGATCACTGTCCTCCTTTCTTCGCATCTATCGCACATCTATATAGGTTGCTAACCATCTCAATCACTTCGTTCACGGAATAACTCTGAGTTGGCTCCAAGTTCCCTGGAGATCTAGACCTTCCGGATTCAGCTGTCAAGAACGCCGTCACGGTTTAATCTGTAAGATCCACGATGCAACGTGCTTCCGTCATTTTTGTCAAATACGTCCAGAGTACGGCACTGCCCATTTCGTCGCAACGACATGTCTCATGCTTTTTGGTTCACCAGCGTACCAAAACTCTTCACTTCCAGCTCTATTTTTTCTGGCTAGGCTTTTTCAACCCAATACAAATTCGGCAATCGCAACAGTGTTTGATATTTTCAATTCAAATTCGCCCTCATGCAGGCTCATACTGCCGGCCGCTAATCCAATCTCCGTTATTGACCTTAGGCGCCAATCAACCCTGCGTCCATCGGTTGATTATTCACGTCATTGAGCTCATAATTCCCAGCGCAAGTTCCTCAAATAACTGTATCATCTCATGGATCTGTTGGAATCGGTGGTTTACGGACGACATCGGGACGTGCCGGAAGTGCGCGTATCATATACTATACATATTTACCTAATCATCCTTGCTTTTGCCACCATCTGAGACCCGTCTGAGACGCCATAGCGGCCCCCATCTGAGCTTTCTTCCCTCGTTTCTCCTTCACTGCGCGCCTATTTCTGACAGGATCATCCTTCCACAGTGACTCAAATGGTTAGACCTGGCTCCAACAGTTCCGCCCACTTGAATCCCAGGACTCTCCGGCAATTCCCAAGCTCTTCACCGATCTGCCAACGGGCTGGCCACACATCGTTATCTGTGGATCAGACTCACCGGGTGCATCTTGCGGCTTGCCGGCCGGGGGCGTCAGGTTGTGCTTCAGAAAAAGAGACCCGTTGAAAAATGAATCAAGGCGGATCTTTTGGCAATCATACCTCCAACCGGAAGGGCGGTGGCGTGCATCATTTGTGGGTCCTAGCTCTGGTTGCTTGCAAGGCGCACTTATAACGGCCAAGAGAAATCCCGACCCCCATCGTCCAAGTTTCCCTCTCGAAATGGCTGACCACGCGCTCAGTCTTATCATTGACCATGAGGCCTCGATCATGGCGACGCGTTACTTCTCCGGTCTGTTATATATGTTCCTGTTGCTTATCTTAAAATTAACGAGGCACATCCAGCCGTCGCCGTGGCCCTGGTCTTTTGCGACCACTGCTTGACGAGTGGAGACGAGATTCAATTTATATGGATGAACACGAAGGCGGGGAGCGGGAACCGCGCGGGGTTCCTGATCAACCGCTATGTGACAGAAGCCATGGTGGCCTATGTCACGTACAGTGGGTCTCTTTCCCACCATTATCACCAAATTATGACCGCATTTTGTACCCAGTGCTCAGCGGCATGGCAGGCGGACAGACGGACCGGGTGTGCAATATCTTTTCGGGCTGTCCCTACACATTCTAACCTGGGGGTTAGGAGTGAGCACCATTCGCGGACGCAGGGCACGGCTGACCCAGACCCCGCATTAGCTGCCAGATTTTCATCTGGCTGTTTGCCATCGCCTCCACGGTCTTTGTTGCGGTCTCCCACTGTGCGCGCACTGCGTTCCAGTTGTTTACGTTGCTCAACATACATGCCAGTCCTTATCATTTCGAGGCTATACACCCTGTGGGACCGGCGCAAAATCATCAAATGGATCCTCCTGGGCTCTTTCGGGGTCACCATCTCGATTGCGATGGCCTTCTGCATCCTGGCCGCTCATCAAGTCCAGCGTATGTTTGTCCATCCAGGGAACACCTCACAGCTGAATATATCCTAGCGTTCCTCGTGTACAACCCCCTGCTGCACATGTGCACGTTCACGCAGAAGCCATGGGCGTTGCCGTATATGCTCGGGGCCTTGGTATGTGAATTTTCATGGCTCGTTGAAGTTATATCGATTCGTCTGTTCAGACATTGTTCGACGGGTTCATCATTCTGATGACCATCGTCAACGCTCTCGACCGGCCGCACCACACCCAGGCCGATGTGGTCACCGCACTCGTGCGCGACGGCGCGCTAATGTTCGTGGTGAGTTGACCGCCGTACATGTGCACCCTTGCTGCGGCGCTAACACAGAGCATATGCCAGGGGCTCTTCGGCAAGTTTCCAAGTCGTTACCCCCACTTATATCCTTCTTCTGATGTTTCCCGCCTCCAGTCCTGCGCTTCATCAACCTGATGATGGCCATCTTCGGAAATGTGCGTCCCCAATGTTGTGTCACAAACCCGCTACTTACGCTCGATTCCCTTCCCTAGCCCTCGAACTGTTTCGTAACTCTCTCGTGCGTTCATTTGCATGTATCCATGACCGAACCGAACAACTCTGCAGTACTGTCTGGGCCGTATGCTGCATCGTAAACTCTCGCATCCAGCTCCGCGTCGAAAATTTACGGTTTGTCCGGTACACTCGCCAACCGGGGGAGTCCTCCGAGGACGTGGAGATCCACCAGTTGGCGATGCTTTCGTGACCCCCGGCGTGCCACGCCGAGCGGAGCCTACGCGGCATGGCCGAATCCCGTCGTATATAATATGCATTGTAGCACGCGAAGATGTGGACCTGTCTTAGTATCTATCCCTATGATTCTTGAATTGTTTAATGCACACCCCGGTGGCAGAAGATAAAGGAGAGGCCGTTCAACCCGCCCACTCGACCCTCGCCATAACTGCCACCACGCGGAACCGTCGCCGCCCTGCGCCCTCGATCACCAGTCGGAGCGCACGGGGCTGATCAAGCCGGTGGCTGTGCGGCGCATCAATCCCGCCCATCCCAAAAAGGCGCCCATCATGCTGGCAGTGCTACACCTTCCTGTCATCCTTTCCTCTGACCGCTAAGTCGATCCTTCAATTTCTTGGCCCTACAGTATCTGCTGTCGTTGCAAGTCTGAATTTACTGAGAGTTGAATGATCCTCAAGGACGCCGAGGCCCTCGCAAACAGCGTGTCTGGCCCAGTAAGCCACAACCGGCGGCAGATCCCAGCGTGCTCACCATGCTACAGGACGACCCGCCCCCGGCGTACGCCAATTTCCCGCCCTCGTCTCCGTCTCCGAGTCCAAGCCAACTAGCCCGAGGCGTACCTTCCCCGGAACCGCCAGCGGCACTCAAGCCCACCAACTTCCTCTCGCTCAGCAGGAGCAACGCGTCCATCCAGGGCACGTACGTGATCGACCCGCGCATCAACATCCCGCCCTTCCTGCAGCCGCCACTCGCGCCCGACGAGACCGAGGCGACGCGGCGGAACGTGTTCGTGGAAACGAGTTTTGGCGGGCACATTGATGTTGAGCTCTTCGTCGTCGGGGGTGAGGCCGTAGACAGCGAGCACCGGCAAAGGGTCGAGATGCTGCTCAAGTCGTCTAATGCGGGGATCACTGCGAAGCTAGTGCGTCTTTCAATCCACCCGTGAAATTTGAAATATTTATTGTATGTTATGCAGCACGCCCCCGGCTCCCGTCCGTCCATCCGACTCACGGCGCATTCGTACTACGGGCACATCACGCTGGCGATCCCGCGCTCCTTCCGTGGGCCCGTCACGGTGACCACGCGCTTCGGGTCCCTGAAGTTCGCCGGGGACCTCGCCGGCGCGGTGACGACGCTCGGCGAGGCGGACGGCACGCACCGCTGCTTCGTCGGCGAGCTGGGCGACGACTGGGCAGACGCGGCGGACGGGTGGGCGGGCGACGAGATCCGGGTCGAGGCGACGCATCGCGGCGTCAGGCTGCTGTATGACACGGACGCGGGGGCGGGTGGCCATGACAATGGGTGGGGGAAGGGGTTGTTTGGGAAGTTGTTGGGTCTTTGAGTGTAGCGTGCGGAGTGTGTATGTAACGTGTAAAATAGGTGAGCGCGTCCTCTCCCTCCACTGTATGGATATTCGAAACTGAATTGATACAGTGCACAGGCTATGCCGCTGCTTTTGAGTCCATGACGTGTCGGTTCTCTCCTTTCTTTTTTAATTTCCATTTGACTTGCGGTGCGCGTCCCATGCCATGCGAAATTCACACCGTACCCCGCCTCCGCGGTGACGGATTTTCCCCTCGGCGGGGATCGAGGAAGGGCAATGGTTAATGGATGCACGCATGCATGAACTTTCCATGGGACAACAAATAGATAACGTGTGCTTCCGAGTCTCTTCTTCGGCAAGGGTTGACTTTGCGCGGCGATCTTGCGATTGCAAACGAGCGGACTCGGTGAATAATGGTACTCTCACTTCACTCACTTCACCTCGCCTGCACAATGGATAAATCGGCACCAAATCCCCTCGGCCGGAGACTCATCTTACTTATGGCCGTAAACTCGGGGTGATGGGATTGCGTATCGTTCGTTTCCTTTTCCCGAGTGTACTGATTTAACTAATTACCTAGTGAAACTAGTGAGTTCTAGTCTTCTTCCCTCCTAATTCTCCATCATCGGGCCCGGTCGTCACCCCACTCGGTGTGAACGCCTGCGGCAAGTAAACCTCCTTATAATTGATCAGCATTTCAGCGCTCTCGACCGGGTTTCAGGGATGAGAAGAAGGCCCGGCAGCGGGAGGTCCGCACTGCTATCTTTTGCATTGAAGGCGACGTGACTTTTTTTTCTTCATTTGCACCTCACCTGGTGCAGAACGGTGTGGACGTTCGGCAGGATAGGCATCGCGCCTCGCCCAGTGAAATACCGGGTATATGCCAGGGCTGTCGAAACCCGGTTCAACTGAAGAGCATTCCCAACCGATAGTCAGCCTTGTCCGTACCACATCTCCGTGGCTGAAAACAAATATACCGCCAGTTTCAACACGTAGGTCTGCACCTACTCTACGACCTTTGCTGCAACGACCCGAACTTACGTGCAAATACAACGCGTTCACCCGTGGAGGAGAATGGATCACAGAACAGCGTGAAGGCGGATCTCCCGCTGCCGGCCCTTTTTTTGCCAGGCCTGCGAACTGGCTGGGGGTGCCACGGTGGAAATCCAGATTGTGGAGTGCACTTGCGTACAAGAAATACAGAGATTATTACTCATAAGGACGTGACGCCGTCATCCAGCCTAGCCTAAGGTGAGCTACGAGTCGTTCGTGGCAACTACCTTTGGAAGACCTCCCGGCACCGGCCCCTTTTGGTGATACCTGAGAACTGACTTGGGGGTGTGCACATCGACTAAGATTAGACGGCAGTAGTGCACTTGGAGACGAGTAATGAAGGGGACAAGAATAAGGAAGGCACTGAAACCACAATTTACGCATAAGAACGAGGCGCACAGGCACTTGAACATGTCGTTCTGTCCGGCCTGAGGTGAACAAGGGCACTACTTTTGGAAAAAAAGCTGTGGGAAAAGTGAATTGCCCGGGCTCGATTCGAACGAGTGAGTCCTGCTGACATGTACCAGAAGATATCAAGTATGGCAGATGCGGAACCTTCCGCCACCGGGCCTTGGGTGCTTCACTGTGAACTTGATCAAGAGAGCGTTCGACCCAGGAGTTAAACTCGACGCTCGTACAGAGGACGACAAACTCGTGTCACATCTCCGAAAATGCACTGTAGTAGTTTAATGGACAGGTGAGTCACTGGGCCACCTAGGCGACGTCGTGAGGAAGATACCCCACAGCCGCAGAGCGAACGTAGCTTACTGTGTCACTAGTTGATAATCGATATATCGATGGATTGGGTAAACCGGGGATCCCGATCTACATAGACAAAGAGAAAAGGCACAACGAACAAAAATAATGAAGCGTGCGGGTGTGCTGGTAACGGTTCTGCTGTAAGGAGGGGAAAGGTTTAAGAGCGTACTGAACGGTTTCTTTGAATCTATTCTTCTGCAGGGGTACATGTACAGTATAGTGTGGGACTACATTTAATTTTCCTGGATCCATAACATAGTAATAAATATTGATGCGACCCGCCGGCTAACCTAATCGATCCTGCAGCCGGACTGGAAGAGCACAACACAAACGACACACATTTCCAGGAGCCCGGTCTCTATCGCTTCAATCGATATTTGGAGCGTGACGATGTCGTCTTCCTCCTTGGCGATTCGGGCTAGGAGTTTCGGGACATCCGAGGTGACCGTTGGATCCCATTGATACAGCTACCTCGATGCGTCAACCCAGATTCAGACCTCTACAAGTGTGCTTACGCAAATCGAATGAGCTCGTGGGATCCACACGTACGGTTCGCCATGGGCGTACATGACCCGGTAGCTGTGGAGGACGAATTAGCAAAGTCCAGAGATGCCGGAGTTCAACCCAATCTACCTGGCATCGCGCGAGACGCCGAGCCACGCCGAAACAAGCTGCTTCTCCAGCGTCTTGTCGCGCAGCTCAACATATGCGCCGCCGCCGTTCGGGAGCCACTCGACCCACGCGACGTCGCGGCCCACGTTGGTGCGCACGACCGTGTGCCCAGGGAGGTAGTCCGCGCGCGTGACGACGTGGAAGTACGGGCACGTATCCGAGCCGACAACCGCACAGTTGAGGACGCCCATCGCGCTGGTGCCCACGAAGTTGAGCACGAGGACCTCGGCGCACGTCTCGGTGGAGGGGCGCCGACGGAAGGGCAGCGGGGCGCGTGCGCAGATCGGCCGCGGGGCAGAGAGCAGGGCGGGGACGGGCATACCCATGTTGGACGTGGGGGGCGTCTTGTCGCCGCTCCCGCTTTTATAGCGGGGTAAATGTGGGGCGTTAAACGGATCGACGTCTGTTCGGCGGGCAATTTGGCGAACGGCGGACTTTGGAGCACATGAGACACGGGCCCGGAGCGACCGGGCGCACCTTTCTGAGAGGATCCGGGGTATGGGGGCAGGGAGCGTGCTTCAAACAGATGCAGGGAGACACTTCAGCATCAGTAACGGTTGTCCAGACTTGGTCCAGACGAGTAAGCATGGAAGTGGAAATTGATAGATATACCGGCAATGCAGGCAGCTGGAAAGGAAAGGATGTACCATGACGACGGGCTGTGCGATCACACTCTTCGCGAGTAGACAAACAGACTGGTGTGCATCGACGACTCGGAGGCGGTTCTTGCAGCCTGTCCGTCGAATATAGACCAGAGGGGTGGGAGGATTATAGACACAAGAGCCAGACTAAATAAGCGTAGAGACCGCACGCTAGTCCAGGCGGCGGGCACGTCGGCTCAGCAAGCGATGCCATCGCATCCCGACCCCACCTATAGGTCACTATGTCCGGGGTGATACATCAGCATGGAAGCTCTTGGAAGCCAGATCCGCTGTTGGGAAAGCGGGTTGCTGAGGAGGGTACGGCTGGGTACGCCCGGTATGTCCTGAGCAGCCTAGAGAGCCCGAGAATCCGAGATAGTATCGCACGACGGAGTACCGGTATCAGCGCCCTACTCCGAGCTAGCAGTCAACCTCAAGAGACTTGCCCAACGACAATCATCGGGGAGGTGGCCAGTGGTAGCGGGGGTCCACAAAACACAGAGACTTTCGCCAATCTCCAAGAGTGGATCGCCGTGGTTTGTGTCATGCCAAATAGTCGGTGATTGCCGGCGGACACCATCTACTCCGAACCAGACCTCCAAAGGGACAATGTCGCAAAACACACCGCACAATGGCAGACCAGGCTCTGAGGGACTCCTCAGAAATAATGATTCAAGGCCTACTTCCACTGAAAATTCTGTCTTGCTAACTTGATTCAGAGTGAAACCTGAAATGGTACATCCATCCCTGGCCCACATATTGACTCCAACCGTGGTTTCGCCAATTATTAAGCGTGTTCCAAGTGCCTTGGATACAATCTATTGTCCGGTTCGATCGGTGCCTTTGTCGTTGGCGCTCGTGGGTCCCGACTTGATCGCCGCATCCCACATTCGTGAGTTATATTTTGCGGACGATCGGGCGGGGCAGACACCGATAATGACTCGGGAATACTAGTCCCACCCTGACGAAATTGCTCATCGTGCCTGAATTCAGTCCTCACGCTGCGTCTGAATCTGACTTTCACCAGCCCCTCCGATCCATGATCCATCGTGTACGCTCGGTCTCTGCTTTGTTACCATAATGCATTCTCTGGCTTTCAGGATAGTGGTCTATTCCATCATCGGCTCTCGTGTCCTCCTGAACATTATGGAGATCAGAACATGACTGTCAACGTAGTTCATCAAGACATCTAGATTGAATAACGGGGGATAGACAGCTCCGCTCGAAGTTTCCTATATTGTACGAATCTGTAGGGGAGCAAACGCCACGGTCACGATGGGCCCGTTGCATTGCCTTTTTTTTTTGTCGGGTCAGTGTCACGATTGAGGTTGTTGCCTGAAGAACATCGTGACTTGCGGGTACAAAAATCTTAATCCAAACTTTGGTCCTCTGGGCCTCTGGTACCTCTCGCTAGATCACTACTCCTGGGAGTTTCCGCATGATTGGGTAATGAGATTCCATGTGTTCGTGTACATACGACCTGTCGCGCAGGGCCCAGAGTTTTTTTTTTGTTTCTCTTTTCAGGTTTTTTGAGTTCCACAGCCATGGAAACCTCAGAGGCCCTTGCTCGTCGCAATTCTGCAATTCGAGTTCCAAGGACAGACCCTGCTCGGGAATTTCCGCATGATCGGGGTTCAGGGCCCATGGAGGTCCGGACCAAGACCGGGAGTTGCCGCGTGATTGGGGTTTTGAATTCTCGTTAGTCGGTACCAGGAATTTTCTTCAAAGCCTTAGAACGTGCCCGGAATCAAAAGGAACCGCTAGTAATGAGAACTGACTTCCTGTAAGAGCCCTGTGAAGTGGGTAAAATATTTTTTTGTTGGGCAACGGTCACGATCACGGTGGGGCCGTTGCGTGGAAAAAAAGCAACGGCCATGTTACAGTCTGTAGGCCGTTGCTCCCCTACAGGCTCGTACAGTAACTTCAAATCTGCGCAAAATTCATGTGAACAGGCATAGACTATTTATTTGTAGAAGGGAACAGAGTCCTGTATGGATTAAGCGAGATCATCGATCATCGCGGAAATTTGGAGTGGTCAACGTCGCCGACTCGACATATTGACCGCATCAGGGACAGAGAACTCGGCGCGTCCTGTCGCGCCAGTCTCCAGTGTGGGTACGGCCGCGAAAGTATTGTATGGGGTTGAAGGAATGGCATTAATATTATTGGACAAATATGTATGTGCAACATATACAGGGCTAGGATCCCATGCTGTTTGCAGAGTTTAGATATGTTCTGAGGTGCGAGTGGCCTCAGAGAATGCTGGAGAGAGCGACGAGGGGTGAAGTGGGTCGAGTGGCGCGTTGATGAACTGATGATCATTGCCTTTTCTGGGGGGGTACCCCGTGGGAATAATTGGATGATCCAGAGATCGAGCACCTCTTGACTGAACTCGTCACTCACCACTTACAGCTCGAACTTGGCTCAAACGCTCTCTTCACCTGCGGCATGCCCTCATTCAATTTCTTTGCGACTCTCAACGAAGGCTTTCTATCCGTCAGACTATGCCGAGGCCCGTCAGATCCTGAACTCGTTCCATGCACACCTTCCCAATTGCGCCTTGGATCGGGCTGCCGCCTAGGACGTAACCGCTTCAAGCTTGACACTTGAGCTGTGGTTTTTGTGTCCACTCAATCGCCGGCTACCTTGATAGTAAGGGAAATGACTCAAGGGCAAGACGTACTCCTTCCTCCTTGCCCCCGAACTTTTGTAGGTACCGGTTCGTTGATGATCTCTAGACGACATCAAGCAGCGTTCCAAGAAGCCCGACTTTGAAACGCTCTGGAGCTGGACCCACTCACACGCGCCCGAGCTATTCCCGTGTGCCACAACTAGCCATGGGACGTAAACGCTTCAAGCTTGACACTCGAGCTCCGGTTTCTGTGTCCACTCAATCTCCCACACCTCTATATAAGGTCTGGATACCACGGCTAAGAAGGCTACTCCCCCCCTCGCCATGCCTCCGGCTTTTTATAGGTATCGGTCCAGCGCTCGCGCCTCGAGCTTTAGGCGACACATTAACCATTCGTTCCAGACAGCCCGACTTTGAAACGCTCCAGCTCCACGCAGGACAGGAGCTGGAACCACTCACACGCGCCCGAGCTGTTCCCGTGTATCAGAACACTGGAACCACTCACACGCGCCCGAGCTGTTCCCGTGTATCAGAACACAAGCTACACCTTCGACAGCGTGGAGGTACTTTTATATTCTGACCATGGTGTTGGATCTTCATTCTCCATTTTCAAAGCATTCGACCAATCTTTGCTCCCTGAAGTAGAAAACATCGCTCGAGATGTGTGCGTCTCTGACCTCGCCCAGGGAACCCGGAGCCGTATACTCACGGTGTAACAACCCGACGACGGTGCGTACATCCCCGTCACCTTAACACCATCTTAGTTCCGTGATAGAGCGTCTTCGAGAAGCGTATGACTGCTCTAGAAGGCGGGGCAGCCGCAGTCGCCACGTCATCTGGGATGGCGGCCATAGCGTTGACAGTGACTGCCCTCGCGTCCTCAGGCGAAAACATCGTTACTGCGTCAGTTTCCTGAGACCCCTTCTCTCCTCTGCCCCGTGATAATCAAGTCTACAGGTCTCGTTTATACGGAGGGGTGATCCTTCTTTTGCCCGCGAGGTTTTTGACTAAGATATTGTAAGACGTATCAGCAGTTTAAAGGTTCGTCTACTACGCCCTTCCCGTCCAGTCTTCTGATAGTCGCAGTAACGTTCCAAAAATACGGCATCGATGTGAGTTTCGTGGACACCCTCAACCCTGGGGATTTTGAACTCGCCATCAACGAAAAAACGAAGGCTCTCTATGTCGAGACCATCGCTAACTCCGACAGCACCCTTGCGGATATCGGTGCTCTGGCGGAGGTATGTGCCTGCGAGGTTCTAGTAATCGACTTATCAAAGCCGGACTTTATAGCTAGCACACAAGCATAACATTCCCCTGATTGTGGATAACACTTTCGCAATGGGCGGTGGGAATCATGGTTCTGGTAACTGGACCACTAATAGTTGTTGGGTAGGATACATTTTGAAACCTATCTCGCTGGGCGCGGATATTGTTGGTATGTCTTAACCTTCCAACGTGTAATGCACTGCCGAACGCTGCCAGTCCACAGCGCAACAAAATGGATCGGAGGACATGGCACGATCATCGCCGGCGTCATCATTGACTCTGGTACCTAGTTTATTAATGTCCAGTCCACCTTTGCTATCCTTATTCACATTCTCAGGAAAATTTGACTGGAGACAATCTGACAAGTACCCGGGGATCAATGGGCCTTCCAGCGCCTATAACGGAATCAATATGGCTGAAGTGTTTTATCCGTGCGGTTTCGCCGTCCATGTGCGGTCTGATGTATGCGATAAGTAACAACTTAGATTGTTTAGACACTGACAGACTACCCAGCTCCTCCGCGACCTGGGCTCGTGCCTGAGTCCTATGAACGCCTTCCTTGCGCTTCAGGGAATTGAGACGCTCAGCCTACGCGCCCAGCGCCACTGCGACAATGCACTGGCCGTAGCCAGGTATAACATCATACCAGTCAATCCTCGTCCTCTCAATATCCCACCAGATTTCTCGACGCACACCCCCGCGTTACCGAAGTGACGTACCTCGGGCTGCCGTCCCATCCGTCTCACCAGCAAGCGCTACGCATGTTGCGCCCCAATGCATTTGGCGGGGTGCTGACGTTCCGGGTTGAGGGTGGCTTCCCGCAGGCCACCAAAGTCATCGAGAATCTGAGACTCGCCTCCCACCTTGCGAATATCGGTCAATCCATACATGACCTGTGGCACCCCCTCCTTCTGATATTGCCCCCACAGGCGATGCCAAGACGCTCGTTATCGCGCCGTTTGCGACGGTCCAGGGCCAGCTTACGGATGAGGAGAAGGCGTCCGGTGGGGTTTCGACTGACATGATTCGGGTGAGATCCGTTTTGATTCGTGACGTTTGCTTATTTCTGGTCACCCAGTTCTCCGTTGGAATTGAGAGCGTTGAAGATATTATCGCGGATTTGGAAGGCGCACTGGAGGTCGCATATGCTCGAGTTTAATCGTGACCGATTCACTCAAAGAAATGTTTTCAATTGAACACTACTTCAAAGATCCCACATTCCTAGCCGAATGCATCCCGGACTCGAACACATACAATTATCCACGTCGCATTTCTCACTCGTTCGAACTTTCAACTTGGCCCGTGAACGCGTATGCTTGAGATCCTCGTGCGGAATGTCGATCCCGAAAAACTCCTTTAATGCATCCGCACGCTCCACCTCCGTTTTCATCTCCCGCAAAACCGCCATCTGCGTACCAATGTGGCTACGCACCGCGTTTCCCGCCATCGCAAGCCACCCCATGTATCGCGTCAGAGGCGTGAGTGTTGCTGGGTCGGCGGTATCATCAATCGAGCGCACCGCCTCGTTGCTTATCCAGAAGAACTTCACGCGTACGACATTCTCCCAGAAACGCCCCGCCGTCAAGCCTAGGACGCTATAGTTGACGGCCTTGTAGTCGGCATCGAAGAATTCGTCGTCGATGAAGGAGTAAAGGACGCGAGATATCTTCGGCTGTGTCGGGTCTTTGCTGGGACTTGAGCCGCCGCTCAAGCTTCTCGGCCCCTTGGAAGTTGGGGCAAGACGCTGTCCCGGTTGTATGAGTGTTGGCATTAGATCGATCCGTGCGACTCACCCAGACTTGAATCCGTGCGTGCCGTGCGAATCAACGTGTGATGTTCCGTAGGAGATGAACCTACAACCACTTCTCCGTCTGCAAGGAGCATTGGGTGCGCGGCAGCACCGACATCGACAAAGTACGTTGTGTTACTCCCTTCCATTGGTTGCATGAAGATTCCGCATGGGTCAGGACTACGGATGTGTCAAGTCCAGAGTTGCTGGTTTGTGCCGTAGCTCCAACGTAGTTCTCGCCAACGCTTTCACTTCATCCGAGGTGAGGATTTTCTGGTTTCAACGCTCGTTTTGATCTAATTTTTTGGACCCGTTCGGGGCTGATGTTCTTGTCGTCAGAGCCGCATATTTCAAGTGAGCGGGCTACGTCGCGCAGATTTTTCCCCCTCGCCTTGGGAGTTCTCCACTCCGGAAACTGGTCCCGGCTTGTGCACTCAGTTTCTTTGGGCTGTAATTTCTCGCCTCATCGAGAGATCGCTCAATTCCCATGGGGTCATAGGCGATACTAGACCGGAGATCGGTGGTATTCCCGACAAGAATACTTCAATTCCTCGCCGGCGGCGAGCGGCGGTACGTATTGAACTGTGATCTAGATATCTACATGCGATCGGCATCCTACTAGTAGACAAGTCCGGGCCTGATTCCCATGTCATCACATTACCAGTTCCAGCACACGGAAACTCACGGAAATTCATATGGGTCGGGCGAGTCGGGGCAAGTCGAGTCCAGGTGCTACTCTCCTTGGCTCTGCTTACGCTCACATCTTATATTCTACCCCGAGAATGCCGAGTGACTAGGGATTCACTGTATACTACACAACTTCGTGGTGCAGAGGTCAATATCCCGCTTCAATATTAACATCGAAGCGCTCATTTATATGTCGGAGGTCATCAATCTTCTCGTCGGAAATTAGGATAAGAACTCGGATCGACAGGCATATCGAGTATCTACAGCGGCAGTCAAAATGATCATCTACGTAGCGGCCCCCCGAGCCGCTTGGAGATCATTATCACGTCAGACAACACGAACTTGGTGCTCTTCCTCGGAACAAATACTTGCCCGGTCTTCACTTTGAATCCAGCATTCATTGGATTCGCTTTAGGCTTAGTCGCTGTCGGAGCACCTCTCCCCCGACCCGCCGTTGTATTCTGGTCCGGATGCGAGCTGCTTACATCTGATCCACGTCTGGTGGTCAATGCACACAAAACACTGCCATGCGTCGTCAAACCATGGATGAACGAGCCCAACCGTGATTCCAAGATCACCTCGAGACGCGTTGATGAGCGCGCCAGCCAGCATCGCACGTCGTGCGCGGCCTGGTTACGCACAACGGCCCCCAATTGCGAGGGCAATTCGCGACGTAGTGGCCGCCCGTTCTGCGCCCCATGTGCGCACGCCAATGGCTGATCGTTTTTCGACGGCAAATCTGTTTCACTGGACCTACGAACACATACGAACCTTCGATTGCCTCTGCACCTTGCCAGCGCAAATGGATACAGGGTGTAAACATAGTTCTCGGCGTTAACTCCACCTTCCGGCATTTTTGCGGTGTATAAATGGCACCTGGACGAGAGGGAGAACGCAATATGGATCCGGAATCACTCTACGACGCGGGACGCAGGACGCCGACTCCACGGCGACGTGTCTCCTCTCCTCAGTCCCCGACCACACCTGTGGACCTCGAGGTGCTGCTCTCCCTCGACTTCGTGTGCCGACGCAAGTCGCGCAGCGTCCTCAACTGCACGGTCGTCGGGCGCGACGGCTACACACCGTACTTCCACATCGTGACCTCCGACGATGAGGGTCTCATGCGCACACTCTTGCGGACGAACGAGGGCCGCACCGTTGGCGCGGTCGATTGGGGCGGCAAGGACGGCGCGACATACGTCGAGATCCCCAAGGCAGTCAAGAAGCAACGCGTTTCCGAGTGGCTGAGCATGTCCGGGGATGCGAGGCAAGTGAATTATGTCCAGTCGTCGGATCGAAATTGAATAAATCTCTCCCCCAGTTATCGCATGATGCACGCGTACGGGAAGATATACATCTGGGCGCCGCAGAGGGATTCCATATGCGTGAGACACCGCCGTCCATCCCCCCTTTCGATGCTCAAGTGCGGTTTCCACAGATGTACCCCTGGGACCCATCGGCAGTGGGCGACGTCCCGAATATTCTGGCGCGAATTGAAAAAGAGGACCGCACGGTGACGCTGGATATATCGCTCGAGGCGGTAAATAGCGGGCTATTGGAGATAGCGGTTGTTGCGACGATGGTGTTCCAGTCTGGCTGTCGGATCGATTAACATGTACTGTAGTGTAATTTTCATAATCTGCGGAAGTTGTATTAGTTGCTTGATCTAGATTCAAGGTTGAGCAGGTGAGGGATCGCGAGATCCGATACTGGTATTAAATATTACCGTGAGGAAGCAGATCCGGAGCAATTCGACGACGATATAATTGCTGGTCGGAGTCGCCCTGAAGAATTCTGTGAGACGTGCCTCTTAATTTCCCGTTGCTTCGGTTCAGGAACTGAGGTCCGCTCTCTCCGGTGGACAATGTCTGGCCATATGGGCGATTTCGGACCTGTGGGAAAATGATTATTGCTGAAATACATATCCCGTTGCCAAAAAAATGTTCAGCTCGCCCTCTCGACCTTCGCCATGACCTCCTTCCAGCCGCGCGGAACCATGGCCAGCGCCCCCGTGCGCCTCCGCTCCGTCACCCGCACAGCGGGGTACTCCACCGCCGGTGCCGTGCCCTCGATCACCGCGCGCTCGCGCACCCAGCTAAACAGCCCGCCATCCGTCGTCTCCTCGAACGGGTTCATCTCAATGAACGTCGCGCCCCATTCGCCCTCAGATGCAGGAATCACCCCGAAGTCGAGCACGCAGTCGCCAAACCCCCGTGCGGCGAGTATCGGGTGCAGCGCGGCGTGCAGTTTGCGGACCGCTGCGACGGCGCGCGCGAGCTCCGCGGGGTCGGTTAGTCGCGGGGAGCATAGTTGGTAGGCGTACTGCGAGATGGCGGTCATGCGCCCGTTCGCGACGAATGTGCGGAATTCCTGGGCGCTCGTTTAAGGCACAAGGTAACGTGGGATCGGAGGCACGAACCATGTCGATGGGGACGGGCTCCCATTTGCGCAGGATCACGTTCTGCTGCCAGGTGTCGGGATGGCGCATTGCAAGGGTCATGTCCTGATTTCTCGGAATGAGCGCCTGTAATCTCAAAGAAGGAACAACGAGAGGAAATACCTGCCACACGCGCTCGCTCAAAACAAGCGCGCGAATCACAGACGCTGCGTCCGAAAAGCGAAGCGCCGCGCTCTCAGATTCGCACAAGATCCACAGCTTGCGCTCGTCGTCCAACTCGCGCTCGGCACGCGCCGCCCGTGCGTAATACGCCTCAAACACACCGGAGCGCGCCGCAGCGTCCTTGGGCGATCGCGAGCTGAGTTTCATGAAGCACCCCGCAGTTCCGTCGGCACCGGACATCTCATTTATCGCCGCCTGGATTTGCGGGCCCAGTGCGGCGAGGAGTGTATCTTCCTCAGGAGCAACTGCGCTTAGGCTAGAGAGCCGCCCAGATGCCACGTATGCAGCCGCCGCAGCGTCCACCGCCTCCTGGGCATTCTCGAGCTTCTTGTACTCGCTCAGGAGCAGGGACCCCTGCGCAAGTGAAAGCGGCACCAAGATTGTCTTTGGGGTGAATTCGGCGAGCGCAGAGCCCCAGTTCTCGATGTTGGCATGTGCAACGCGCGCGTCGTATTTATCCGTGATTTCCAATGTGTCTGGAGGTGAACAGTAAGCTAACATTGTACCAGGGAGGTGGAGGTGGGACCTATGAGGCTGGGTGCACTGGTATCGTGCTCGATGCCTACCTTGCGCAGCGGCCGTCCAGCCCGTATGCTCTCCAGCAAGGACATTTGGAAGACGGAGGACTGACAGTGAGAGGAATTCAGTGACGGGAACCGGAAAGTTCCGGCTGCCACACTGCGGAAAACAATAAAACAATCAATCATTGGCCTTCGCGACTGGCCACAACACTTGAATCATAGCGCACATCCAGTACTTCAGGCTCACGCATCCGGATGCCGAAAAGGATATGAAGGATAAAGGTCCTACCTCAGACGAAATTCGAGCTAATGCTCGCGCCCAAGTTCACGTTTGCTCGACTTGCGGTGAAAATCCGGGTGCTGAAGAATTGTGCCTGGGTAAGCCCATCCAATCCTTTTGAATATCGACTTCAACGGATATACTTGAAAAGTGTCGTGTCACCCGATATTGCTCCAAGAAAGTACGTAGGTTCCTCACCCGGGCCCATCCACACATTCCGATCCTCCATTTAATTACATGCGCAGTGTCAAGTCTCAGATTGGTGGGCTTTCGAATTTGTGGATATTCCCCCTCATGTATTCTACGTATCGCCAGGCCATTCCACAAGCAAACCTGCGCCGGGGGGGGGTGCGTCCTCGACCAACATCAATTTGAAGCTCGCCAAAAAGCTAATGGCCAACGACGACCTCATGTTCTATCTCAAGGTCTACTCCGTCCTCGCCCTCGACTTGCTCACCGCGCCCGCCAACGCTATTGACACTTGCCTCGTTGTCAACCTCACCACTCGGGATGCCGACCCCCTTTCGGTCTTGCGTGCGATGATGAACCAGGAGGAACGGGGCCCCGGCATTTCCGTCATGCTCCAGATCGCGAGCATCGAGAAGCGGCCACTCGCCTCTCAGACGACGCCGGCGATGCGTGCGTCGTTTGAAAAGGCGCGCGTTGCGCTGGCCGGCACCGAATTAGGTGCCTGGCCCGTCGTGATGCTCGTGTTCACTGGCGACGGCACGAACTGCCTCAGCTTCCCAATCCCGATCGACCCCGAGGCGCTGCGGCAGGGCCGCGAGCTGAACCCCTTCAAGATCAGGTCCGCGCTTATGTGTGTGTGCGAGGTGCCGGTGAATGAGAAGAACATCATCGAGTAGGCAGGGGCGTGTATTCTTTTCCTCGCCGCGCTGATATGGACCATAAACAATTCAACAATAAAATATACCTGGACAAGGGAAACCGGTACCTCTTACATACCGTGAGTGCTGGAGGTTGCCTCTTCCAAATTCGGTTATAACGTGAAGATCCAAAAAGCGAAGAATTGAATGTCGAGATGGATAGTTATGAACATTAAATCCTGATTCTGTTATGACAATGGAACCCCAGAAAACAACATCACCCGTGAAAGCTTCTCGTAATATATCGGTCCGTCCTGTCTTCTCGCCTCGGGCCGCTTTTACCTTGCGATCACCCTTCCTCTTCCTTGAAGCCAGCAACGGGGCATACATAAATGATGGAGCCTCTCCGTCCCCGTTCTCCAAATGCTCGGCCTACTGCTCCATCTCACAAGCATCGTCTCCGCTATCGGGGGCAGGCAACTGAGCTCCAATCTCGGGCCCGTCGTGGACCTGGGCTATGCCGTGTACGCGGGAAACACGACCTCGCCCACCGGCGTCACAAACGGCCCCGTCGCATTCTACGGCAACATCCGCTACGCGCAGGCGCCCCTGGGCAGACCTGAACGCTGGGCTCCTCGACCAGCGGGCCGGCCTCGAGTGGATCCAGCGGCACATCGCACAACTCGGAGGAGATCACGCCAACGTCATGATTTACGGGGAAAGCGCTGGTGGGGCGAGCGTGGTTATGCAGGTGGCCGCCTATGGAGGTAAGGAGGCACACTCCAAGGCGAGCTACCGTGGCTGAGAATTCTCGAGGCTCCAAGCCTGTTCCCTTCAAACGAGCGACGGCGCAGTCCATCGGGTTCGGGCCGACGAACACAGGGAAGCAAACTGATGCGTTCTTTGGTGGGTTTACTGTGCTGTCGATTTGCTGATAGGAGTGTCTGAATGAAGGTGTAGAAAGCGCCACGGCGTTCATAGGCTACCCCACGTCCGGGAGTGACGCGATGCCATGTCTGCGGAACGCCTCCGTCGGTGTGTGAGCGCTCCTGATACCCCGACATAAATATTAATTTTTCGTAGGAGCAATCGTGGGTGCAATCAACCACGTCCAGAACGGCGCGTTCGCACCCGTCATCGAGGGGCCAACGGGGTTCCTCCCGGACCTTCCGTCGAGGCTGATCGCTGACGGGAAGATCAACGATGTGGAATTTGTGGGCGGGCATTGCACGGGCGACGGAAAGACGTTTGCAGGCGGGTCGTCAGATGATTTCCAGACGGACGACAATATCCGGCGACTAATCTTTTCGCGGTGGCCGGGGGTGGTGAGCGGGCCTGCAGCGTGATTATTTTAGGAGTTTTGATTTCTCCATCTCAGTCAAATAACACCATCGATCAAGCTTTGGCGATCTATCCCGAACCTAACGCCACGGGAAGCCCGTTCGCCACCCAGTGGGAGCGCGCTTCAACCATGGCTGGGGAAATTATCTTCACCTGCATGTCTGTGCATTGTACTCCGTGTTCGATCGCAGAAATTGATCAATGTTTCCTTAGGGATTGGTTCCACGCCGAGAAAATGACCTCGGACGGAATCGAAAACGTATTTTCGTACAGGTATGAGCATATACACGGTGCAGGTTTTAAAATGTCTTGACCTGTATCTTTTCCACCTGCAAGTTGGAATGCACCGGACACCGTGCTGTATGATGCAAATCCCTACCTTGGGGCCGCGCATACGTCGGATCTTTATTATTTGTTCGACGGTAATGATTTAGTTTATAACGGTGTCGTGCGTTGTTAATCTTTCATGCCAGGTACCAAGTAAGATTAGTTATATCCGGTGCTGTATATAAGTCCTCATTACATTCCTTAGCACGTTCGCAAATGCGGGGAACAGCTTCACACCGTTCAACACGGTCATCCCAACTTACTTTCCTCGGGTCCTCAACTGACTTACTTTCTCATTGTGAATGTCAGAGTGAAGCTACCCTAGCGCGCGAGGCGATCGCGTACTGGACCTCGTTCGCGCCATCCACCGACAAAGAGTCCACATCCCCTACATGGGAGTCTTTCGCCGTGCCCCACTCCGCGGCGCGCCGCCGCTTGGAGCTCACGCGCGGAGGGGACGTCGTGATTAATTCAACGATGGAGAACATCACGGAGGCAAAAATCCAGCGATGCCAGTTCTGGATGAGCGAGAATGTTACAGCGGAGACGCGGGTGTAGTTGAAAATTATCCAGTGACTTCTTCGTATGTAGCAGATGGATGGTCGATTTGAAATAGTGGTGGAGTCATAGACATGGGAAGCAAAATGGCATAGTCTGCATAGTTGGCATAGTCATAATTCCATCCCCACCGCTCACGCCATGACGGGTCTCCACCGTATTGCGTTTCCCTCCAACCTGGCGTTCTTCGAGTTCAGATGGCCCACGGCCTTCAACACCGTAACCACGGGCGCGCCTGCGCCACCGGCAATTGCAAAGCTGAGCGACGAGGTAAGCTTTCTCTCAGCTTGGTGTATGACTTCAGCCGCGATATCGGGGCCATCTGCGATCGTACCGGTGGCAATCGTCCGCGCCAGTTGATGTTTGACCTCGGCCCGAATCAGGGCCCGGATCCCTCTGCTCCGTCGCCGCCATTTGAGCATTAATGTCCAGGCAGATGGTGTGGACCGCCGATCCGGCGCTGGGGCGTAAGGAACACCTTTATTTTTCCTCGAGCGGAATTTGGGAGAGCGGGCCATTGGAGGATGATGCTGGGATGGTTGTGCGAGTGTGGATCGTTAAGGTGGTGGAGATACCTTTGACAGAGGCATCCCTTTTATACATATTTTGTGCCATGCTCGGCTTTGGCCTCGCTTTTGGCACTGCCAGCAAAATTCGGCTTTGGCTCCTGATACGGTCAAAGCGCCATGCATAACGACAAGGACCACAAAGGAGTAAATCGAATCAAGTCGGAATCTATGCGAGCACAACCGTGGGCTTGATCGCAAACCACCGAGACGAGTGGCCGATGTCGGATTTCCCGTATTCAACTTGAAGTGCTACATGTACTGATGTTGATGTTCGAAGTGGACGTTATCAAAAAAAGCGCGAAATAAATTCAAAGAGCGAATCAAAAAGACATGCAGCAGGCTATTTCGGGCGTGAATGGTGCATGAATCCGAGCAGGGCCCAAGCGTGCAGAGAATCCGATGGAGCAACCGTCAGTTTGGGTCTAAGCACCGGCGCTTTGAGGATATGGCCAATGGGTAGCAAAGCACAGGTCAAGCCGCGAATTCGGTATAGAAACTGCATACCATAGGTACCTCGGACCCCGGGCCTCATCCGAACTTCCACGTAATCAACTACTTACAGACAATATGGCCCAACCATCAAACAGTAGCAACGGAGGTGTGCCATTTGGCGTACCGGCATCATCCACCGGCCCCGTAGTTGCGATATTATACACTCCATACGTCTACAAACCAAGCCGCAAGAGGCGAGACGTGGCGGCGGAGCAGGCGGCTGGCCCAGATCCGTGGGCGTGGCATAAGGCGGTAGAGCAGGGAAGACAGGCTGCGATGAAGAAAATGGACTGGGGGAAATTCCTAGAACGACAGGCGGTGATGTATCCGGAGAAAGGTCAATGGCGCTGTCCAGAAAATTCGGGCGTCTTGGAGTCGCAGGCACAAGAGGGTCAAAGCGGCCGGGGTACTGAAGCCGTAGGAGGAAACCCTGATAGGGGTGGTGGTTGGGTGGGAGCGACCGGGGGGACAATGTATATGACTATCTTGACCATATTATCAGATTTCCGATGTTCACGCGCAATCCCGCCTACTTGTATCCCTATGTCTTTTCTGAATCCAGTCGGCACTCCGACTCAGCAGTGGTGATCTATAATTCAGTTCTTGAGGGTAAATTTCTGCTGAAGAGTCTTAAAATGCATTACGCATCATCCAGTGGCCCAGAGGTGTGTTTTTGACCGTACTGCGGTGCGGGGAGACTCGGGCGTGGTGATGATCACTCCTATATATTAGGTGGCGCCTCGGGAATCACAGGATCAGAGACTCCCAAATTCAAACTCCCCTACCCGATTTCAACCGAGACTCAACCCAACGAGCGGTTTCGCATCTTTGAGGCTTTGCGGCCTGTATCCTTTCTCCAAAGAAAAATAAAATTGGCGTGGTTATATCTGGTATCTTTTCAGAAGATGGACATTGGCAGAAGATGGACATTGGTGGATACTTTAGTTGCCCGACCAATATCTCTAATCACGGGAAATCCACGCTTCCAGCCACGGCGCCCAAAACCCCTATTAAGCTGAATTCAACTAATCCGAGAGTACGACCTGCCAGGTTCTGATCTGAGTGTTTTTATCTTTATTTGTATAACTCTGGGACTCCGGTATATGAGCCAAAATCAATGCTGTATCGCGCGGAGCACGGATCTTTGTCAGTCTCAAGAAAGCGTGCCCTGACGACAGGCGCCTCAGCGGCAGGACCATATATATATAATGCAATAATCATTATTGAAACGGAATTTAAACGGAATACATTGTGACAGACATCTATGCATCGCCCTTGCGAAGTTACATCTTCCGATCCAATCTCTCTTTATAAATAATCGAAATAATTATCGCCTGCCGGTTGACGTCCCCACAGAAGCTACGCATAGTGCAGATTGCTGGTTATTTTCTCGACGAGCGCAGGGGGCGCGAGTGGACGACCCACGCCCTACGTGAAGAGGCGGTCATATCGGGCGAGACAGGGCCAGACTTTGCGGTCTGTGTCAGCGTACTGTGAAGAGGAAAACAGACGAGGAACGCAAGAGCAAGGGGAAGGGGCGATATGACTAAGGAAAAGACAGAAACGCACCATAGTTATTGCTGCGGTCGCACTCGCACCGGCCCTGGTCGCGCGCGGGTTGTTGCGGGCAATGCTGGAAAGGGTCGTGGCGGTAGCCTGCCAGATGTCAGCGTCAGCGCGGCCAGGGAATGGGAACGGGTGCCGGTTGGCGTACCGATGTCCTCGAAAAAGTGCTAACGGGGTTGGGCGTACGTGTCAGAGTGCAGAATGGGACCCAGACGTTGACGCACGATCTGGTCTTTGCGGGCGAAGAGCGCCGCGCCGATGGAGTGCACGGGGGCGTCGCCCCAGCGCTCGTAGTAGAAGCCCTGGAAAGGCAATCAATTGGCGAGAGATGGGCCCCGAGGTGCGACTCACGCCCTTGGAGTCGAGGTGCTCAAAGAACTTGGTGTATGCCTTCCCCCGCCAAAGGTCGAGGTCGGTGATCTCAAAGTTGGACCAGACTGTGCGGGTGAGCGCGGGTAGGTTCCAAGGGAAGAAGAGGACGTACAGTGGCATGTGTTGTAACTCGATCCGTTGTCGTTGCTGAGGAAGTCCATCGCATTGTCCGAGGACACGAGCCGCGGATTCTCCCGGATAAACTCCTTCACGGTGTCCCACAGCGTGCGTATTGTCTCCGCGTACTCAGGGCGCGTCATGGTGAAACCGTATTTCTTGTCCTCGTCCTGCATGAAGAGGAACGGGTTGTAGTCGAGCGAGCAGAAGAACCGCACGTCGGGCCTGTCAAAGCATCAATCCAAGACCGGCAGGGGAGAGGTTGGACACGCACTCGACGCGCCAATTGTAGCGGTACTTCTGCAACAGCTCGTGGCGGTAGAAGAAGCCAGAGTTAAAGCGGCACATGTTGCGGTACGGGACGCTGCCTGGGCCGAGATCGGTGCGGGTAGAAGCGCGAAAGATATGCACACTACGTACCGCCATAGACGACATTGTGCTCCTCCATCTTCTTGCGTGACTCCGCCGCCTTTTGCTCGTCGATCCACTCTGGCTGGTACCAGTCGTCATGAGGGATGAGCCCAAACTCAACTTTGTTCCCCGTGAGGCCAGTCACCGCACGCTTGAACTCTTCCGAGAACGGCACCTCGTTCAGAAACACGTACGGGTAGCCGAACTTGCCGTTGAACTTGGCCTCGAACTCCGCCATGCTCCCAACGATGCCTTGTAAGTCACTGTTGCGCGCTACGGGATACATGAGCAAAACAGAGGGAAAATGTTGATGGAAGCCCACCTAGAATGATAATCACGGCGTTCGCCTTTCGCGTGACGGTGCTGTTGGGCTGGAGGTAGTATTTGTTGGGTACAGGCGTCTTGTACGGTGGTTCGTGCCACACTTTCACTTCCGTCGTTGCAACCCCAAACTGCTTGCCAACTTGGGCTTCCAGCGATGTTGCATGCCCATAGCCCTCGTGTGAGAAGCTCAGTATGAAATGCAAACTGATCTGGGACGAAAAAACCTCAGGCCAAAGCCACGTTTTCCAAGCTGCACACACGTACTAGGATCGCAAAAGCGAGGACAATGTAGCGGATTCTGGTCATTATCTTGAGCAGACAGCGGCCGTTCTGGACAGATGAGATAAAAGTTGTTGTCGTCAAAATTATTGGAGAGTGAGATCTAGAGAGGTAAGAGAGGAGGAAGAGAGATTGGTGCGCAGGACCCGGCACATCTGCTTTTTGCTACGTGTCATCGGGACACCGATTATATTGGTGTTGCCAGAGACCCCACCCGGGGTTGGACCCATGTAGTACCGCCATGCTATAAATTGTGAGTGATGAAACCAGGGCTGGAACATAGGAAGTCAAGTCGAGGAATTGTCGGAGGTATGAAGCTCGAGTCAAATGAACGAACTCAGGAAAGGTCATGGGAGAGTGGCACAAGATATAAGAATTCCAACATGAATCAGGGATGAAGGAAGAACTCGAATGAATGGAGGAGGTGGTGTGTGTGTACCTGTGATGAATGAATAAGATGAATTGGGAACTCATCTGATCCCTGGGTGCATGGTAACGAGATTAATAGGCGGGTAGGTATCATGATATTATGTGTTTCGGTGTCCCGACTGTCGGGGATAGTAGGCGTTAGGGCACAAGTCGTGCACTGGAATGATGAAGGCGAGTCCGACGAGCGTCCGAGTCGTGACGGTGGGCGGTTGAGGCTTTCAGACGCAGGGAGTTGCGAGGGTGGAAGAGAGAGAGAGAAATGCTCCATACTTGGACATGATTTCGCAGCGCAGTCATTTTCAATGGAATCATAATGCTGTAGAGAGCTTACATCAGTTACGCTGACATCATCGCCAAGCGAATACCAATCCGGTTATTCCAGTGATCCCCGACCTGTCACCGACCACCGCACAGAGCCCGGTGCGTCCTCGCGACTCCGAGTCGTGCGTGGCGCCCGTGGCTAATTGACAATAGGGGAAGTCAGAGTGGACGATTCTGGACGATTCAGCGTCGATTCAGATTCGATTCTGAGGTGAGAATCGATGCAGAATCGACTTCGCCAGAATCGAAAGAGAATCAATGTTTCGTGTTGTTCCTCCTCCAGAGCAACTACAGAATCGGCCAAGAATCGACTCGAGAATCGATCAAAACTCACACCTGATGGTTTCTGAAGCGAGAATCGCTCCCAGAATCAACGCCGAATCGAACCCCGAATCGGGTCGGTCAAAGTTCGATTCGATTCTGACTCGATTCTGCCTCAGAATCGAACTAGAATCGAATGGAGAATTGAGCAAGAATCGACGCACTCTGACTTCCCCTAATGAATGGCCACAGCGGCGTCTGTGCCCCTCCTGGGTCGTGCACGCGCAGCACATCCCGCTCATCGTGGACAACACGTTCGGCATGGGCGGGTGGCTCGCGTATCCGCTCACGCTCGGTGTGGACGTCGTCGTTGCAAATGCGACCAAGTGAGTGGATCAACGGGAATGGGACGAAGATCGGGGGGTTATCGCCGATGGGGGTGCGTTCATACAGGCAAATTCGACTTCATACCACGGGCTTGTACTGGCTGAGGTGTTTGGCACAGCGGCATTTGCGGTGAGGGTGCGGGTTGAGGTGGGTTAGTCATTCTATTGTTTATTGGGCACTTTGTGTTGCCACGGCCTCTTTCACCGTCCTTCCCTTCATCTACGCGGTTCCCACGCCGGGCTGCGATTCATTCATTCCCCTCTTCCAGATTGCCATTTCGTCTGCACCCCATCCACTCCCGCTCCCACGCTCCCGTTCTCAGGCGTTCCCCGCATTCGAGATGCTGCCTATATGTGATATCCTTCGTCTTCGTCTCTGCACCCTCACCTCCCTTCATGTCCCTCCTCTTCATTCGCCCCCGCCCTTGCTGCATTCGCCCCCACCCTTTCTCCATCCACTCCCGCACTCCTCACCACCCATCCAGTCCTCCTGCTTCCGCTCATCCTCTCCCCGCGTCTTCCATCTCCCGCTCCCACTTACCATCCTTCCTTTATTTTAAATTCACATCCACATCCCCTCTGCCTGCGTTCCAGTTGCCTATTCACATGTACACCATCTCACTTTCACCCTCAATCCCTATCGCCACTCTCCTCTCCATCCTCGCATGCCCGAATCCCCTCTTATTCTTTGCCCTGCCCGCGTTTGTTCTTCGAAACACTCCAGTCCTGTCCCGACGGTATCACGGCCCAGATGCGATCTAACCGGGAGTGCGCTGCCCAGCCCGCATGATCTTGAACAAAATAAAGGGTTAAACTCAGGTGGAACATCCAGATAGGGGGGACCGGGATCTCATCCGGCCACTACAGTTCTGCACTTATTCGCTGTCCCACATTCATCTTCATACCGCCGCTTTTGTCCACGTCTGCCCCGTCCCCGCTCCCCTTCCTCGCACTTGTCTCTCATCTTCGCGTCCTTTCCCTTCATCCTCGTCCTGTCTATTCGTTACACCGCCACCTTGCATCCACCGCGCTCATCCCTTGTGCCCCCCTCCCGCTTCCTCGTGTCCTCTTTCATCTCCCTTGGCTGCGTATGGGGTGTCCTGCACCGAACACTCTCAAGCAGTATTTCTTTTTGACAGCTGGAACTCTGCACTTTGGTTTCCCTTTCCTCGCTCCATTTCAATTGTTTGTTGTACTCGCGGGATGTCTGTTTCGACTTCTAGACCTGCCATTCCGCACCTGATGGAATCCGATCCGGTTTCACTAGGAGGCGTATTTGCCTTGCGCTGATACCCCCCTGACCGCATTCAGATGTAGTATGCAGTGTGTTTCCACACTGCGTCTATTATAGAATCATGTACCGATTTAGGATTGTTCCCCAGAATCCAGAATGTTGTCATATCGAGTGTCGAGAAGCCCTTTTCGCCTGAGCCTGTGTGCCTGTAGCCTGGATAAAGGTTCCGATCCAATGGAGTTTCAAGGTGTTCATCGATTCACCCACCATTGCCAGATATATAAAGAACATATGTGCATAAATATATATGCTGTGTTTTTTTGCAGTGCGTCCCCGGGTTTTGGCTGTCCAATACCTCCTCCAGATCGTTTCTGTGCGGAGCCGTAAAGGTTTTGCTGCCAGAACTTTTTGGCCGTGACGGGACGGTGTGCAGTCCAAAGTGGAAGGCAGACAAGGTGAGTGATATCATTGCTAACGGCGTCGTAATCTACTGCAAGCCGCAAGCAAGCCGACCAATTGAAGTGCCGACAATGATCAGTCTGAAAGATCGAATGGAAGCCCGGAGCATACCCTTTGGAAACATGGCCCGTTGGCCCGGGCACCATGTGTCCTACACGTGTACACAGTGAATGCCATATATACCATTCCCCTCACGGTCCACATCTCTTCCTCTTTGCCGTTGGCATTCACAAGGAACATCGACATGTGTGCTATCAGATCCAAGCTGGAACACAAATTCCTTGAAAGTCCCAAAACGAAGGAATGCCTGAAGACGGCATGCTCAGGGTTATCTACCATTCTCGGAGTAACGAAGGATGTGGCATCCAATGCAGGAATTCCCGGACTGGCAATGGGTATCACTGGAGGACAATTCATTGTCGATGCTATACTGGTAAGCATATTCAAATCACATAAATTGCGAAGGAATAATATGTAATCTCATCTTAGAAAACGGCGCAAAATGCAGAAGACATTGAGGAGCTGTCAAAGTGTCTCGAACACCTGAATTATATCTTGCGAGATGTGACAAAGGATAGTCTTTCGCCGGCGGTACTGAATTGAATGGATGAATTGAGGAAGTCCGTGTTCTCACAACCACCGAGATGCCTATTTAAACAGGTGGTTCCAGGACTTTGGACAAGTTTTCCACAGAGACGAAGAGATTCCAATCACAAAATTTTGCCATGTGCTCTTTGAACTTCACTAAGGATTCTGAGAGGTTGAAGGGTCAGATACAGGCAGTCACATGGGCCATTGAAAGTTTCACGGTGTGATCTAGACCAATGTGAATGTCGTGCTAATAGAAGATTATAGGTGGACACCATGCTCCGGATGGAATTCAGACTTGATGTGAGGACAGTGAACCTGAACAGAATGCAGAAAAAAACTAATATTGGGTGGTAAAGGAACACATCAACTTCAGTCGTGACAATGCCCGTGTTGTCATACAGAAGCTGGATGGGATAGAGAGCAAGGTCGACATAGGTGATGTATTGAGCATCTGGGACTGAAGCATTGAGACCATGTTAATGTTACAGGCAGTACACAGGGAATTGAAAGCGGGAGGTAAGTATGGTTTAGTGATTGTTATTAATAACTATTAACATAGAGCGAAGATGGACACCCCCCGCATGCCATGGAGGCTCCTTTTAATTCCAAGGAATGGGAATGTTGCTCGGAGGCTACACGTGCCACCATTCTCACCGAAATACTTCAGTATTGAGACAGGATCCTCTGGCCAGTCACAGCAGATGATTTTCTGGCTCAACGGCGCTGCTGGGACAGGAAAGACAACCATTGCCTATACCATTGCACAGGAATGCAAAAACGGAGGGATTCTGGGTGCCAGTTTCTTCTGCTCCCGTGATGATGCAGATTGCAGCAATCTTCGCCTCATTTTCACCACCATTGCCTATCAGCTTGGTCTGTTTAATCCGGTGTTTGGTACAGAGGTTTCCAAAGTCCTGAAGGCAACACCAGATATTGGTTACACAAACGCACAGACCCAGTTGGAGGAGCTCATTGTCAACCCCCTTCACATGGTCCGTGATTCATTCACACGCTGTGTCATCATACTAGATGCTTTGGATGATTCTGTCATTCTCTCGGTGCTAGCTCGACACAGTGAAGACCTATCCCCTCTTATATTTCTGGTGACAAGCCGTCCAGAGAATCATATCAAAATGGCTTTCTCACAGCACTTGCAACCCAATACTCAGCAGTTGATCTTACACCATGGATCTGGTCGAGCAAGACATTAGACATTACCTATCACTGAAATTGGAAGAGACAAGGAGGCAGTATCAAATTGTACAGTTGTGGCCAAGAGCAAGTTCAATTGATCATCTGACAAAACTTTCCTCTGGACTGTTCATCTTTGCTGCCACTTCAATCAAGTACATTGCAGACCCAAATAATGTATTAGCTTATCTTAAGATCTGTGAGGTTTGACCGCCACCAGATCTTTAAGTTTCACATGTCTTTCAGTTCTGCTAATGTAGTGTATACACCGTACCATGGGCCTGTAATGTGATGTTACAATAGAACTTGAAGTCACTCTGAACTTAAAGTTACTCTGAACTATAATGTCTGTCTGAGCTTCAGTTCCGAATTTCAGTCAGATACTGAAGTGGAGATGGGAGTAGAAAGATGTAACCCAGTTGATATTTAAATACTAGGCAGTGGGAAATATTTGACACTTCAATGTACAGGCGAATAAGAGTCTCCATGGGACTTGAGATGGGTCCATTAGCCTCCTTCTTGACCTTCTCTAACACACGCTTTGTGGCACAGCACCAGTGTCCTTGTTTGACGACCGGGTCTTCCATGTCAGAGGGGGAGGAGGCGCAAGCACCGGCATCAGAGGGCGAGGAGACGGCAGAGGCGGAGATGAGGTGGCGCAAACTGATTTCCAGAGGAACCTCAAAGTCCCAGCACCAGCGATGGCAAAGTAAAACAGGGCATGAAAGTAGGCAAGAGAGACAGATGCAACCTACCACAGTTTATGTTGCACGCTTGATTGGTGGGTGGTTCTGTGTCCAATGTGTTGTCACCATACAAAATGAAGGACCTAGAGGAAACGTTGGCACGAAATGGAGAGACTAAGATGCAGGTATTGACTGACAGAACATGTTTTGTCTCCCAGCTACATGAACGTGCTAAACACACTGCACCGCAAGGGAGGAATGAAGAGAGATGCTCCGAGGGTGGCAATTGAAGTGGCACACCTTAAATCATGATCCTTTTGTCCAAGTGAATTAGTCGTATATACGGGAGGTACAGAGAGTCAAGCAGCAGGATGGAGGCACCGGTTGAGGGGGAAATAGGCAGGGGACAGAGCGGGTGGTGGTGGTGGCACACCGGAGAATCTGAGAAAGGTCCGATCAAAGTCGGACCTCGCACGTGCACAAGCAATGGTTCGTTGCTTCTTTCCTCCTCCCGCCATCCCTCGCATGTCCCTCGTCTCCTTCCTCCCACTTGTCCAAATGATCTCTTCAACCATGCTGGTATGGTTCACCTCACCGTGGCCGCTGTACGTGTCACACCAACTCACTCATTGACTCGAGCGGCATTTAGTGAGGTGCAACGCTCCCTTTTCTGACCCCATGCTTTGCTGACGAGAAGACCACATTTACAGCTGTTTGCATAAAGGATGGCAGTAGCGAAATAATTGTAAATCAGCGCAAATTTGATCCCGCGCTTCTTCGCTTCGTTTCTCCGTCATTTCCTGTCTGATTAGGCTGAAAATAGGGGGGATCGAGAGGTATTCTCAAGGAATTCATACCCATATCATACTCATCTCCTACTTCACAGATTCAACCTTTATGATTTTCCCCTTGTAATCAATGAATTTGATGGATATCCGTTTTTGTAATCTACATATCTTCCTCATTTCTCAATGGAATTACATGAATCCATGTGCAAATTGAAACCCCGAGTGACTTGAATCTTTTGTGTTCCTTTGGATTGTGAGTGGCCCTGAAATACCGGTGTAATGTGTGATTCTGTTGGGGGGGTTTCTATACAGACTCAGGTAAATTCACCATTGCACAGGATCGGTCGGTCACCTTTACTCGTATACTAGACGTACATCTGGCGGTGAATCAGGGCTTTCAAACGGGCCCACACCCATGTGATTCTGGTGGGAACTGAGAGAGATAAGTGTGTTACAAAAGTGGACTTCCATTAAATTCATTGATTACAAGGGGAAAATCATCAAGCTGGAATCGGTGAATTGGGAGGTGAGGCAGGTATGGTTATGTAGGGCCTGATGCGCCCTCTTGATCCCCTCCATTTTCAGCCTAATCGGACCAGAAATGACGGAGAAATGAGCAAAACAAGTTTCGGCATCAAAACTGTTCTTTCTTTCTTTTTCTCGGCTACTGCCATCCTTTATGCAAACAGCTGTAAGAACGGGGTGCAGAACTCGTGTGCACACGACAAAATATCGCAGGGGGTAAATGAAAGGACATGCCACCTACGAAGAGCCGCGCAGCCCCAATGTATTGGATATTGGACGTGTCGAGGGGGACCTTGCCTTGAAGTCGAAGGGCAGCAGAGTTCACGATGGGGTGGGCGATGATGAGGTGGAGATGGACGAGGCAGAGCGTGTACAAGATGGTGAGCCACTCGTGTCTTGGCGACCTACTTTCCTTCTCATTTACTTCTACTCTTCTGCAGTCTCCGCCATATAGTATAGATTGACCACTCTGGCGCTCATCGGCGGTGCGCTTTACGCATACTCGATGATTTTGTCGCGTGCAGGTCGCTAGTATGTGTGTCCTTTTGTCCTTTTCTTGCACATCGCGCTCGCACAGTCACAGTACCCACTTCTGGTTGCCATGTGTGAGAAATCGATGGACGATTCATCTGGTATGTCTTAGGTCATGCGCTGAAACGGTTGCTCAGGTTCAACGGTCAGAATAATGCAACTGCCAAAATCCCCCCTATCGAACGACTGAGTTACACCTAACTCACAAAGTGAGATTAAGCACAACTAAATCGACGGTAGACAGACTCCAACACCACACACTCTTTTGACGACCAAGATACACTGACGAGATTCGGGTCTTTTTGGACACAAGTGTAGGTCCAAGGAAATCACGAGTAAACATATTTGTCACGAAAGTATTCAATTCCCGTTCCCCCAAGGATGGCTAAGTCTCAACTAGCTTTCTCGAAGTGGTGTTCAAGACACAACCTGAATTTATCGGTTGGTTCCCAACGTGGATTTAAGTGTCCCAACTATGCAAAGATAATGGCTGTGAACCGGCTTGGGTTTGTGGGCTGTTTAGACCCGGTTTTGTTGGCTCACACCTTATTCCGACAATGATTGGCTCGCGCCTCAAACTTGCTGGCTCGTGCCTCGTAACAATGACTCGCGCCTCAGACTATGGCTCACGCCCCGTAACTATGGCTCACGCCCCGTAACTATGGCTCACGCCCCGTAACTATGGCTTGCGCCCTGTAACAATGGCTCATGCCCCGTAACTATGGCTTGCGCCCTGTAACAATGGCTCATGCCCCGTAACTATGGCTCGCGCCTCAAACAAAGTCTTATTCCGAAACCGAACTTAAATCCTGAGGCTATTTGACAGCCAAAGAGTCAAGCCCAAACGTCGACCCGTGCGCAAGGGCTTTATTGCTCCTCACTCTCTGGGTCTAGTTCAGTCCCGTCCTCCCTGGTTCTGCCCTCCTTATATACTGTACAGAAAATGTTACATATGCGTGATTACTAGGCTTCGGGTATTCTACTTAATTAATTAGCCTGTGATCGGTATCAGCTGTGCGCGCCCTGGCGTTCCTAGCCTCCTAAATGTTTGTATAATGACTCCTTCAACCCCTCATGGATTAGGGGTTTATATGTTCAAATATCCCCTGAATAGGGTAATTGGCCCATATCTTCTTCTATGGTCTGTTCCCCAACTTCTGGTATTGCTAGTCAGATAATATAGGTTGTTCCCTTTCCAACGATACCCCAGATGTCCCTAATTGACATCCAGGAATACACAGTACATGCCTAATCCTGGTCGGCAGTTTATCCGGTGATTGACAACCCTTTGTCAATCAGGGGATTACATGTTCCACTATTCCCCTAAACAGGGTAATTGGCTCATATCTTCCTCTGTTGTATGTGCCCCGACTTCTAATATCACTAGTTGGATAGTATAGGTTATTCCCTTTCCAACGATACCCCAGATGTCCTTAATTGACATCCAGAAACACATAGTACGTGCTTAATCCTGGTCTGCAGCTTATCGGGTGATCGCATCCTCACGGACCTGGTGTTTAAAATAGCAATATTGAGTCTAGGCCTTGATCCTGTGACCTGTCACGTCGCGTTGGATAAGCCAAAGTTGTGTAATCAACTCAGCGTTTCCTCCCGAATAAGGTTCTCAGTGTCCCAATAGATGTCAGAGGTGGATATTATGATTCTCCCTTTGGTAGTGAGCATTGCGGTTGCCTTCCCACGTATAGAGGGTGTTTCAGGACTTTGATATTTGGGCTTCAAGCCTAAATCCGGATCTGACCCCTAGTGATCCAAGGGTGCCGTCTCCTGGAATAAGCCATAGGCGCCAGTGTTTAGGATGATAATGCAATATGGCTCTTGGTTGCATGTTTGGAGCTCACACCAACCACTGGATGAGCGCAGAATGGCATGCATTCGTAAAATTTGAGGTTTCGCAAATTTCGCGGCTTATCAACGTGACCACGTATCTTGCCCAAGTGGCCCAAGCTGACCTTCAGCATCACGTCGACATGGTCCGTGAGGACGCCGCACTTCGCCAATGCGAGCATCCTGAGGATGATGATCACGCCCTGCCGTTGCGCTTTGGGCAGCGGCTTGTTGATTGATGCCTGTGTGCCGGTTGATCGCTGCAACTCCCAAAAGCAACTACACTTACTGCATATGCTCCACAGCTTCGCAATAACGTCGGGGTGTATCTGCTTGTCGTCCATCATTATACGCATCATCTCTCCGAGACTCATCAGCTCGGTGAGCGTCGCGTTATAAGTCGCCTGCATCAATCCCTCAGCACGCTACGCAAGTTGGGTTGAAATAACGTGCTCACTTGATCATGTTCTTTGCGATACAATTCACCTGCGCCTTGTGCTCCATGTCCGTGAGAGGATTGAAGTACAACCCGTGGTAGCACTCGAGCAGCTGCTGGTGGATGCCCTTGAGCTCCTGCCCATCCTCGGACGTCGAGCTGTTGTTGTCCTTTGACCAGATAAGGTGCAGCATTTTCTTGATCCCCATCTGCCCACCGCATCAGACACTACACGACAAATGAAAAAGACAGACGCACATCAGCCCGGGTGAACTAGTGCTCATGCACGACATGAAAGAACTTGATTGCCTCAAGCACCTCGGGCTTGCTCTTGCTCCCGAGGAGGTTCTCCATCGTGCCCATTGTGCCCACGATCTGGCGGATAAAGTTGAGTGCCTCCACGTAGTACTTTTTGCGCAGTGGTAGGTGCAACAGCTGGTTCGTCTCGAGCACGACCGCGATCTGCGACTTTCGCGGCTTGAGTTTCGGGGCCTTCTTTTTCTTGGGCGTCTTCTTTTGTTCTTCGCCCTCGCCGTCAACAGCCATGGCCGACGGATCTTCTTCCTCCTCCTCCTCGTCTTCTCCCTCATGCTCAATCTCGGTGTCGCCCCCATCTTCCTCCTCGCCGTCAACATCCATCGAGTCGTCAGCCCCCTTCCTCTTCTTCTTTTTCTCCACCGCCTCATCCTCCTCGTCCTGATCCTGCACGGCGCTCCCATCGCCCGCTGACGCCTCAATCTTCACCAGCTCCGCCTTTAACAGGCGATAATCCTCCTCCCACTTCTCGAACATGAGCGTCCCGCTGTACATCAGCCCATATGGGTGCGTCAGCAGCAACCGCACAAGCAGGGCCGCTGCGCCCTTGCACATGCTAGCAACCTTGTCCTCAAGCGCGCCCACTGCCGCCTGCGTGATCGCGAGCCGTTGCTTGGGAACTTGGCGCGTTTCATGTTGCAGAGACGCACCAGTGCGGCGAGGACCTTGGTGCGCACGTACGATGATACATCGAGCGCGCGCTCGAGAAGGAGGTCGTACAGGCCATTGATCTGCTTCTTCTGCGGCCATCCGAGGACTCATCTTCCTCCGCGTCGGCGAGGTCCTGGATGATCGCGGCGATGACCTCGACGACACCGATGCACATCGGGTATGCCTGCAGAGTATGCCTGCAGAGAGTGAGCGGGGCACGAGACGGGGGCGACAAGAGACGGACCTCCGAGTCAAGCTGGCTGAGGAGCAGACTCATCTGCTTGAGCATGAGGCGTGGGGCGAGTTCGGAGTACCTTATGAGGAATTTGGAAAAGGTGCGCGGACCCTTGTTGTCCTGACCGCCAAAGGTCATGCCGGCCACCTCGCGCAGGACCTCCGCCAAGCTGCGTGTGGTCAAACTCCTTTGCAAGGCATTCGGCCATGGGTTTGGAGAGGTACTCGTAGAACTGAAGGCTCTGGATGATCGTGATCTGCACGTTGAGCGCGTGCCTGTGGTGCTTGACTGCAAGACAGATGACTTTGTAAACGGTAAGCTTGATGTCTTGCAATTTCATGTAGACTTCGCTTTCAGTTATATAATATGCGGGACGGGTGAGGCTGCTAGGGGGTCTGAATACCAAAACAATAATAATAGCGAAACGACGCACGAAATAAGTGTATCTCTTTCGGCGGTAGTGGTCCATATGCGCTCTGTCGAGAGACGGAGGACTTTGCTGATGAGGGATCTGGCTCCATTCGGATTTCTTGGTGGAGTGCGCCGAGCGTCCGGGCGCCGCGGCCTTTCCGCTGCACGGCTTTTCTCGACTTCGGGGTTGGAGGTGACTCGGAGGCTGCCGATTTTGGAAAGTGGCCCAACACGACCAAATATCGGTACGATGTTCCGAGCCTTGAACATCGCCTGCCGTGACGCCGCCATCCCGCCCGCAGACCGAAACAACGAGCGGGTATGCCTGGCCGCCGCCTAGGACGATCTCCGGAGTCCATACGCAATATAGATGTTGCCCGCCTTCAATTTAGATGTTGGGCAAGATGTTCGGCAACTTCGCGATAGATGTCCTCCAGCCATTTCGCGATATTACTCCAACTACTTCTACTGTGATGCTTCTTCTCTCACATTATCTATGTTTCTCTTCTCTTGCTTTTCGATATTATGCCGCAAGATTCTCGATGTTGGGCAGAGATTCGATAGATGGGGGGCTTCGGATATTTATAGTGTGCTCACAATGGCATCGATATGTGTTTTATTTTTTTTACAAAGTGAACAGCATAGATCCCTTCCTGTCGAAGGTATATTTCTAGGCCCAACGCAGTTTGTATACTAATACGTGATATAGACTTACCACATCTACGTCGAACAACTCAAAATCTTGGATCGAGGTAACGGCAATCCATGGTGGCACGGAATTCCCGCCCTTCCAACACCTGCGAAACGGGGAAGGGAGGTAGAGCTGTAAGTCTGGGACTTACTTACAGTGATGGATGAAACCCGGTCCAATTATTACTAACCATCTTTGATGGATGATCCCAGTATTTAAATGTTTCTATCAGATGTACTTGTTTATCTTGTCTTTCACTTACACTACGACAATCTAGATCACTGTTCCTGTCTTTCTGTCTGAATCAGTGAGGACGCATTGCCGGCGTCCTTTCACTTTTTTTTTGACATCGAACACATACCCACCGGTGCCTTTGACAGCTTCCACACTGTCTTGTCACACTCCAGCCTTTGACAGCCTCCACACTGTCTCGTCGGACTCCATCCACTCCTACTCCCCTCCGCACCAGGAAGTGGGCCCAAAATCACCCTTCTGTCACCACAGCGCCCGCTCCATCATCCCCAGGAGAAGCACGATCACTATCACCGAGCTCCCCGAGATTCTTATCACTTCCATCAGATCCTTTGCCACCATCAGACTTACTGCTGTCAGACTCGGATTCTGACATTGACAGCTACAGCATGACACCTCGGATCAATAAACCTGTCCTGGCAACTATCACACATCTCAAATCTGATCGTTGCCCCATTCTGGAGGCAGGAGTTATCACTCCCGAGATCCTCTATATGTGGCGCCGTGCTTGTCAGAAATATCTCAAGAACTGCAAGGAGCGTACTGCCGATGACTTGGTTAGCTTTGTAGCAGATGAGATGCGCGAGCCCATCTTGGAGAAGTGGTACATGGCTAGCCAGACCCGTATAGATGCTCTCAAGCTGGATGCTTATATCTCAGAACTTGGAACCCTGGTTTTGGAGAAGGGATGGGAAGGCAAAATGCGCCGCAAGGTGCTAGGTGCAAAAATGACACTTGGCCAGAAATTTGCAGATTGGGCCTATGACATCCAGAATGTCAATGCTATTCTTTCACAGGCTGCACCAACTTTTGCTGTTGCCAACCCAGAGTTGAAGAACATTCTGGATGCTGGCCTTACAGCCACTCTTCAGGCAGATCTTGATACAGAGCCAGTTCTTTCCACAGAACTCAACGCTTGGATCTCTGAGGTCAAGGGACGTGATGACCGTCTCAAGTTTGAGACTGGTCGCATGCAGGAGCTTATTGATGCTCAGCCAGCCAGATCATCTCCCAAGGGGAAACTCTCTTTAGCAGAGCGTCTTTCCTTACCAAAGCCATCTCTGGCTTCAAGACTCACTGCACCTCCTGCAAAGGACACCAATCTCAAGTGTCCCCCTCTGACCGATGCAGAGAAGGTTCTCCTTGACCTTCATGATGGTTGCCGCCGTTGCCGCAAATTCTACATTGGACACCGTACGCTGAATTGCGATGGTGACTTCCCAGATGCAGCTACCTACCATACTCTCACACAGGCAGATGCTGTAGCCCAAGCTGCTGCTCGCGGAAAAACTCTCCGGGTTAAACGTGAACCAGCTGCTGCTGTTCGCACTCCCAAGAATATTCTTGATGCAGATTATGAAGAATCTGACTCTGACCGTGATGGGTATGTTCTGCCCCCTCTGACTGTCCCCCATCTCTATGCCAATGTCACCCTGTCTGGCCCTTCTGTCTCTGAATTTCCTATTCCTGTTCGCTCATTGCTGGATATCGGTTGCCCCTCTGTAGTTATTAGCGACAAGCTTGTCAAACAGCTTGGTCTTCGAAGATTTCCTCTTCCCGCTGAAGAGGATAATCTATCATCACTATCAGAATCACCATTGAGCTGTAGGGAATATGTGAAGTTGAAGGTGTCATCATCAGATGGGAATTGGACATCTAGGGTTGTCAGAGCTAAGGTTAATGTTGGTCTATGTATACCATTGATATTGGGAATGCCATTTCTATCTGGGGAAAATATTGTCATTGATTCTGCATGTCGAACTGCAGTTGATAAACGCACTGGCTTTGATCTACTCAATAACCCAACTCATCCACCTCGTCAGTGGGCACCAGAATGGACTGTACCAGCACCAACTCCAAAGAAGCCAAAACAGAAGCCTGTGTTATCTGAACCTGTTCCATTTGGTTCTAGTGCCCTCCTGCCTATCAGTGTTATGTTACAGGTCAAAAATCGCATTGATGACCTTGACTTGCAAAAACTTCTCAAGGATGAGGATATCCGTTTGAAAACAAAACATGCCGATGTTTTCCCTCTCCGTTTACCAGACAATACTGCTGATCTCCCTGGAGATATATTACATTGTATCCGCCTGAAAAACCCTTCAATCACCGTGAAGGGGAAAACATACCAGCCTGCACGGAAAAATCTGGATTCATGGAAGCGAATGCTTGATGAACATATTGCTGCTGGTCGAATGCGTCCATCTTCCTCAGCATATTCTTCACCTGCATTTGTGGTCCCAAAATATACTGGTGGTATTCCAGATCCCTCCATTGATCCTCGTTGGGTCAATGATTACAGGGAACTGAACAAGAACACAATTCGAGATACCTTTCCTCTCCCACGAATTGACGATATTCTGGCAGATTGTGGTCGAGGGAAAATCTTTGGGAAGATGGATATGACCAACAGTTTCTTCCAGACTCGGGTCCACCCAGATGATGTCCACTTTACTGCAGTTCGAACTCCATGGGGACTATATGAGTGGCTAGTAATGCCTCAAGGAGGTTGCAATGCTCCCTCAACTCATCAGAGACGTGTTACAGAAGCCTTGCGTCACTTGATTGGGAAAATCTGTCATGTCTATGTGGATGATATTATCATCTGGTCTGATTCCATTGAGGAACATACATAGAATGTTGAGCTCGTTATTGAGGCACTCCGCAAAGCCAAGCTCTATTGTAATCCCCGCAAGTCCCAACTCTTTGCAACAGAAATCAGTTTCCTAGGACATGTTATCTCTGCCCAGGGAATCTTTGCCGATCCTAGAAAGGTGGAACGAATTGTGCAATGGCCTCAGCCTAGGTCTGCTACAGATGTCAGAGGTTTCCTTGGACTAGTTCGATATATTGCAACCTTTCTGCCCAAGCTAGCAGATCATACATCTCATCTCACACCTTTAACAACCAAGGAGGCAGAGAAATCCTTTCCTGTCTGGACTGATGCACACCAGCAAGCATTCCAGGCCATAAAAAATATAGTCATTGGTCGTGATTGTCTCACTGTTATTGACTATGAGGACCCCACAAAGACAATCTATGTCACCACAGATGCCAGTGATCGCCGCACTGGTGTAGTTCTGAGTTTTGGAGAGACTTGGGAAACTGCTCGCCCAGTTGCCTTCGACTCATATCAGTTGAATGCAGCAGAAAAGAATTATCCTGTACATGAGAAGGAACTCCTTGCCATAGTGAAGGCACTGAAGAAATGGAGAAGTTCATTACTCAATGTCCCTTTCAAGGTTATGACAGATCATCGTACCTTGGAATATTTCCAGGCTCAGAAAGATATGTCTCGCCGACAGTCCCGTTGGTCCATGTATATGGCTGACTTTGACTATGAAATCCACTATGTCAAAGGGGAAGATAACTGTGTTGCAGATGCTCTGTCTCGTCTCCCCAACCTTGAGGATGAAAGTGTTGAAATGACACCTCTGGTTGCGGCTGTACTGCTATCACAGACACACCTACCTCAGAGAGATCGAATCCCTGCTGCTGCAGGGACTCTCAATATCTCTGCTGATGCAGAATTCTTACGTCGGATCTCTGCCGCGTATGATACAGATGAATTCACTAAGCAGCTTGAAGCTGGTATTACAGTTGGGAGTATCTCAGGTGTTCGCAGAAGCCCTGGCCAGAACCTAGTATATATTGGTGACAGGCTGGTTATTCCTAAGGATCAAGCAGTACGAGAACTTCTCTATCATCTGGCCCATGACTCTCTTGGACATTTCGGGTTCACCAAGAGTTATGCTGCCTTGAGAAATTCTTTCTATTGGCCCAATATGAGGCGTGATCTTGAAGATGCGTACATTCCCTCATGTGTTGACTGTCAACGGAACAAAAGTCGAACGAAGAAACCTGTTGGGCCTTTACATCCACTTCCAGTCCCAGATGGCCGATTTGAGAATGTTGCATTAGATTTCATTGGGCCTTTGCCTGCTGATCAGGGTTTTGACATGATCCTCACTATGACCGACCTTATGGGTGCAGATGTACAGATTGCCGCTGTAGACTCTGATGATACCGCAGAACAGACTGCATTGGTCTTATTCAACAAGTGGTATTGTGAGAATGGGTTGATGAAAAACCTAATCTCTGACCGGGACAAAGCATTCACATCTAAACTCTGGGAAGCTCTACACAAGCTTACAGGAGTGAAACTGAAGATGTCTACATCTTACCATCCAGAAACAGATGGAGGTAGTGAACGCACCAATAAAACAGTTGTCCAGGCCATCCGCTACCATGTAGATCATAATCAGAAGGGATGGTGTGCTGCACTACCGCCAGTTCGCTTTGCCATAATGAATACACTCAATGCTTCTACTGGATTTTCACCATTCCAGTTGAAATCTGGTCATTCACCTCGGATTATTCCAGCCCTTGCACCTGGAATTGGTGGAGAAACTGTGGATGAGTTGGATGCTCGGGCACTCATTGAAAAGCTTGAGTTGGATGTACAAACAGCTCAAGACAGTTTGGCAGCTGCTAAAGTCAGACAGGCTTATCATGCAAATATACATCGTGCAGCTGAAGATATTTACCAAATTGGTGACCGAGTTATGCTCTCAACTGCGAATCGACGTCGTGATTACAAGCGAGCTGGAGCTAAGCGAGTAGCCAAATTCATGCCACGAGATGATGGTCCGTATGAAGTGGTCAAGGCCTTTCCAGAGCGTTCTGAATATACCTTGAAACTTCCCAACAATCCTCAACTGTTCCCAGGATTTCATGCTCACCTTTTGAAACGTCACATCCCTAATGACCCTATACTGTTCCCAACCCGTGAACCAGGTCGGCCGGGACCTGTCATTACACCTGATGGTGCTGTAGAGTGGACAGTTGAGAAGATAGTGGATGAGCGGAAACGAGGACGTGGCAAGCAATATTTGGTTCGCTGGGAAGGATATGGTGCTGAATGGGATGAGTGGGTTGCTGGTCGGGACATGCAGGACACAGCTGCACTTGATGTGTGGGAGGAGGAAGAAGAAGAATTATAAACCATTCAAATTTTTTGAAGTGGGGGAGGGTGTAAGTCTGGGACTTACTTACAGTGATGGATGAAACCCGGTCCAATTATTACTAACCATCTTTGATGGATGATCCCAGTATTTAAATGTTTCTATCAGATGTACTTGTTTATCTTGTCTTTCACTTACACTACGACAATCTAGATCACTGTTCCTGTCTTTCTGTCTGAATCAGTGAGGACGCATTGCCGGCGTCCTTTCAAGAGCACAAGTCTGATACGGCTGTTGACGATGCGTTCAATGAGTTCAAATCACCGTCCAAAAAATCCCGATTCTGAAATATTCGCTCGAAACACGGACGTTGGGCCGAAACACCCTCCTTCCTTTTTGGGAGGCCACGGCAATCACGGCACAAGGCTGAATGTGAAAGACAATGTGAACCGTTGAAGTACCGTAATAAGTTTGGCCGGTCAATATTTTCAAAGAAAGTAAGATAAATCGTAATACTCTAGTTATATAACAAAAGTATCACGATGCTGCCAGGGCCAAGTTTTCTGCGCCTTTTCAGATGAAGGGTGGCAAGATATTCTTGCGCTTGATGAAAGCGGACAGGCGCCTACTACGATGGCCGACGTCAATGGATGGATAAGCGGTTGGTACGTTGACATACCCGTGTCCGACCGCATCGGGACTGAGCGCTGAGGAATGGTCAAGATATTGAGGCGGATCTGGAGTGAATCTCCGAGTCCTGCACTTCAAAACACAGTCCACGAGGACGAGTGGGGCAGTAGAAGGCGCGCTGGGAGCGGGGCTACCGGACTTTTTGTTCTTGGACACTGAAAGGATAGGGGAGCGTCGAAAAGCAAGCAGAGATGGTGGTAGGAGGAGAAACTGTAAATACTTTCCATCATGCCACCATGAACGTTGATGCCGTTGATCGCCGGCCCTTCTTAAAAAGGAAGGAGGGTGAGTTGGCCCAAATTCCTCGAAACACCGATCATTGCAAAGTAGCTTGATACGTAGTTCTATCTGTTGTCGACACATCCATGATACACCATATGGAAATATAATACTTTTGTTCCTTCAGCTTCCTAAAAATTCGTCAGCCAAAACACAAATGAAATTACAGGTTTCCTGGACACCGTAGCCGTTGAAGAAGCAATCACTCCGCCCAGATCGATAAACTAACTTTGTTTCAAACTTACACCAACAACACACAAGAACAACCCCATACTTTCATCGACATCACTGCATTTGTGATGGTCCACACTCATTTCTGTCAAGCACATCGTCCAAAGGTTACGACTTTACTTCAATCCATATTTCAACATAGATAGTTTTTCTCGATTCAATGTACTTTTTCTGCGGTATCCAAATAAATGGTAGCGGGCCGTGCCCCTTGTCGGCCCTACCATATTTATTTGAGTGATCGTAGAGACGGTTGAGATGTCGAAATGAAACAGAGTTAACGAGTGTGAGCGTCTGCACAGAGTGAACTGGGGGAGTGTGGGGCCGTGAAGGCGAGAGTTGAATGGTGATAAGTAGAAGTAGTCCAAATGGTTCAAAGGAAAGACGTGCCCGTTACACGGGGACGCGTCTGACGGAGTTACGTAAAGTACTGATCTGGATCAAGACTGCAAGCGCACAATTTACACCACCATTTACGCCGGTTGTCAGTGGGATGTTGATTGCCGGATGCCAGCCGGCATCCCATATGTTCCATAAGGGAGATCGGAACAGTGTCCGAGTGATCTCGGCTTAGCATCATCAGACTGAGAATTTCCTGAGATTCACGGCATATCTTTCAGACATCTGAGGGAGATCTGGCTCGGCCCCCTTGCCTTCTCGTTATCTATAAATATATTCCACCGCCAGTTTGTAGAAAAAAGCCCATGTTGTATCCTAATAGACATCTCTTTCATATTGAGAGATTTCATGCCATAAAGTTTTCGGCCAAATGCTGAAGATGCTTCGGCGTCATGCAAAAAATGATCAAGTCGTTTGAACTCCGCTGAACCAAACAATGCCCAACATGAAAAGTTGTCCCACTTTTCTCTTCTTCCTCCCACCCCCGCTCTTCCTGCCCGCACCCTGAGCTCTCCCAGGCCCCATTCAATTCCCGTCAAGTTCCATCCTCAAGGTGGCTCAAGCCTTCAAGACTGAATCTAAGTCACACAGTCCTGTTCTTGCAAAGTTCCAAGGAGCAAATTGCCACGCACTCAAGACTCATCAATGATCATCAAGCCCCTCCTTCAAGACCTTTGAAGACCAATGCAAGCTAGGCCCATCAAGAGCTCTATTCTGTGCCGCTTAAAGTTCCCTGAACCATTCACCCTTGCCACTCCCCTTCTGTACATTAGTTTTTCCTCGAGCTCGAGTTCCTTCTTCACATTTCCTTGTTATGTAATAGTCTCCGACCCAAATCCAATTTTTTTTCCCAATCCCAGCTGTATTACAGAATAAAAATGAATTTATGTACTGTCGGACCCGGAAGTCTGACAAAGATGCCCATCTATACCTGATGGACACCGTGCCAGATGTCGCTGGGATACCCCTCTCGGAAGGTTAACAGGCGATTGTCGTTTTTTATGACCCTGTGACATCCCAGCCGATGTCCGGGACACCAACACCCAAAATGGCAGATGGGATCTCCGCCTGATGTCCCCACGAAATGGCAGTGTAGCTGCAATAAATTACACCGTAGTCCCGACAAGCTGCAACGAATTTTTTTAAAGACACTGGGATAAAAATACTTAGACGTCCCCCGCTCCAGCCAAACGCTCTCGATGGTTCGTAAAAATGCGGATAAAGTCCTGAACCCCACTGTAGGCTAGGTGATTGAAGTCCGGTAGGCCAACTCCGCCCGTCGTGCTCGCCTTATGCTGCCGGATCGTCCAGGCATCCTCCATTTGATCAAGAGCTGAGAGCCAGTCCTTGAAAACAGGCGCCATGGCTCGGAGCATCGGAGGGAACTGTTTTTGAAAATCTTTGACTTGGACGATCCTCTTGATAGTCCCCTCACGCTCATCGGCCGAGCGCGACCTTAAATGCAGCCGCCACGTTATCTCTTGGCTCGACATGGGAAGCACCTCCGTACTTGGACGGCGGGCATGGAAAAGGGTGGCCCAAACCGTGGTGTAGAAGAACGCCCAAAGGTCGTCCAGGGGGGATTGTAGATAGGGTTCTGAGGCACTGAACGCTTCCCGTAAGCGAACAGACATGAACTCGACCGTTCCCTATGCCAGACTGAGTATATCAAGTGGAGTTGAATAACAATAAGGACTTACCGATAATGGCCTCGCACTGTGGTCTGCGGCAAAGTAGTCTTGCAGATCAGCCGACAGATCGAAATCAGTCAAGATAGCTTTACAGACGCGAGGTCTGCCAGAAGCAACCAAAGCATTTCCGAGCTCCGAGGCGCGTTTCGGGTCCCAGGTGCCAACGGTCACCGAGACGGGCGACTCCAAGTGAATTGACTGCAACTGCTTTGTGAGATCCTCCGATTCCTCCTTCAACCTGGTATCCGCGCCCCAAGACTGAACTCGATCCTGACAAAGTCTTAGAATGTTCCCGATGCTAGGGTCGCGTTGAAGCCAGCCTCGCTCGTAAGCAGCCAGCCACCCTAAAGATAGATTAAAGAAAGTCAATGCTCTGGGTACTATCGCACCTAGAAGCGCGTGGAGTATCGATTCACACAGATCTCCAGCACTAGCGCATCGTTCCAAAGACATCCCCTCCTCCTCCATAAAGCAGACAATCATTGGTCGACGGTCAGGGTTGGGGCTAACTTTGTTATCCTCGGAGAACGCCCAATGAAGAGTGTCCTTTTCGTTTTCTGTGGGCTCGAAAAGAGCAGAGGAGACAGGTCGCCCGCTGTTGAAGCAGCCTTGGAACCAGATCTGTGTGATGGGAAGTCCGAAAAGGCCGGAACAAGCGGAGGCCATCGCCGTTTCGTTCAACGGCCCTGGGCCAGAGGTCGTCGGAGAAGAAATTCGGACAACACAGGTCGCAGACGCTGACAAACCATAGGGAGCCGTATGGAAGCGCGAGGCTGGGGTTTGAAGGGTCTCCAGATGTATGGAAGCGCGAGGCTGGGGTTTGAAGGGTCTCCAGATCACCCTCAGGAGCGAAGGCTGCGCCAAGTGTGCGAAACTCCGTGGGAACGCATGCTGCGACCGCCTCCTCGTGGTACTTCACAGATCGGATCTCTGTAGCAACTCGTGAGGATAGGCGAGATAGAGCGAGGCAAACAGCCTGGGCGTACGTGGGATGACGGCAGGAATTGGTGGTGCCGGCGACTGTTGGCTCCCAGGGGCTTGAACACAGGTCAGACTGGGAAATCGAGCGCAGCCAACACTTACAGGAGGGCTGCGGGGACGACGGCTTGCGAGATTTCACCTGCTCGGAAGATGCCGGTTTTTTGCCGCCAGAGCCTCAAGTTCAAGTCATTTCAAAGCAACAGGGAAGACAGGAAAGCCAAGCGTACCCGATTGCTTCTGACCCAGGGTGGTGGTCTTCTTGGCGTCGCGCTCATCTACTACGCATCCACACCAATCAACACATTGCCAAATACTAGTGAGAACTTACCTTTGCGGTCTCTCGATGCCTGAGTTTTGGATTGCGTCGAGGCTCGCGTGCGGCGTGGGCCACCATCTAGACAGGTCTGAGGTTGCAGACCAATGAATGAAGCCCCTTGAATACGAGTGTCGGTCAGCAGGCCAAGTTGAGCCTTGATTACGAGTGTGCCACGGCCTCTGCAGCTTAGAGAATGTGATAGTAGGGATACACGACAAGCGATGTAGCCCAAAGAGGGGAATCCCGCATCTTCGGCGTCCTGCCAGAGGAAGACGGGCCAGAGCATGCGCACTACGTCTTTGCGACCGGAGGCGGATCGAAGATCGCACGGCAGGCTTGCAGCGAGGCCGCCGTTGTGGAAGATAAGGACCCGAAAGTCGCAAGTAACCTGGTTATAGCCAAAGACGAGCCTCAATGCGCGCTCGGGGGTGGCGCTACGGAGAGCACAGGCGTAGGTTCCCGCCTGCCATATGAGCTCCGGCCACGCCTTCTTCACCTCCACAGGAATTCGAACTTGTGGATTTTTCGCAGCCGAGAAGCCCCAGCAGCAAGGAAGGGCCTCGGGATTGAAGTCCTTTTCGTGGAGCCCCACGATGTCCGGTTTCAGCGGAGCCGCTGAATCGATGCTGTCCGCGGTAGCCTCATCGTTGGGGTGAAAATGGAGCTGCGGATACCATCGTTTCTCTCTGGGCTTCAGCACGAACTCGCCGACACTGGGGTGTGCGTGGGCGAGACGGTCGTAAGCGCTGTTGATTGCCTGCCCGCAGTCATTGAGGAAGGCGCAAAGAGTATGATAGCTCTGCGACTCCCGATCGACAGGTTTCGATGTCGAGGAAGGGACTTCAGTCCCGTCGAGGGCACTCGCCACCACCGCGTCGTCTACGAGGCAAATATGATCGTCCAGACGAGGATGGAGCGGCCCCTTCTGTCCGCTGGTGATCAGGGCTTTGGTATATGCTGACTTGAGGTGCTTCGGGGAAAGCATCTGCGAGATTCTCTTGGGCGAAAATTGCCAGATGTGGCCACCGAACTCGTCGGCGATATCCTTCTTCAGCTCTGACTGAAGCGAGGCGACAGACGCTGTGTTCAGCGTTGTGGCGTGAGCGGTCGTTCGACTATGCGGAGTGCTGTGGGTGGTATCGGATGAGGGATTTTTTACAGGCGTAACGGGCACGGAGGCCATCGTGAGTTAGTCTCTCTAGACAGACGCTTTATTCGTAGTTGCTCGTACCTCGCATGATAAAATCGTGAGTCGAGATTGAGTGAGAGCAAATGACGTGACGTGTTACCAACAATCATATCACGTGTTAGCCGGTAGATTCCGAAACATCTGATGTGGCCCCTCCTGCCGCGGCCACCGAAATTCTACCTCGACCGCTCTTTTGGCCATCAGCGAATACATCCGTTTTGCCGTATTGTATCGCCTCCCCCTACCCCTTGTATTGCCTGCCCGTCTACCGAAATAGAGCTAGCAGCTAACCCCGCCGCCAGGCAAATTCTACTTCAACGCCGCGTCGCCGAGCAAGTTGCCAGCCTTCACAGCACCCGTGGAGGGGTACCACGGGCTCGTGTTCACCGAGGCGTTTGGCGCGGCCGCGTTTGCTTTGCGCGTCAGGGTTGAGGTGTGCTGCTTTTCGTAGTGCTTCCATTCTTCCACTGTCGCTCTGTTCCCGCTGCTACTCATTCGTGCAATTACCTATCCGAATTTTCTCGACTCCTCCTTGCCGCCGCCTCGTCTGGCCCCACCGACTCCCGCTCCCGCTCCCCTCCCTCGCGCCCAGGCTGCCCTTTCCCCAATCTCAGAGCTTCATGTACTTCGGACTGTCGACCGCGTGCATACCACCGACACGATGCCCTCTCTCACTTTCTGTCAAACAAGTCCGCATTGCCGCGCACGATGCCCGTGACCCGTTTCACGGCAGAGTCTCGACCTCCGCGCATATCGTGGCCTGGCGCGCCACATTCACGACTCAAGATGGCGAGCTCGCGCACGATACCACGCGGCGGCGCGTACCGGCTGCTCGTGATTCACGCCATCGGGCGGTCATCGCGAACCCATGACAGGCCCGCGAGGTTCACGTACAGGTGCGTTCTCGCGTTGCCTCCTTACCTTCTTCACCCCAACCCCACCCACAGTATGCACCATGCCGCAAAGGTCTTGCACATACCCCTGTCACGAGGTCCGCCGAGAATTCGTCAGAAAGAAGATAAATGAAATGTGAGTCGGAGGAAGCAAGGCCCGTGAAGGGAGAGGTGTCTCAAAGATCTGAGTTCGTCCCAGACCGAGCTGGGGATATCTGAATCTGCATTCGTCTTAACACAAGGGTGTGAGGAGCGCAAACCCTGAAACCCAGTGAAAACACCGTCTTGGGGGGTATCGGGCGTTATCGCGTGGTCTGAGAAGTATCGGCAGGTCTCAGATTTTAAGAAAACTGTCTTGAGATGTCTTAACCACGTCATCGAATTACCGTAGACCTTAAGTTAACTAAAATTTAAGCTACGGTCCGAGTCGCGATCACGATCACGCGTCTTGGACTTGCTCGCTTCACCATTCCTCTGGCGCGCTCTCTCTGCACCATGGCAGACACAGAGGATGTTGATGATGGTCCTTCTGGTGACAATACATACCATTGCTTCTGTGCAAGATATTGTGGAACAGGCGGCAAATGGAAAAAAAGCTCAATGTTCTACCGCCACCAGCAGATTGAAAGACAACGCGACGCCGTACAGAATCACACAAACAACCCCCCTCGACAGCCCAGTGACCCACCTGGCCAGATATCTCGTTCCAGACATCACTCCAACCCTCATTCAGACAACTCCGAAGAAGGTGACTTTGAGGATACCAGTCAGACGCAGGAAGATGGGAACGAAGAAATGAATCCCAGTGTCTGTTTCCTCACTAAATCCAGCTCAAAATTCTTTCTTATCCTCTTGTCAGGCTTCCCAGATCTCACTACACGACCCGATCACGGACCGGCGGCATCCAGAGAGAACACATGTGAGGATATCCAATGATGTACCTATATCTCGTACTAATTATGCATCATCTCAGACCCCAACACCGCGGAATGTCTCCCCTCCCATCGAGCATAATCCCATGGATGTCGACACCGCTTCGAGTCCCCAGAGTCCCCATCCGCCATCAAATGAAGATGATGAAGACGACGATCCACCCCGTCCTCCTTCGCCTACCGACACACCGCTGGAGCTTCCGACCAACGGCTACGGGTCCTCGATCCGCGAGTTTAAAATAACAAATGAATTCATCGAATTACTCCGAACCGCGAGCTTGGATGACGAACAAGAGGCACTTGACCCAGATTTCTTTCATCGGCTGCGAAACCCAATCCACCACACTCCAGAACTCGACGCAGATGAACGGCTATCCATCGATCTTTTCCTTTCCATCACCAACGCCTCTGTTGAGACTTACAATTCCGTTCGAGATGCTGTTTTACGCCGCCACCCTGAACACCCTGTCTTATCCTATTACGAAGTCAAAAAGCTTGTCACTCAACTCAGCGGTGTCGAGCCGATTGTTCGCGATATGTGTGTAAATTCGTGCATTGCATACACGGGTCCATACGACAAGCTCGATAAATGTCCATATGATGGAGAACCTCGCTACCAGCCACATCGACGTGGCGCCCAGGTCCCGCGGATGCAATTTTCAACGTACCCCATTGGGCCTCAAATCCAGGCTCTTCGACGATCCAAAGATGGTGCCACAGAGGTGCGCTATCGCAAACGTTGCACCGATCATATCCTTGCCGAGCTCGAGGCCAACGATGACGAGAAAGTGTCCCCGTACAAAGATTTCTTTGACGGAGGAGACTACATTGAAGCAGTTCGGGCTGGGAAGATTAAGCCCGAAGACACAGTGCTTTTTCTATCTGCAGACGGTGCCCAACTGTACAGGAACAAGACTTCCGACACTTGGATATATGTGTGGATCATTGTCGACCGTTCTACAGGAACTCGATATAAATTACGATCCATTCCTCCAGGTGCCGTCATTCCCGGAAAGCCGAAGAACATGGATAGCTTCCTGTACCCAGGCCTCCACCACCTCTCTGCTCTACAAAGAGAAGGACTGAAAGTCTGGGATGCCGTCGTCAAGAAGGAGGTGGAGGATAAGCCGTTCCTCGCACTTGTCTGCGCCGATGGGCCCGGGATGGCGGCTATCAATGGATGCGTGGGTCATCATGGGAAGAAGGCATGCCGTATTTTTTGCGGAATGAGCGGGCGTCACAAGGTCGGCGGGTCTCATTACTACCCCGCGCGATTCAAACCAGATAATTATATCGTGGCTGGATGCGATCACGAAGACGTCCATCTCGGCCCGTTACTCGACAGTTTTGACCCCGAAGAGGCTGCAGATCGATACCGCAGGAGCATCAATATTGTCGGCCAGGCCAGAAACAAAAACGACTACGAGAAGTTGCGCCTAGAAACCGGCATCTCAAAGCCGTGCATCTTCAGCGGCTTATCAGATGACCATACTCTGGGTCTCCCAGATTGTTGTGCTCTCGACTTCATGCATGCTCCGGCACTCAACCTACCAGATCTCTTCATCCCCCTCTGGCGTGGTAAATTCGATTGCGAGAGGACAGACAGCACGGACTCTTGGGACTGGGCGGTATTGACAGGCGACACATGAAAACGGCATGGAGAAGCGGTCGGCAACATGGCCAAGTATATTCCCGGGTCATTTGGCCGCCCGCCTCGCAACCCTGCCGAGAAGATCTCCAGCGGGTACAAGGCTTGGGAGTTTTTGATGTATTTCTACGGGCTGGGCCCGGCCATGCTTTATGGTATTCTGCCCCAGAAATACTACGTCCATTACTGCAAGGGGGTGCGAGGAGTTCGCTTACTTTTGCAAGACGAGATAACCCCCGCAGAACTCATCGAAGCGCATGTGTTTATCTCGCAGTTCTCTGATGAATTTGAACTCCTCTATGTTCAACGCCGAGCAGATCGGCTCCATTTCGTTCGCCCAATCATCCACACATTGTCGCACATGGCTGGAGAAACTGCTCGAAAGGGTCCTGGTAATATCTATTCACAGTGGGCGATGGAGCGGACGATAGGAAATTTAGGTCAAGAGATTTGGCAGCATAGCAACCCATACGCAAACCTTTCAGAGTGTGCACTCCAACGCTGCCAAGTCAATGCTCTGATGGCGGTCATTCCGGAGCTCGCGCCCAAGCACGACAAGCTTCCACGTGGTGCCATCGACCTTGGGGATGGCTTCCGTCTCCTGGGCGCCCAAGACTCGTGTTCAAGATCTGTGCGGCCCTGCGAAGAGGCCGCCATTCGCACGTACATCGAGGAGGAGTTTGGAGATGATGCTGCCGAGGCTTGGTACCCTTCTGTGGTCAGATGGGCTCGTGCTCGATTACCGACAGGTCAAACTGCACGATCTTTCTGGAAAGAAGAACATAAGATTGACCTTCGAACTAGTAGGGCAATCAAGGTACGTTACGCCAGATTTGCAACATCTTATCCCACTTAAACCCATCCAGATCCAAGCCGATGATGGCCCCATTAAGATCGCGGAGGTCCTGTACTTTTTCATTCTCACTATTGATGATGAGCTTCGCTATGTTGCTGTTGCTTCCTTCTATGGCCCACCCGACCCATATCTCCACAACCTCTCTTCCAAGACTTACTGGTCTTCTCAGCATCTCCGCGATACAGGCATTCGCGTTGTCAACATCAAGGACATTCTTGCCGTTGTCATGATGGGTATCGACGATCAATATGCACTTTATCGTTCAGATGGGTCCGAGGTGGATCGCTGGTTTCTGAAGGAACAATTTAGCTTGCCGCAAGCAGATTCAACTGGTTCAGAGGACCCGATGGACGTTTATGATGATTAGGCATCATAGCATTTGCGGGTCTCCATGGACTGTAATTTTACTTCTAGTTTCCCAAAGCTTCCACTTGTACTATCCCACCGAGCTGTCAATTGAATATTTGGAAACAAGACAGATGATATCCAGGGAGTTGAACGAAGGTGAGCCTGAACAATGAATTTCCGGTTGTAGCGTCAAGTTACTGACTTATTGTTGAGGGCTCCAAAAGTTGGGTTAGTTCAAAATACCCGGAGCACCTGTATATCAAAAGAATTATTTGAACATTTCGGCGAAAAAGAACTCGATGCCTTTGGGAAACAATACCGCTGAGGACGTGCTGAGATCATGAACTTGAAACAGCTCGGGTGTCTTTCACGGCCGTAAAAAAAATCAAGGTAGCATAGTATCCTCCATTTCTGGAGCTATGGAGATAAGAGGATTTTTTTGACGTGCTGGAATCGATATGCAAGTCTCTTGCGCGGTGGTGGAAGTCTGCTTGGAGATGTTTGTCAGCAGCCTCAATCTCGACTCCTCTCTTCCCTTCCACTACAAAATGGACTCTCCTGGTCCCTCTCGACTACGTCTACCCCCAGATATGGTGCCGTATCATTCAGAATCGTACTCCAGAGCCTTGGATCCCTGCAACCATGCCTATGACCACTACGATGATTCAGAAGCCCGCGAGCATGCACGGTCCATCTCTGACTCGTCCAGCGAATACCCTTGCATTTCTCGCAGCCCAGAAGACTTGAATCGACATGGAGAGCGGTTCCCATCACGCCATAACTCATACTCGGTGTGTTTTTCGGCTGTGTCCCGTCGCTTCAGATCTTCTCAGTCTGGAGCAGGAACCACCACAAGAACGAAACCACACTACACACAATGAGACCAGGCGGACCCTAAATTACAGCTTACCCTCCGACTATGCCAGTCTGAGAGAGGAGAACATTGTTCTGCGGACGGAAAATAGTATGCTCAAGTGCGTGTCATCTCTTTGCCTTTGACTCCGCCCCAATATACCTATGTCTAGAGCCACGAACCAGTCTCTCATGTCTCTATTGTCGCAAGGCCCGCTCACGTCCATTTCCACCAATCCTCTTATGTGCCCTGCTCCGAATCGTTCCACACTGCACGAGAACGACTACCCCAAAGTCAAATATTTGCAGCGCTCAAAGTGGACTAAGGCTGTCGACAAACGGCGTGGTATTTCTGGGGGCGACATCATCAGCCGAAATAGCCTCGCGTTCATTGAAGACTCCGACGGTCGCGCCCCTACCGACGCGAAGATCACCGAGATGCGTAAATGGTGCTATAGTTTCTTTTTTGAACTCCAGAAGAAGCGCACCGCTCCTGCTGTATGGGGTCAGGTGTCCCTTTCCGCGCAAGGTGACTTTCGCGCGGGTGCGGAGTGTGAATTCTTCAATCTGGCTCTTGGCGATGGTCACTGGAAGGCGGACCAACTTGCGACAATTGTATTCCCTAGCTGGAACGGAACCCACGGCACTGGAGCCAAGGTCAAGGAAGAACTCATCTCTGGAGACGAAGAAGACGATGATGAAGTAATTGAGGTATCTAAGTCTCGCAAGCGTGCTTCTGCCGCTCCTGGTGCTCCTGCCGCAAAACGATTGAGACCTGATTCGACTCTGTCGCCTAGCCAATCAAAAAAAGCCAAGAAGGTGCGTAGTATGCCCACATTAAAATATTTTGTGCTCACACATTCTTCCCGAAGGACGGGACGAGAAAGAAGAGGAAAAATCCCCTGTACGTCGCATTAGCCGCATTATGCCGTACTTAAAATTGCTGTTGCAGGCTTGGGCGGACTCCAGAAACTTCTACGGAACTCCTCACTCCTCTGCAACCCTCAACCGAGCCGATTGCTCCAGTCCCTCTTGAATCCGTACCTGCGCCCACTGTTGACTCTATTCCCTCATCGACCACCACCGTCTCTTTGAATACACTTGATTCTTCGCTTCCCGCTACAAGTGCTGCGCTATCTGTCGATCCCGCTCTTGTCGCCCCTCGTACTACTCCAACTGCTTCCCCTCATCGCATCCCCATTCCTCCTCCAGTCGCTACAGTTTCTTCTCTGGTTCAGACCGTTGACGCTCCCCCCAATACTACCGGTCCAATTCCTTTAGCTCCTTCGCCATCTAAGCTTCGCTCACCTATCGTGCCCGCCCTTCCTGATCGTTCCGCTGGGTTCGCCGCTGTGGCCGGATCATCCTCTCTGAACACTGTCCCTACCAAGAAGAAAAAGTGGAACCCGTCCGGTACTTCGACTACAGCTCGGTAAGTCAATACCTTTTATGGCGCACGCAGCTTTTGATTATCGCCAGTGCTCTCTGTGCCATGTGGTATAAGAACCAGCACGGTAGCAAGGCGGACGCGGAGAGTTTTAAAACGTATTGGGACAAGCTATCGCCCGAAGAAAAAAACCCATGGATCACTCGCGAAGCAAACGCCAAGTCGGCAGTGGCGGCGTTGAATGTATGTCCTTGCCTTTATTTCATACTTCGTCTCTCATTGTTCTGTAGTTGGCGAGTGGCTCGGGCTGATCATAGAGGTATGAAGTCAACTCTATTCATTGACATGTTCTGATTTGCCCACACAGTGCAACAACCCGTCGAAAATCACTATCAAGTGTGCATACATGTTGCAACGTTCGCAGGGTGTGTCGGGGATTTGGAGGAGGAGGATGCGGGCGTGGGAACAGGGGTGCGAGTGCGAGCGTCGAGCGGGGACAGCAGGGTGGACGTAGCGCGAGCGCGAGCGTCGAGCGGGGGCAGCAGGGTGGAACGCGGTAGCCGTGTATTTCAATAGCAATGGATGCATACGATGCATACCGATACGACGCGATATAGCGCGATGTGAATTCCCATTTTTGCTAGGTCTGGTATCGCGGTGTATCGCGGGGTCTCGATTTTGTTCCCCCGAGGCTGCACGATACCGGCCGATACCAGCCGATACTGGCCAAGACGGTCTTTTCACTGGGCCTGAAAGATTCGAGTTGGGCACGAATTTGGAGGAATCTAAGAAAATGGTCAGCAGTGAGTCAAAGCAACGATTGAAATTGATCTACTGCGACGCATACTCGGTAAAGGAAATAATGAAGGGAGCTGGAACCCTTGGTGTTGACGTCGAGTGAAAAGGAAGGACGAATCCACCGATGAAAATTTAAACTATAAACCATAAAACAAATGAAGAAGCGTGGAGAAAAGGACAACAGAGTTGGGGCCGTACCGACCACGAGAAAATTTCGTAATAAATCTAAGAAATTGTCGGCGAGGAGCGGAATGAAAGTCCGAAAACGATTGGAATCCGAGCTGGAATTCGTCCGTCGTGTGAGAATATCTATCTGAATCCGTAGTCGTCTGAATACACGGTGTGAGGAGCGCAAATTTTCGAAGGACTTGATTGTTGGAATTGGCGTTGGGCAATAGCGAGTCCGAGCAACGACGATGGAGTCAAGTGAAAAGGAAGCCGAATGCACCGATGAAAAATTGAAACCATAAAAAAAGAAAAGGCGGTGGATGAATAGAAGAAACGATGCGTGTAGAAAAGGAAAAAGACGACCGAGTCCGTCCACGAGAAAAACATCCGGCAAGACAGGAGAGAACGAATCAATCTGCGAAATCGTCAGCGGCAAATCCAAACGCGGCGAGGAGTGGAATGAATTGAAAGCTCAGGATAAGTTCCAGGAAGTCAATGCATGTAGAATCAAGAGAATTTGCACGGGATTGAAAGGGAGGATACAAGTTGAAGTGTAGAAATGAATCCAAGGCAAGTGCATACGACGGCACAGTAAGGGCCGGATGGACGGGATTGAGGCGTGGAAACTGGTGCATGCATATGTCTGGTACCAAATGAAGGGAATAAAAGAGCCGATGGAGGTGGAGGTCAAAGTAGACGAATGAAAATGAAATCCAGGGACGGTGGGCGAGTATATTCTGGTAGGAGAAGGCGAAGATAATGGAGGCATACGTCGAAAATGAAGAATGAACTTGAGGACACGCCGGATAGCGGAACCACAGAACGCAAGCCCAAGGTGAATTGAACTGGATCTGTAGAGCAGGTCGGTTAAAGATTGGGAAGGAGGTGGAAGACATCAAGTAAAAATGGTCGTGTAGTATGTATGGAAAATATAAATGAAGGGCGAAGAATAGGTTGAAGATGAACCGATGGAAGGTGTGAGGCAAGGTGACCAAGGCAAGGCGGAGGTGTAGGTATGAAAATCAACTTGGGAACGCACCAAACACCAGCATCACAAAAAAAGATCAAACCGCGCGGCAATAGTAGCGAGGAGAGCAGCCTTGATTTATGATGCTGACGAAGAGCCGGGAGTCGGAAGAGCATAGTGATGCTGTCGGGAGCTCGTACGGGCAAAGGTTTGGCGTGGGAAATTGGCGACGAGTTAAATGAGCATGGTCACGGCGTGCAGGAGAGGATGGGGGCGTGAGCGGCGGTGGTGTAAGCGGATTATGAGAAAGAGTGGGGGATAGGGACGAGGGGAATGAACAAAAGTGGCGCTAAAGGCCTATTCATATAGCCCACGAACGAATTAAGAGCAACTCTGGGTCATTCAGAAGCCCCAGTTTCTGCGCACCTCGTGTGTAGAACCACGGCGGAATGAAAGCCTCCATTTCGCGCCACCTGAGAATTCACAACGGAACCGGCGGCGGAAGACGGAGTTGTGGTGCCCGATAGTCGAAGGAAGCTTTGTTGTCCAGATTGCGTCCGTGTTTCAAGGGGGTTGAAGTCCAAATGACGCGATATCGTATTGCTTCCCAAGGTGACTGAAAAATGAGTCTGCGAAGAACGCAAGGCAGAGCGCGGAATTAGGTGTCCAGGAACTCGAAGGTAATTCCTGGTGAAAATTGGGAAGGTGTTTCAAGGAGGCTGAAGGCCAAAATCGCGCAATCTCGTGGACTCTTTTCTGTACCAGAAAACGAACCAACGTCGATTTTGAGGTTACTGCTGGTGCGAATCGGGGAGTTTGAGTCATTTTTCAAATGGGGAGAGAGTATAATATGTTTCTGGGTGCAATATAGACGGATGCAATGGCGATTACATGCATAAATGAACAGAATCCGATCTGGGGCAGTATTGTTAGCTGGATACAAACACGACGCACGATGGTGGGGGGCAGGTAAGACGGATAAATTAAAAATTCGAGAGGGTTTTTCAAGAGCATCTGTGGTTCTCTCGCCCGCGCTACTTCCCGGAAGCCCTCAGGTGAGCAGAAACGACATTTTGCGTGTATCTGAACTCGGCGGAATTGAGACACCAGGCCAAGGGGCGCCAGAACTCATGAGAAAACCGACAGAAAGAGTGTACGTGAGTTTTTGATCCAGGGAAAGTTGGGGTACAATCGAGGATATACAAGATGGTCGCCGTCTGCAAGAGAGCGCTTTCCATTTTGGGATGTCGAAGTCTCAGACTCCGAATTTGGCCGACGGCGCGATTCGGCCGATCCACGTGGCGCGATCTCGCAAATCCCTCTTGCGTCCCGCCATTACGCCGCCGCGAATATTCAGCGGATTTACTCAGTTTTTGGCCCTGCTTTCTTAGAATTTTGCGTTACCTTCGAATCTCTTGGGGCTCATTTTCAAGATTCTCTCTCCCGGTGGACCACGGCTGAACTCCGTGAGTCCTCGATGGAGGGAAAGTTGGGGTACAATTCACGGGAAAAGTAACATGGATTGTTGATATCCTGCCATGTACATCTGTACACGCAGCGCACATTTGTGTCACCCTGGCGTGTCAGCCTGGGAGTACGCAGTATGCTTTCGCCAACCCTACCTCCGGTTCTCGTTGCAGTATTAATACGTCCTGCAAATGGGACACTCGATCGCCGTAACTCCGCTACTCTGTTTATTATGTTGAGAAGTCAAGCTCATCGGCAACATATTTGGTAAAATCGATGTCCTCAAAAACGCGCTCACTCGCCCAGTCCCGTATCCGGTGGTAATCCCGACAGACATGCACAACGTCGTCTCTTTGCTCTGCGATTTTCAGCTTGTCCGACCACTGCCACACAATGGGGGTGATATCCGCGGAGCACATTAGCCCCTGGCGAATGGCTCCGATACAGTGCCTCGCATGAGCGCCTGATACACGCGTGTAATTGGAATCTGGGTGCAGTTGCTGACGCAGGATATCCTGAGCGTTCTCGACGCGTAAGTCATTTGCATAGGCTTATGACAGAATATTTAGAACGAACCAGGCAATGTAGCTGGTGAAACACATCTAGAGCTAATATGTAAGTTCCATCTTCGCCCAGCAGTGGCCACGTTTTGTTCGGCATCTTCACGGCCTCTGGCCTCGATATCTTCGTTTGGGCAACTAAACACCTTGTGAGCTCAGTTGCTGCAGCTAATCCCAATGGCTCACCTGACCAAAGGTCATTCCATGCAGCATCGACGGCAGGAGATGGGCGGCGCTCGTATATTGGGATATCATTCGCAAGACCTCGAGTGAATTTGACCAGCTTATGTCTGACGACATCTTCTGCGGGAGCTTGGTTTCAGGTCAGTGCCAGAGTGAGGGGACATTGTCATTGTGGGACTCACAGTATATGTAAGGCTCGTTTGAAGCGACTCCACCTCGAGGCTGCATGATCCACGCCCATAGAAATGCCAGATTCAGGATCACAGACAAGGTCAAAGAGGCTTGCAGTCGCCAAGAATGACGTTGGCGAACGTTCTCCCAACCTGAATTGAGAGGCTTGTAGTGGTACACCATCGAAACGCGGGGAGCTGGATTTGTGGATGCGGATTCACTTGGGAATCACAGATTCTAGTCTGTGAAATATGTACGCCCGTGAGCGAGTGAGAGTTTAACAGTGAAACAAGAATATCGTGGAAATGGAAGCTTTCGGTCCTGGCGATGCCGGCCTTCGGTTTCCAAGGACAGGATTCCCTCCATATCATGTCTTCTCCCGCTTCCTGGGAAAGAAACTGTGGCAATTTTATTCCTAAACCACACATGTGAGATGTGAGTCATCGATTGCATCGAATCAATCAAAAGTTGACATCTTCAAGCGTGAGAAAAAAGACCGCCCTTACTCCCTCGCTCCCTCGCTCCCTCCGACTTCATGACACCTTTCGAAAAGCACAAATCCCATCCAGAGGCATACACAGATGCTTCCACCGAGGATCTACCGCTCGAGTCGCCATTCCCCCGTCGGAACCAATACCGACGCCTTGGCTGGGCCGCTTTCATCCTCATTTTGAACTTCTTCCTTGTGGCGAACTTCTCAGAAACTGCACCAGACTCATCCGTGCCTTCGTTTTACTCAAGAATTTCCACTGTGGAGAGTGTTTGCCTGGGTTTAAACAATAGGACGGTGTCGCATGCTGGTCATATAGGGCTTGCAGGTGATAGTGATGAATCTCCCAAGCGCTCTTTCTTCTGGTCAGTGGGTCATAGCAGAAGCATTATTATTATTTGGCTCTTAAAGGCCATCCAGGTATTTTGAATCTGAGAATAATGCAGGGGACTCCCCAGTAATGTCCGTATTTTTGTTTGATCGTGGTTGAGGGTGCTTAGCTATGTCCTTAGCCTGACCATCGGTGGGGGTCCTGGAACGAGCGGAATGATGAATCCCCTGTTCGGACAAGCCCCATGTATCGCCACAGCCGATGGGCTTGCGCCCAATCCACACCGGTGGACAGAGCACCACAATTTGATTGCTCTCGACCACGTAGGCCAAGTCAAGTCAGCCACCTCGGAATACTGACATGCTGATCATTATATAGCCCATCGGTGTTGGATTCTCTTTTGGATCCCGGGTCAACAACAGTCGCGCTGCCGCTTACGACGTTTACGACTTTATCCAAAAACTCCTTATTCTGTTTCCCCATCTATCGAAGTACGTTTTAGCTGGCCTAGACCTGCTGCAGCACCTAATCGGAACACAGGAATAAATTCATCATATCTGGGGGATCCTATGGGGGTGTTTATGTACCGAATATTGCGACTGTCATCCACGAACAAAATCTCCGTGTCCGAAACGGCGAGGGTCGGCCAGGAAGCATCTTGATCAACTTGGAGGCACTCATCCTGAGCAACCCATTCTCAGTATGTGTTTTCCGCAACCCATGACTTTCTCAGCCAACGATGGGCTTAGGACCCGACAGCCCACTTTACATGGCTACTCCAGTACCGGTGTATAGACCACCACGTTTATAACTTGACAAGTTGCAGAAGTTTATATTCAGAGCTTCCAACTTGTCTTGAAAGTATCGACCTGGCTTTCGAGCTTCCGACCATTGAAAACCGCGTGAAGTCTTGGGAGTTGTGCGACCACCTGAACTCAGCTGACACAAATGGTACTGTGTACGAGGACATACGCCGCACTGTAAGCCAATTTTGTAACTCCTTGGTTACCTGGTATTTAATAAGGTCAGTGTTTTCCCGATGACAATGCTCCCGAAGCCTGCCACCCGCAATTTCGGTGGGTGGAAAGCATCTTCCGGGATGTGCTCGTCAAACGCGCCCTGGGAGTCCCACCTGATCTAAATTATACGGCACTCAACATGGAGGTCAACGCAGAGTTTATTGCCGCTGGGGATACGTCAGTGAGCTGCGCAGGGTGTCGAGCGGTCCGTCTTGACGAGTTGAACAGGATACAACAACACCATCTCCTATATCCGCCCCTGTTGGCCGCTGGCATCAGACTCCTCCGTCAGTACTCTCCCTCGCTTTGTCTGGTCATTCTTTGATGTCTCTGTTCAGATTATGTTGGCGCACAAGACGCAAACTGTGCTTGGCCGGGTGTACTCTCCTTCGTGAGCATACTAAAACTTTGCGACACTGTGCATAACCTCCGCGCAGCTCAAGCTTCTCCGAACGCCTTTCCAAGCCGATTTTTTATCTGCACCCGATCTCCCTTGGCCTTCCAAAGGGATTGCCACCGTACGCAGCGTAGGTAAAGGTGCTGGAAATATGACTTATATCCTTCTCGCCGAGGCTGGCCATTTTGTGCGTCCATTGGTCCTGCGCTTTCCCTTCGCTTACAAAGTTACAGACGGTGAAAGATCAACCAGCGCTGGCCAAAATAATAGTGGAAAAATGGGTAGCAAATCAGGCCTTCCTGACCTGAATGTACTTCTCATGTTGCTTCTGTTCCTGATAATCAAAGATTCATTCTACAGAATTAATCACTGGCCCTTGTTTATTTCCACCGTCTAATAGTAAGAAGCCCGACCGTGGATCTGATGAATTCCAGGTGCGCCCATCGGAATACGCCATCAGAGTGCTGAGATCTCATCTGACAAAATTGACGGAAGCTAGAGCCCATTGAATTAACATTGGCCCATTTGATATATAAAGCGTTGACGTGTTTAACATTGCCACACACCCTCTACTGTCTCTGACAACACGAAAATGGCGTCGATAATTTTTCTCAGAGCTTTTGTCACCGTCTCCGCATTGTGCGCGGCCATCATCGGTGAGTGGAAATGGTGAAGGTACAGTTCAGACTAACCCCTCTGCGTAGTTCATGGAAAACCAATCAGTCCGGCTCTTTCCTCACGAGTCCTCCTTGTCTAACTCTTATTGCAGCTAGTCCGCAGAGTGAAACATCTTTCAAGAGACTCAGCGTAGCTGATACACACCTTCCGCGTGTCGAATCCGTTTTTTTCGCTAACTATGCAGATGAAGACGAGTACGCCAATGTCAACTGTTTGGTTTTCCACGATAATTGACAACTTCCAGGGATGGGGATGAGGCCACGGGAGCCGATAAACGTAGCACAAACATAGGAATTTTTTTCGCTGCCTATGCAGATGAAGACGAGTACGCCAATATCAACTACTTGGACGTTCACAATGAATGACAACTTTCAGGGATGGGGACGAGGCCACGGGAGCCGATAAACTCGAAGGACGTTCTCTTAGTTTTTAAGTCGAAGAGGTTCAGTGGGTTTATGCGATATTCATCATGATGTACCTTGTCCTATCGAACTAGGGGCTTATTGGAGATCACCACTCGATGCATGATGCATACAGCACACGACTAACGAGTCCACGAGGAAAGAAACGCTATAAAGAGGTCTTTTAGTAAGACACGAGGCGTACCGCGCTGTTCCAGCTTTATTTTCCACTGGGAACAGATACGAGCAGACATTTGTGTGATGGCGGACTCGAAGAATCATCCCTTTCCCTCGGACTTTTTGAGAATCCAATTTGCCTGTAATCAGATCATCGGAATAAGTATTAGCCCAGTCGTGGGGACAAGAAAAATTGTCCTTTCCAACGATAGTGGCCTCACTCCGCAGTTGCCCAAACAAGGCCCTGAATTTATTTAAAGCGGAGGGAATTGGGAGTGACCGGTAGTCTTCGCAATGATCATTATGATGCGCCGAACGTCAACTTGAATCTCTCACGTGTCATCTTAAATTCCACGGTGCTCCATTTCCTCCGGAAACTCTCCTCCCCGTGCGTCTGTTGCCTCTCCCTTTCTCTAGAGTGGGCTACATTGAACCTAAGATTTATCGATCTCGGTGAGCAGAAGATCTGATAATGAAGAACTGAAATTAGTAGGTCCACTCACTGCTTCATTAATCACGTCTGGGGACTTGCTCGCATGATGACGAAGGGGTAAACGGAAAGTGCTGCCAGCTGCCGCTGTAAAAATAAAGTTACTGAGCTTCGCAGAAATAGCATCCATAGTATCTGCATGCGCGCGGCCCCGGCATCGCTATCGGCAAAAACAATTACGCTCATACACTAATATGAATCAAGGTGAAATGATCAACTCACGAATTCAATTCAAATTGAATTGTGGAAATCTGAGTTCGTTGAGGGTAATCAATCTGAGTTCCGTTGAAGTTCATGCATGCCCAAGATACCGGTCACCACGAGGAAGAAGATACCCACCGGAAGATGCCGATACACAGCCTCATAAATAGGTAACTCTTAATTCACTTTTGAAATTTGCTTAGAACATTCTAAAAACGTGTTTACTGGGCTCAGAAAAAAATCGGATTTTTTTGTAGGTGGAGGTGAGCGAACATTTTGTGAGGCTGGAATCAACCTGGAATTGACGATCAGCTATTTAAGCGCCCAGCTTTCCGCCCATTAAGGTTTGATTTTGTCTCAATCTCCGGCCAAAGAATCACGCTTTTCGGAACATTATCGTGGGAAATCGCTATATGGGGATCGGCTAATAGGTAGAATCTTGATTCACTTTTCCGACTTGTTTCCGACCCTGTGTCGGAATCGAAATTTTAAGGATGGGTACCCCTTGGCGAGTAACTTAACCTACGCACCATATTTCATCACCAGCGTACCGATAGAGAGCGTAGATCGAACGAAGGATGAGGATCGGGATAAAGTAATAGGCAGGATAGAGGGACCACTAAGATAAGAGGGTACCGCGAGAACGAGAAGCCCGATCCCGTCTGTCATGCCCTAATGCCCTACTGTCATCTCATGACACCGCGCAGTACGGTGAATTGTCCCACCATCTCACTGATCATGATGTGTTCCACGGCCGTGGGATTGAGTTTTTCCACTGGCCTCGGGAGACATACACTCTTTATATACGGCTTTCAAACGACCCACAGAGGATCTAACAGAGCGCGATGTCCTCTGTTAGCGACCTCCCCCCGGTTCAGGGCATTTACCTCCAAATTACGTTCACGGAATTGTTCCTCAATGGTAAGCATCCCGCACTCATTCTCTTCGATAGCTCATACTGCTATAAGGAATATACACTTGCCTATTCTTCATCACTGTCTATGCAATGAGTACGTCTGGCAAAACGGTTCTCAGGGTGGGACTGACACACGTAACAAGTATTCAAACGGGAGTTGCACAAGAAAAAATTAGGATTGTTTCTTGCACTCATTGGGATGTATATCCTCTCGACTGTCCATGTTGCCTGCCGATGGGTACTGGTCAAGAAAGCTTTCATTGATCAGGACGACACTTCCGTGTCTACGCTCCTCTATCTTCTTCAACCTCCGTTGTGGCTTGCGGTGATTCCGGCGGTAGTATTAACAGCCAACACGCTGATCTCGGATTGCGTCCTGGTATGATTACAATGTCCTTGGATGGCCGGCGGTTGACACGGAAGCGCAGATTTGGAGGTGTTGGACCGTTTGGAATTACGATTGGAAGATAGTGAGCGTGCCTCTCATTTGCACGTTAGCTGGTGCAGGTATTGGTCCGATCTCCACCCATTGAAACGTGGACTGAGCAATGCTTGTCAGGGCTCGGATTCCGAAGCGTTGCAGAACAAGCAGCCTATATAATCAACCCGAATCTCGACAGATCTTCATTCGTCGATTTTGCCACCCCATACTTCGGTCTTTCCCTGGCCACTACCTGCCTGGCGTCCTTCCTCATTATTGTTCGCATCATAACTATGACCGAGGGAGCCACCAGAAACTCTCGGGGTTATGGGCACATCATAGAGATAGTGGTTGAATCCGCGGCCCTATACTCTGTGTCGCTGATCGTGTTTCTTCCGTTCCTCGTCTCTGGCTCGTTCGCGGATGGGTACCCTGAGGCAGTGGTGGCCCAGATGACAGTTAGTTGTCAACGTCACATGAGCTCCTGACACTTACTGCGAACAGGGAATGGCTCCAACATTAATCGTTGCGCGAGTCACATTTGGGCTAGCACGTCCAGATGCATCGTGGGGTGGACCGACTACGTCCTTGATCATTGGTATGAGCTCGAGATCTCAGCATCCCAACTCGAACATAGTTTTTTCCAATGACTCTATTATCCCATCCGACTCGGCTACCCTCAAGGCAGACGATATGCAAGTTTAAATCAGATGTACATTAATACTTAGCGAGGTCGGAAAAACAAATGTCTTCGTTTTAGTAAACAAGCCGGTAATTTAGAGTCCAGTTAGTCCAACTGCCATGGAAGCACCCCAGGCTGAAGGCGGGACGCCGGACGGGCCGGCAGACCCCGCTGACAGTTCGCGTCAAGCCGCGCCAGGCGGCGAACGCCCGAGGCCGGCCGAATGCCGCCTTGGATCAAGACCGGCATACCTGCCGAACGGCAGCTTCGGCATGTGCACTGTCCTGCCACATCGACGTCCCAGCCCAACCTATAGTATCCCGCCTCTCCACGACCCCGCCCTGTACTTTCTCCTCGCAGCCGCGTCTTCCCGCCGCCGCCTCCGCCGCTTTTCGCGACCCCTCGTCATCTGAGCATCTCCACGCACCCTTCGCGTGCCAATGCCCGCAGCGACGTCCAGCACCGCCGACGCACAGCCGACATCTCCGCGCCGCCGCTACTTCCACCTCGCTCGCCGCCACCCTTACCTGTCGCCAGCTCGTGTAGCCCGCTCCCATCCCCTTCGCCATGCTCGCCGCCCGCCTGCGCCGCCGCGCGACTTATAAAGTATATATTATGCTGTAAGCGTGACATGTACAACCATTCATTATACATCTCACTGCGAGACTTGAATCAGTAATCTTCAAAGTAAGTCTCACAGTATCTTTCCTCAAGGCTGATATCAGGTTTATAGCTTGTTATGGTGGATATCATTCGTCTTCTGGGCATCCCACAAGAGTGCCTTCCGCGTTTCTTTGCACTCGGGTGTCTCCCGCGGAGGCAGCATTGTGCGCCGCCCAGCGAGCTATTCCACGCTCCGCCGAGCAACTGTCCATACACCTTGGTGCTTTCCGGCGGCACGCACACTTTTTTTTTATGACATTTTGGTGTTGCAGCGAGCGACACTGCTCGCGTCTTGCCCTCCCATGCGGCGGCGCATAGCGCCGCGCTCCCTTTCCTTCTCGAGTTATCTTTGATATCGTGGGGTCACCTTCCATATTACTTTTTATCCGGTCATTTTTTTCCCCGACTTCTTTGAACGTCCCGCAAGCGGTCCTTCGGGCCTTGTGACTCGTAATGCGTCGGCGGCGCACGGCGCTGTCCGTCGAGATTTTCGTTTGGTCTTCCCGGCGGCACGCTGTGCCGCCCCGCCGCCCTCGATTTTCTTTCGAGTTATTCGGGCTTCCCCCGAGTGGTCCTTATCTTGTCCTGACCATCGTACGTGTCGGCGGCGCGAAGCGCCGCGCCGCGCGTAATTTATTTTTGCCATGCAGTGTCCTGACAAGCAGGACCTTCTCTGCGCTGCCGTGAGCAGAGCCTTCGGGCTTTGCACTTCATGCGCGTCTGTGACGCGTCGCGCCGCTTCTCCATCCTTTTATTATTTGTTTTTTGGTCTTCTCATTCACCTTGTGTGCCTGCCGCCTTTTACAGTTATTCGGTGTTCCCGCGACCCGCGTCCCATCCCCGTCCACAGTCAACGTCAGCAGCGCGCAGCACAGGCCTCCAATTTTTTTTTCCGTTGCTTGGTGCTCCCACGAACAAGGGCGTTGGCATCCTTCTTACGAATTCGCTCCGCTCCCCTTTTCTTTTAGCGTTATCTCAAGGTCCCGCGAGTGCCTCATGTCGATTTCTCTCAGGTTCTTCCGATGTCCCGCGACGGCTCAAATGGACGCCATTTTCGGACCTCCCCAGAGGTCAAATCTCGAAAAGTCCCTGCTACACGGGGTGCTTCACCTTCCATCCCGTTTACTGACTGTCTGTTTCCATGTTTACTCTAGGCGTGAAGGGGGGGGAGGGGGGGGGGGGGGGGGGGGGGGGGGGGGGGGGTTCCCGCACTGCGCGCGCCTTCAAATGTCCAGTGCGTCTACTATTCTCCGTGCGTCCCCCTTCCATTTCAATCTCGCTTCTCTGATGCGGCTCGGGACGAGCACTAACATATTCATCAAAGTATGAAGAATGGTTGTTGTACAACAAAAAAGTCCTACTGCTCTCCTAACGTTTTGAGAAAACGCCGTATGGAAGGCAGCCTGTCGCACTCATTTGCAGACTGGCCATTAGCTTCGTCGAGGAAGCCAAAAATGGAGATCTAAAACGCGGGGCCGAATTCCTGCTGGGACTGGATACTGCGGACCATTCGCCACGGGTCTGTTTCTTTTCTGCCCATAGCTGAAATTGAGCACGTCCAATAGTTTTGAACCACACTCTTCGGAAGAGATAAAAAGAGTTTTCCGATTGGTACAACAGTTGGTATTATGTGGGTTCCTCCAGTGAACCCCTCTGTTTCTACGCTGAAAAACATTTTTGTTTCAGACCGAAGACTGCCAGCGATCTGACTGGCTTGAGCACAAACTGTATGCTGAGCGTCGGACAATGGCATAGCTGGCGGTCAGTCTTTTGTTTCAAGTTGTCGCTTACCAGCTATTTCACTGGACTCTCATTGAAGCTCGCCGGTTGAGAAGCGATCCGACTAACCTCCTCCGTTTCGGCTTTCTGCTCGCACTCCGGAGACAGGATCACATCAACGGCGGTCCGTCCCCAAGCGCGTCCCGTCTCGATGTTGCGGTGGCCGTGTCGTTTGAGGACATCACTGAATGCCCCGTGCTCGAACTCCGGTGTTCCTGCTCCATCCCGACTCAACCACCCCAGTCTCGCTACCGTGCCCAGCTGTAAAATTGACCGAGAGGATTCAGGCCGGGAATTCGAGGAAAGAAAGACATCGTCAGCCTGGACTCGAACGAACGAGGCTTGCTTAATTTCTTAGGAATTCAGCCCCAAGGGTAGCATGGTCGCGGAATTTGAAGATGTTATTTGCGGATCCCCGTCCTCTGCACGCCTCTCAGGCCCAACTCGTTCCGAACAGCGTCAGAACAACCAAAAGAAGACAAAATTGGAGGTGCCTCAGATAAAGCCTGGGCCATAGAACGAGTAATTCTGCTGTTCGTCGGGAGGAATCAGAATCAGAATGGCCCCGGATATGATTTTTCGAAACAATCCTTCGTCGTTTGCTTCATTCGTTCGACTGAGAAATAAATGACGGCAGCTCCGTTCCGGCAGGCATGAATTTTTAATCACCTGAATGAAGTTGACGACCTTGTGTTGAATTTCGGTTGAACCCGGGTGCCGGAGTTTGCGGATATTTACCGATCAGATGATCCCGGACTTGTCCCCATCCACCACGCCGCGTCCAAAAATCGCGAAAATTACCACTCGTTCAGAAGGGGTTCAGAAAGACGAAGCAGGGACACGAGTGTACACTAGCTTGGGAAGGATTATGATCGACAAATAAGCCGTGCGTCGCGCTCTCACCTGCACTTTTGTCTGGCTGAACGAGAGATGTTCTAGGATTCGTCTCGGGGCCTAGCGCACAGTACATGAAGGGACAAGTGCCAGACACTAAACTCCATTTTACGACACGACTTTGGCCACAACGAGTACCAGCGGGCGCCCACGCACAGCACATCCCGCTCGTCGTCAACACGTTCGGCATGGGCGAGTGGCGGGGCTTTACCGTTGAAGGGAGAAAATTCGACTGGAAGTGGAACGGTGCGTCACCGAGCAAGTTCACCACGTTCGTGGCGCCCGCGGAGGCTCGGGTCCGCAGAGGCGTTTGGTGCGGCGGCGTTTGCGGTGCGCGTGCGGGTTGAGGTGTGCCTTTCTTTTCGTGCTGCTTCCACCTTTTCCTCTCGATTCGCTTGACCTTCCCTTGCCGCCGTTTTGTCTGGCCCGATCCACTCCTGCTCCCGTGGTCGAGCTGCCACCTATTCACTATCCTTCCGTCTTCGTCCCCGCCTCCCGCCCTCCCTTCGTGCGTCCCATCCTCTTCGTTCTCCCCCCTCCCGTTCCTCGTATCCCCACCGCTCCCCGTGTCTGACCGCTCCTCCCGCTCCCGCTCACCTTCCTTCTTTCGCATCCCCGCGTCTTTTTTTTTTTTTTTTTTTTTTTTTGCGGAACGATAGCAGAGCCAGACAGTACAGCTGTGAAGTACTTCCCGTCATCTACTCAGGCAGAATTTACCCTTTCGAATCATCGAGCCGACCTAGTCGTCCCGACCCCACCCGTTAATTGGTGACTTGGGACAATTAAAACCCAGTCTGGCATCCCCGCGTCTTCCTTCCCTCACATGCCCTGTTCTTCCCACCCCTCGCCCCGCCCCGCCCCGCCCCTGCTCTACTCGTTCGCTTATTCACTCCCCACCCTCGATCCCTATTGCCGCTCTCGTCTCCCTCGTCGCATCCCCTCGCTCGGGCTCGCGCTCATCTCTCTCTCGTCTTCGTGTCCGTTGCCTCCTTTATTTCGCCCTCTCGCGTTCCAGCTTCGGCCTGGTCGCGAGCATATCCACCCGATGCCCTGCCGTCCTTCATGTGCTACTATATATCCACAGATACACCATATCACTTTCACCCGCCCTCCTTATCGCCGCTCTCCTCTACATCCTTGCATACCCGAATTCCCTCACTGCCGCTTTCGTCCGCGTCCACACCGCTCCCGCCCACCTTCCTCGTGCTCACCCCTCCTCGGCCCTCATTCCTGTTTGCCTTACGCTGATACCCTCGTGACCGGATTCAGATGCGGTGTGTTTCTATTATAGACTTATACACCGATTTTGGATTGTTCCCCAGAATCCAGAAGGTTGTCGGTGGTCATATCGAGTCGTGATTAGTGTCAAGAAGCCCTTTTCGCCTGACCCTATGTGCCTGTATCCTGGATAACGGTTCAGATCCAATTGAGTCTCAAGGTGTTTTCATCGATTCACCCACCATTGTCAGATATATAAAGAACACACGCACATAAATATACATGCTTCGTTTTGCGATCCTCCAGATCGTTTCTGAGCGGAGCCGTAAAGGTTTCGCTGCCAGAACTTTTTGGCCGTGACGGGACGGTGTGTAGTCTAAGGTGGAAGGCGGACAAGGTCTGAGTGATATTATTGCTCTCGGGTTCGTAATCTATGCAAGCCGACCAATTGAAGTGCCGACAATGATCAGTTTGAAAGATCGAATGGAAGCCCGGTGCATACCCTTTGGAAACATGGCTCGTTGGCCGGGGTACTATTATGGTTGTCGGAGTCCTGATGTACTACAAGCCGACAGTGGCGAGTTTGAAAGATCGAATGGAAGCCCGAGCAACATGTGTCCCACACGTGTACGCAGTCAATGGCCATATATACCATTCCCTTCACTGTCCACGTCTCTTCTTCTTCGCCGTTGGCACTCACTAAGAACATCGATATGCGTGCTATCAGATCCAAGCTGGAACACAAATTCCTCGAAGGTCCCAAAACGAAGGAACGCCTGAAGACAGCGTGCTCAGCACTATCCACCGTTCTCGGAGTAGCGAAGGATGTGGCATCCAATGCAGGGATCCCCGGACTGGCAATGGGTATCACTGGAGGACAATTCATTGTTGATGCTATACTGGTAAGCATAGTCAAGTCACTCAAGTAGCGAAGGAATAATATGTAATCTCATCTCAGAAAACGGCTCAAAATGCGGAAGACGTCGAGGAGCTGTCAAAGCATCTCGAACGCCTGAATTCTATCCTGCAAGGTGTGACAAAGGATAGTCTTTCGCCGGCGGTACTGAATCGAATGGATGAATTGAGGAGGTCCGTGTTCTCACAACCGCCAAGATGCCTATTTGAACAGGTGGTTCCAGGACTTTGGACAAGTTTTCCACAGAGATGAAGAACTTCCAATCACAAAATTTTGCAATGCGCTCTTTGAACTTCACTAAGGATTCTGAGAGGTTGAAGGGTCAAATACAGACAGTCACATGGGCCATTGAAAGCTTCACGGTGAGATCTAGACCGATGTGAACATCATGCTGATAGAATATTATAGGTGGACACCATGCTCCAAATGGAATTCAGACTTGATGTGAGGACAGTGAACCTGAACAGAATGCAGAAAAAACTGATATTGGGTGGTCAAGGAACACATCAACTTCAGTCGTGACAATGCCCGTGTCATTGTATGGAAGCTGGATGGGATAGAGAGCAAGGTTGACGTAGGTGATGTATTGAACATCTGGGATTGAAGCATTGAGACCGTATTAATGTTACAGGCGATACACAGGGAATTGAAAGCAGGAGGTAAGTGTGGCCTATTGAATATTATTAGTAGCCATTAATATAGAGTGAAGATGGACACCCCCCACATGCCCTGGAGGCTCCTTTTAATTCCAAGGAACGGGAATGTTGCTTGGAGTCCACACGGGCAACCATTCTCACCGAAATAGTACAGTGGATTGAAACAGGATCCTCTGGCCAGTCACAGCAGATGATTTTCTGGCTCAACGGCGCTGCTGGGACAGGAAAGACAACCATTGCCTATACCATTGCACAGGAATGCAAAAACAGAGGGATTCTGGGTGCCAGTTTTTTCTGCTCCCGTGATGATGCAGATTGCAGCAATCTTCGCCTCATATTCACAACCATTGCCTATCAGCTTGGTCTGTTCAAATCGGTGTTTGGCACAGAGGTTTCCAAAGTCCTGAAGGCAACACCAGATATTGGTTACACCAATGCACAGACCCAGTTGGAGGAGCTCATTGTCAAGCCCCTTCACATGGTCCGTGATTCATTCACACACTGTGTCATCATACTAGATGCTTTGGATGAGTGCAAAGACACTGCGACAACTTCTATCATTCTCTCGGTGCTAGCCCGCCACATTGAAGACCTATCCCCTCTTATATTTCTGGTGACCAGCCGTCCAGAAAATCACATTAAAATGGCTTTCACTGAGTACTTGCAACCCAATACTCAGGAGTTGATCTTACATCAAGTCAAACTGGATCTGGTGGAGCAGGATATCAGACATTATTTATGCCTGAAGCTGGAAGAGACAAGGAGGCAGTATCAAATTGGACAGTTATGGCCAACAGCAAGTTCAATTGATGACCTGGCAAAGCTTTCCTCGGGACTGTTCATTTTTGCTGCCACTTCAGTCAAGTACATTGCAGACCGATCTTACTTCAATCCACGTGGTCAACTAGAATCCCTTGTTGGTCCGGAAGCCATGTCATTTGAGGGACTTGATGGCTTTTATACACAGATTTTGGCACTGGCCTTTCCAACAATATCTCCCATCCCACTGGGCCTCCTCAAGATGGTACTAGGATCCATTATTCACCTGCAAGATCCCTTGTCTTCAATAGCTGTGGAAAACCTCCTGGGACTCCCAGCTGGACGTGTCAGGGAAATCCTCCTTCATCTCCATGCAGTCCTCATTGTGCCTGACAATGTCAACCATGTCATTCGGTTGCTTCACCCATCTTTTGCTGACTTCATCACAAATCCAGACCGATGTTTGATTTCAAAATATGTTGTAAAGTTTAAAGAACAGCATACCTTGCTTGCACGGTCCTGTCTGATGGCAATGGAGGGTCTGTCCCGTGATATTTGCCAGATTCAAGACCCCACCATTCCAAACAATGAGGTAGAAGACCTCTCACTCCATATTGGGAAATATATTCCAATTCATATTCAATATGCCTGTCGCCACTGGGCATATCATCTTACAAACAGCATGTTATCTACTTCACTGCTCCAACTCTTGCAGAATTTCTGTGAACAACACCTGCTTCACTGGATTGAAGTATGCAGTCTCATGGGAGAACTTCGCAATGTTATCTTGTCTGTTGCAGATGTGCACAGGATACTTGTGTGTAATCTTTCACTGAAGCACTGGTGCAATACTGACAAAGTTCAACAGGCCGGAAAGAGTGCAACAAGAAGCACAATTGAGCTTCTTCATGATTGTGGACGGTTTACACGTGCTTTTTTCCCTATTATCAGCACTTATGCCCTGCAAACCTACCATTCTGCCCTGTTATTCACACCAGAAGACACCAGGATTCGAAGCATTTATAGGGAGGACATAGACCTGCCTGCAAAAATTTTCCATGCAGTAGGGAAAACATGGGATCCTTGCATGCAAATTTTGTTTGGGCATTCTGACGGGGTTCAGTCAGTGGTATTCTCCCCTGATGGTATGCACATTGCATCTGGATCTTGGGACAACACTGTTAAGCTGTGGGATGCTGCCAGTGGCTCACATCTGCAGACCTTCAAGGGACATTCTGATGGTGTGAATTCAGTGGCATTCTCTCCAAATGGGGTACTCATTGCATCTGGATGCAGGGACACCACTGTGAGGCTGTGGGATGTTGCCAGTGGGTCACATCTTCAGACCTTCAAGGGACATTCTGACACAGTAAGGTCAGTGGCATTCTCTCCAGATGGTGCACATATTGCATCTGGATCCTGTGACAACACTGTTAGGCTGTGGGATGCTGCCAGTGGTTCACATCTGCACACCTTCAAGGGACATTCTGACTCGGTCCATTCTGTGGCATTCTCCCCAGATGGTGCACACATTGCCTCTGGGTCTGATGACAAAACTATTCAGCTGTGGGATGCTGCCAGTGGGTCACATCTGCAGACCTTCAAGAGACATTCTGACTGGGTCCTTTCTGTGGCATTCTCCCCAGATGGTGCACACATTGCCTCTGGGTCTTATGACAAAACTATTCGGCTGTGGGATGCTGCCAGTGGTTCACATCTGGGGACCTTTAGGGGGCATTCCGATGATGTGAATTCAGTGGCATTCTCTCCGGATGGGGCACTCATTGCATCTGGGTCCAATGACAACACTACTCGGCTGTGGGATGCTGCCAGTGGGACACATCTGCACACCTTCAAGGGACATTCTGACTCGGTCCATTCTGTGGCATTCTCCCCAGATGGTGCACACATTGCCTCTGGGTCTGATGACAAAACTATTCAGCTGTGGGATGCTGCCAGTGGGTCACATCTGCAGACCTTCAAGGGACATTCTGACTGGGTCCTTTCTGTGGCATTCTCCCCAGATGGTATGCACATTGCATCTGGATCGAGGGGCAGCACCATTCAGCTATGGGATGCTGCCAGTGGATCACATCTGCACACCCTCAATGGACATTCTGAATGGGTATCATCAGTGACATTCTCTCCAGACAGCGCACAAATTGCATCAGGATCCCATGACCAAACTATTAGGCTGTGGGATGTTGCCAGTGGGTCACATCTTCAGACCTTCAAGGGACATTCTGACACAGTAAGGTCAGTGGCATTCTCCCCAGATGGGGCACTCATTGCATCTGGATCCTGGGACAACACTGTTAGGCTGTGGGATGTTGCCAGTGGGTCACATCTGCAGACCTTCAAGGGACATTCTGACTGGGTCCGTTCTGTGGCATTCTCCCCAGATGGTGTACACATTGCCTCTGGGTCTGATGACAAAACAATTCGGTTGTGGGATGCTGCCAGTGGTTCACACCTGAGGACTCTTGAGGGGCATTGTGACTGGGTGCTTTCAGTGGTCTTCTCCCTCGACAGTGCACACATCATCTCTGGAGCCGATAACAAAACCTTTCTGTTGTGGGATGCTTCTACTGGTTCACTGCTTGATACATCCAATCATCTTGGCCCACTGGCCATCCGGCCCCTTCCCGCAATTGGCATTCGTGACCTGTTCAGTTCTGTCAGGAGCAATTACACTGTTATATCCATGCAACATCCCAAAGCCTCCCATCGACCTTCCGGTTGCTCCGGTAGGTTCCGGAGCTCCGGTCATATACCGGAGCCTCCGGACCTTCCGGAAGCATCGGGTTTTTACGCAATGAAGGCTTACTGAGCGTTTCCCGTTTACCCGTCTTCTTATCTTCCTTTTAATTGTCTCACAACATATCATCAGACCTCATGACAAGTCTTATTGTCATGAACCACTCTCCTTCCTATTTGGGAATACAATTAGGTATTCCATTTAAATACTACGTCTTTACTTCATGTACTTTAGTTTGATTATTAACGTTAATCGTTGCCTGGTTCTTCCTCTTGATCTGAGTCGTCTTCGTACCTCCTTATCACCTTCGGTACCTCGACTTCCGGTTACTCGTCAGTCAAGGCGTTAGCTCACCCTTAACCCCCTGTGGTGTTGCTATCCTTCCTTTATACTGCACCGGACCTCTTCCGGGCCCTCCGGTACCTCCGGTCCTAACCGGAGCCTCCGGAACCTCCGGCCCATCTTCCATCTCGTCCTAGGTCCATTCCGGCACGGTATATAACAGTATAATCAAACTCCCTGTCTTGGCTGGCAATTATGTCTTATTCTCCCTCCGGCACCACTCCTCTTGTCTTTCCATCGCTAGCGGACTCTCCGCTGGGCGTTGAGGAGTGTCACCTTGGTCACAACACTGCCACACCTTTTGATGCCTCGGAGTCGACTTCGTCCTCCGACGTATTTTCTGCCAATCCATGGACCCCGTACCCTGTTCCGGGTACTTCCAGTCCAATCGGTCCATGGAGCTCGGGTTTTCATCAGGTCTATACCGGCTTTCCACAACCCTTGGCGTATCCTCCGGAACCTCCGGTTCCTGTTCCGGGAATCTCCGGAGTGTTCTCTGGAAGCGCTGAGACCGGACAGACTTATCCCGTCCCATCCGCTGTCTTCCATCACTATTGCCAACCGGTACATCATATCCAACCACCGGTGGATCCTCCGTCGTACTCCGGTTCGTCGGACTACGGTTTCCATGGCACTCATGACAGCATCGGCGGAAATCTTTCCCATCACACCAATCTCCTTTCATCGCGTCCTCCGAGCTCATCTGCGTTCACGAACGGAGTTCCGGATATCATTCTATACTCCTCCAACGCAGCTCCTCGTTCTCTCCGGTCTAACCTCCGGAATCCGGAATTTTTCTACGGTACCGATCCCTCGAAACTCCATCCCTTCCTAGCCCAATGCTACCTGCATTTTGCGGAGCGTCCTCGGGACTTCCGCACGGACGACGACAAGAACTTATTCATCTTGTCGTTCCTCCGGGGTGACGCTGCACGCCTATTCGCAACCTCCGGCCCGCAGCAGGAACTTCCATGGCAAGGGAATTTTTCCTTGTTCATCATGGAGTTTTTCGACGTATTCGGTCCTCCGGATCCGACCGGCGACGCAGAGGATCAGCTCCGACGCCTCCGGATGAAACATTCCGACAGGATCATCCCATTCCTCGCAAACTTCGACAAAATCGCTTCTCTCCTCGATTGGAGCGATTCCGCTCTCAGTCACGCTCTCCGCGCCGCTCTCCCTCTCCGGATCACCTCGGAGATGGATCAGTACACCTATCCGAGCTCTTTAGCAGGTGTCCGCGCAATCGCACGCCGTATCGACTATTGGTACTGGCAGCGAATCGATGAAGAGCAAGGCGAAGTCGAGGATACTCAACTTCCGGATGATTCCGGATCCCTCTTAGGGGATTCCGGCAGTTCCGATTTTGGCACCCTGTCACCGGCACTTTCCGTCCTCAGTTACGCGCCTTTCGCACCCTCCATACCGCAGTCTGCAGCACCGGAACGTTCCGGTCGAGCCTCCGGAGTCCCCGGGGCTCGTCACCCGAAGTTTCCGGAGTCTGTCAACAAGCTACTCGGTAAAAACGGACGGATTCTCCCTGCGGAAAACGAACGACGGAAGGCCCGGGGTCTTTGCATGTACTGCGGAGGCTCCGGACATCAAGTTGCCGAGTGTAGGAAGTGTCCGGCTCATTCCGGCGCAACCTCATCTGCCAAATCCACCTTTCCGACCAATATCAGTGCCTAACTGACCAGCAGCCTCGAAAACTCGCGCTCCGGTCGTCCGCGTTGGCCCCCGGAGGCATTTCCGAGTTCATCATAACCACGCATCCATTCTTTTCCACTCTCACGACAGTCCCGCTCTCATGAGCCGGATCTATGATCTCATTATCTCTATCATCTCCAAATTTGCCATGGGTTTCGACTTCCGACCGGAGACTCCCTCTATGATCCGGATCTGTTTTTGTTTACTTATCTGTGAATCTATGGGTTTTGCTCCGTTCGCGGAAGTTCCGGACATAATCTCCCCTCCGGATCTCATCGGCATCTTCTTCCCTCTAATCGGCAGCCTCGTCTGTCATAATTCCATCATCTGGTGATGTTCCTATTCGGAACTCGGCGTCATCGATTCTGATTCCCCATCAATCTGGTTCCTGGATACCGGCAAACTCCACCGTATCAATCCGTTGATTGACTAGTCGGAAGTTTCCAACTGATCTGTTCCTTATTCACATGGGGCTTAGTGTGCACACGACCGGCAGCAATGTCGGATATTGGTTCGGTACCCAATCACGGGTAGAGCAATGCTGCGCCGGAGCTCCGACAACCTCCGCTGCTCATACCGACAATTTTAACGCCATCACCTCGAGTCCCTTCGGTCTCATCGGCCTGCGTGCCACCGTTCCTCCGGAACGTCATCCCGTTCCCCCGGAACATCTCCGAGACATCTGTCTCTCCTTTCCGGACTTTGACTCGTCACCATCTTCCGGACGTCCTTCCGGACACTCTCCGGTTTCGGACATCGTCCCGGATACTCTCCGGACACCCCTCAGCTCACTCCGGTTGTCTCGTCGACATCCGTTGAGCACTTTACTTCTGGTAACCTCCGGAGCAATATTGCTCTGTATAATCTCCGGTCATACCCCGAGGCTATTCGATTCACGGTCCTCCGGGCGTTCCGGCATTTGCTTGGCTTCCGCTCGCGGATCGCACTTCTCAAGAGGGCAATTAACCTCTTTCCCGATTTTACATTTAGGCTATTAGCCTTATTGTTCATCCTCGCCCTTTTCGGTCTTCGCCTTTCAACAATCATTTCGAAGTTACGCCATTTCTTGGGCTCCGTGGAATTCGGATCAATTTCCACGTCGCAAGTCAGGAAACTTTCCTTGTGCATCCAAAACTCCTGTTCGAACCTTTCGACCAATGTCCTCCGGATTCACTTCATTGATCATGGGCACAACATCTGCATCTATTTCGGAGCCTCCGGAGACTTGCATTCTCCTCCGGCTTCCTCCGAATCTTGCCCTTGATCTCACCTGTAGTCCATCGTTCTCCTCCGGGTTACAAGTAGACCATCTTCCGATAATCTCGGGAGACCCGACCGCCTCTGGCTTTTCCGGGTCACCCGTAGTTTCCTCCGATGGCCCCCCGGAGACCTATGCTTTCCTCCGACTTCACCGACTGCCTCCGGATTATCCAGTCCACACGTTTTATCGTAGGTCATCCTTCGATGACCTCCGGAGATCCGTGTTCTCCAACGGCTTACTGTCAATTGTCCTTGACGTCTACGGATTACTCATACGTTATCCTCCGGTGGCCTCAGGAAACAGGTTTCAACAGTCCTACCAGAACGTCTCCGGGACTCTGTCCGGAGATCTCCAATCATCTCCGGATTCTTTCCGATATGGAGTTCACACATCGTACAAAAACGAGATCATTCGCTTGGCAGCAACTTCGAAACCTCCGGTTCTACCGTTCAATTATCCCACCTTTGATTCCTCCGTTCCAGCATCATCGTGTGTTTGATCCGGAGGCTCCGGACACTACGTTATTATCGGAGCCCCCAGACCATCCATTTTCAAGTGCCATTATAGCACTCATCGATGTCTGCATTTTCGGAGTCAACGTCTTTGAACCGGACGTACTTGGCTTGAAGAATTTTTCGGGCACCTGGAGCTTTTCCATCAAATTTCGCCTTTTCCATTCTATTCTTTGGCAACCAGCTCCACCCATTCCACCTCCATGTATCTTCGGAAGTGGTGTTCATCCGGTCGTATTCCGAGTTCGGTCGCTCGGACCTCTCGGAACCTCTCGCCACATCTTGGAATCCTCGCCTTGCGGCGTTCCGACGCTCCGAATCAACCTCCGGAATCTCCGATTTCCGGAGCTCTTCTCCGGAGCCCAAGATTCCAAATTCCGAGTTACGACCATTAATCCCTACCGCTCTCGTTGCAGTCGAGATTTCTCCTGTTTTCGAGCTGTCGGGATACTTCGATCCTCCCACCTTCCGGTGGTTCTCTGGCCTTTCCGGGGCTCTCCGGTAATTTCCGGAGTTCTCCGGCGCTTACCGGAGTGACTCAGAGGATGTGGAATTGTCGGCAGACGATGGGACGTCTACCCTTAAGAGGGGGATAAGCCTATAAACACTCCGATAATTTTCAACTTTTCTTCGCAAGAAGTGCAGACTATTGATCAAAAAGTCAGCATACCACGCGGAACACATCCTCTCAGTCCATGTCGTTTTGCCTTCCTCTCTGCAGACGGCACAATTGCGCTCGCTATTCGATATCAGATCCAATCAACCAACTACCACTACGCATTCCAGGGTATCATTCATCGGTATTCCGGTATTCCGGTCTTGTTCCGGACATCGTTCACCCTCCGGATCATCCACCAACTACCCAACCGGTACCGGAACCATCCGACAACCCTCACCCATGCATCTACGGATCCTTCCGTGAGTTCCGGATACTCCGGAACCTCCGGAGTTTCCAGACATAGTGATCGACAACCTTCTGTTATCCATACGGCATCTGCGCATCTGGGTGCATCAATCTGTCTATCCGATTATTCCACCCATCTTCGCCCATCCCTTCACTTCCGGGCACATATTGAGTATTATCTGATTCCCCGAGAGTCGTCACGATCAACTCTTGCATCGGTACTCAATTCACATCACCTTCTCTTATCCCATTCGGGATCTTGGGCAACTTCATTTAATCACTCATCTGCCCAACCACTTTCCCTTCTTAGCCGCCTATCCATAGGCATACTTCCGGATCGCCTCCGGAACACTTCCGGAACCTTTCCGGTACATTTCCGGATATTCTCCCCGGAACCCTTCCGGTGTCCTACCGGCTCTCCTTCTATTCTTTCCGGTTTCCTTTCGGATCGCTTCCGAATTCTTCCGGTTTACTTCCGGCATCACACTCCTTTGCCAATTCATTTTCGGTTAGTGTCCGGGAATTACTCTGGTCACTTATCGACAGATGGAGTGGACCAATCGACATCTTGATTTGGTCGCTTTTCCAATCAACGGAATAACACTCCTCTTATCATTCATCGATATTCCAATCATTCATCATTTCTCCAATTATTCATTCTTTGAATGCAACAGTTCCTACAGTGGAACCCAAACCGTATCGTATACGATGCGTTCCGGTTCCGGAACTGCTCCGGAACGTTGCCTTTCTATTCCGTCACATCGGAATCCTCACCATTCCTCCTCCGGACCCTCCGGTGATTAACCGGAACCTCCGGATCCTTCCCATTTCACTCAAGTTTTACATAAAGTCAAATCAAGAAAAGATATCATCCGAATCCACAAATACAAAACACTCATTATCTACAAATGTCTTTATATTGTCCATAGGTCACTTTGGACCCTCGTCTTCACCTCCGGACGCCTCCGGCTTTTCTCCCGGAGCCTCCGGCTCCCCCATCTCCTCGTCCTCGTCATCCAGGACAAACACCCCGCCTTCCTCGTGGAATCCCGCTGGCGCTCCCGGTTGGAGCACCAAGGTCTGGAAACCCCGCTCCTCCGACTCCCTCTTCACCCGTACCGGAGCCTCCGGTACAGGCGGCGGAGTGGGAGGCGGAGGCGGCACCGGCTCGGGATCAGGCTTGAAGGTTGGGACCGTGATGGTCCTCGCCTCCGCCTGGCCCGTGGTGTGTTCATCGGGCCCTTCCGGCCCCTTCAGCGCCCCAGGCGCGTCCACCTCCATCCTCATGTCCTCCCCGCCGTCCGAGGACCGGAAATCCTCCGGCCAGGATTCGGAACGGGCTCGGGGCGCAACCGGAGCCTCCGGTTCCGCCTCCGAGTCCTCCGACTCAACGGGTTCCACCTCCTTCTTCTCCACCTCGGGGCCCCCGCGCTTCATCAGCCTCCGGCGCTTCGCCGGGGGCGCGTCTTCGTCCATCTCCGGCTCCTCGGCGGCCAGGTCGAGCTCCGCCGCCTCCGCAAGGGAGAAGTCCCATTTGGAGGCCTCCATATCGGCTGCCATCAACCGGAGCATCCGCTCAACCCCAGGCGGCACCTCCCGACCACTCTCCGGCGCTGCGAGCGTCTTGAGGATAAGCTGGCACGCCCGGTATGCCAGCTTATAGCGCAACATATTGCGCCCCACCTGCTCCCCGAGGTATCCGACGTGGGTATCGAGCTCCCGGAGCTTCTCTCGCACACTTTCCTTGCCCTCCGCCTTCCGGGCCCTCCGTTCCCGTTCCTTCCTCGTGCGATCCCGCACCTCGCGGTCGCTCCGGTCGCCCCCGACGTTCCGGGTGCTCCGGCGCGTCCGCGAGGGCCCCGCGACAGGTCCGGAATCCTGTCGACGGGCCTTCGCCATCTCGCGCTTGTTGACGCGCGGTGGACCGAGGGGGCGGGCGCGACTGCAATGAATATGTTTGGCGCGGCAGCGCCGGCACGCAGTGCGTCCGTATTCGACGACGCATACCTCACTGCTCTTGCGGCAGGAATCGCAGGCTAGGAAAAAAAAAACAAATATTAGGTTAGTACCGGAACCTCCGGTATGAACCGCGACGCACCGTTGTCTCCCTCCTGCTCCACATCGCTGTCGTCCTCGTTGTTCAGCTCATCTTCTTCCTCCTCCTCTCCTTCCGCACGCTCCGGGGACATGGTCTCAATAACCGGCACTTCATCAAATGCCGGGGCCTCCGCGTCGAGCGACTCTAGCTCGCGAGCAAGCTGGAGGGCTCGCGCGGCGTCCTCCTGCGCAACCTCCGCGCGGTTGGAGGCCTCGACGGCCTGTTCCTGGTACGCGGAGATGAGAGCCCTTCGGCGCGCCTCGCGCTCCTCATAGAACTGCTGCACGGCTTCATCGCGCAGCTCCGACGTCGTCGCGCGAGCCTTCCCCTTCCCGGAACTCTTCCCCTTGCCGGCGTCGCCGCGGTCGTCCTCCGAGCCTCCATCGCGCCCGCCGTTGTCGCTTCCGTCGTGTTGCATGGTGGTTATGATTTGGTGACCGGAGGTGGTGGAGGTAGGAAAGAAAGAAACGTCTGAGTCAAAACCAACAGCACGTGACTTTTTGATCTTGTTTACTTTCCCACGCTCCTTCATTGTTCGGCCAACTCGTTATCTCTTGGGTTCCTCATGGGAGAGGAACCTAAGAGGGGGATACTGTTATATCCATGCAACATCCCAAAGCCTCCCATCGACCTTCCGGTCGCTCCGGTAGGTTCCGGAGCTCCGGTCATATACCGGAGCCTCCGGACCTTCCGGAAGCATCGGGTTTTTACGCAATGAAGGCTTACTGAGCGTTTCCCGTTTACCCGTCTTCTTATCTTCCTTTTAATTGTCTCACAACATATCATCAGACCTCATGACAAGTCTTATTGTCATGAACCACTCTCCTTCCTATTTGGGAATACAATTAGGTATTCCATTTAAATACTACGTCTTTACTTCATGTACTTTAGTTTGATTATTAACGTTAATCGTTGCCTGGTTCTTCCTCTTGATCTGAGTCGTCTTCGTACCTCCTTATCACCTTCGGTACCTCGACTTCCGGTTACTCGTCAGTCAAGGCGTTAGCTCACCCTTAACCCCCTGTGGTGTTGCTATCCTTCCTTTATACTGCACCGGACCTCTTCCGGGCCCTCCGGTACCTCCGGTCCTAACCGGAGCCTCCGGAACCTCCGGCCCATCTTCCATCTCGTCCTAGGTCCATTCCGGCACGGTATATAACATACACATATGTCCTGGCCGGAATGGAGGACCTATATCTCACTGCCAATGGGTGGATTCACTCGTGGAGGAACAATAGGTCCATTGTTTGGATTCCACCTCAATTCCGTGATGCTTTATTCACCACCTGTGGGGATCAAGTTGCATTGGGAATGAAGGATGGAAGAGTGATAATAATGGACTTCAACAATGCGGATTCCTACTACCGATGAATTGTTTGACCCGTAGGGCAGCTCTTGTTGACCAATTGTACTCCCATATTTTTGTTTCCTTGATGTTTTCCCATAGTCAGCAAACAGTTGCCCATGGAGTCATGTTGATTAGTAGGTAGCACCACCGAGGACATAGCTACATTGTTTTGTTTCCCATATTAAAAACAGTACCTCCAAATCCCGAAATGTCTGTTCCGGAACGTCATTGTTTCGAAACAGATTTCCTCTACGTTGAACTGATTTGGGCCGAGAAATGGCTCTTATTGTCTTCCTGGTGGTACAATTTTGTTGGTTCATTTGGCAAAGACTGATATTATGTAGAGAGCAAGAGCTTCACCATGTATGCTAGGATTCAAAGAGACCCACAAAGATGGAAAAATCTTGCATTCACCTTACTCCTGAATAGGACAGTCGGACAGGATAACGAAAGTAATTCTGCTTCCCAACTTAAATTTCAATCTGTTGGAACTTGCCAAAGATGTAGAGCTCGTACCCAAAAGCGTTCCAAATTCCAATGACACCAACAGGAGAGAAAATTGATGGGCAAAGGTACCTCAGATACGGCCCGTGGTCACTGCAAATTTATCCACGGGCTGTAGGCTTCAATTATATTTCTTGCCAATTGATTTGGTTACAGTAATTGGAACACACGGCTAAATTATAGCTCGACATGGAAATATGAATATAACCCGAACTGGATCTGAACGAACAGTTCCTGTTCAAGTTCTTGAGCGTAGTATCGGTGATGCGAACCCACGTTATGTCACCTTTCAATCTTATGAGAACAGCCTTAAAACGATAAATTAATGGCGCTTTCGCTTTCACCAACGCCAAATTTCTGGAAGAGTTTTAATGGCCCATGCTCGAATCAAACGAGCGATTCCTGCCCCATCGTTCCACCTCGGCCCAACCACCCCACCATGCCTAATAGCTGCAAATTTGATCGAGAGAAGATTAGATTCAGGCCTGAATTTCAATTTGAGGAAGAAAAACACCGTGGATGGAACGAGCGGGGCATGCTTGATTCCTTAGACATGCATCCCCAAGGATAGTATTGAATCTCAGGTGGCAGAATTTGCAGATATTGATATTAATTGCCCTCTTCACACCTCAGGCTCCAACTCGTTCCGACAAACGTCGGAAATCCCAGGACAGAACCAAAAGACGAGAAAATCGGAAGTGCCTCAGATGAAACCTGAGCCGTAGAAGGAGTAATTCTGTTGAGTTCATTGGCAGGAGAACAGTGCTGGCTCCGGATGTGATTCTTTCGTGACAATCCCTCGTCCTTTACTTCCTTTGCTCAACTGAGAAATTAATGATAGCCTTCAAAGCTCAGTGCACACGCAGGCTGAAAGAAGGTTCTGGATCCGGAGGTATCCAGGTCTCAGATATGTTGTACTCGCTCATGCACTTCACTGCTAACTTGAACAAAGCCCCTTCTGACAAGAAAAATTCAGACCTCGAAGAATTTGACTGGATTCGGATCTCATTGACAGGAAATACTGAATTAAGAGTAGGGATGTTTTCTAGCTTTGGCCTCAGGCCACCAAGTCGGTTTTTTTTGGTTTTGACACCAAGGCCAAAGCCAAGCCAAAACTTTGGCTTGGCATGGCCTTGGCCCGGCTTTGGGTTCTCTCAGGTAAAAGCCGGGCCAAAAGGTCATGGCTCCTGAACTTCCGGGACATATGATGCGCCATCACTGTGGATATAAAAGACCCCAAGCGTTGATTCATTCTTGAAGGCCTCACATTAAGCGCCTCATCCCAATTTGCGATGAACACGCCAGGAACTTGGGGGCCCTAATTTTGATGGGAAAGACATTCAACGACGTATTTCACGAGGTCTGTTGACCAATTTATGGATCTCATATAGTCTCAGACCATCCTCTCATGACATCCCGTTCCGGGAACCCTGTCATGAGAGTCTGGGCCTATCTCGGCTAAATAACCACACTACTGCGTTATGAATTTTCGGATTTTCCGGTGCTTGTTTGACCATCTATGGGACACCTATGGAGGAAGTTAGGAGGCAATGTTCTTCAATAGTCAAGTCGAATGTGTTCTGCCTCTTCCGAATGTTTTCAATCCCCTCAGGAAACGTAGGGCAGCCTCCGAAATTTGGCAGAGAGCGATGGTGTGGCAGTGCTGCCGGTGACTTAACGGAACAGATATCCTGCTTCTTGGGGTTCATGAAGATCTTTGTGCAATTCTGAGTTGGCAGAAAGTCTCCTTCAATAAGTTCAAACAGATGTCTCTCCAAGCTTTCAGATGAATTGAGTCAGAAATGCCAAAATTCATAAAGGCGGGAAATGCCGGAAAACACCGGGATTTTGATAGCGCAGTAGTCCGGCTAATCGCTTGAGATAGGCCCAGACTCTCATGACAGGGTTCCCAGAATGGGATGTCATGAGAGGATGGTCCGAGACTAGGATCTCATACTGACGAGGCCAAGAGGTGCTCGATCTCTGGATCAGCTAATAAGTCCCACGACCCCCCCCCCCCCCCCCTCCCGGAAAAGGCAATGATCATCAATGCATCAACGGGTGTCTCTACGAAACTCGTCTACGCCACTCGACTCTCGCCCCACGCTGGCTCTCACCTCTTCTTTGGTGCACTCTAGCACCGCACCCTGCAAGCAGAATGGACTTATCAGAAGTAATGGCAACCGGCGGCCGACCAGAATTACCACACGAGGAGGAGTCTTCATTGGATACAGATGTTTTTACTCAGGACAAGAAAGCCGGAACTGACCAGAAGGATGTATTATTTCATACAATGAAGAAAGACGACTAGAGGAGCGGTGGAAGGAGTCCGCGTCGACTGACAGCGCATCGTTCTAATGGATGTGGCTGTGTTTCCGAGATGATCGGTGATCTCGCTTAATCCACATCATATTCAACAATCCAGAGATCGAGCACCTCTTGGACGAGGCAGTAGTAAAGACAAGGCCATGATATTCTGGCGAATTTTAGCGGAGAAAAGTAGTGGATGAGGAATGATATTCGGCCCGGAGGGCGTTATGAAGTGACGACCTTTTGGTTGGATTTTGGTTGAAGTCGGGTGCCCGAGTTTGCGGATCAATTGCGGATGCTATTTCACGATCCGGCTATTCCGGTGATGCCCGACCTGTTGCCGACCCTAACTCTCCAAACTGGACACCGCCTGTCGGTCGATGGAAGAACGCGCAAATCCAACGCAAATCGCCCCTCGGATTCAGATTCAGAAGAAAGAAAGAGCGCGTGGAATTAGGAGGAATGATCACGCCGTATACCTTTGGGCTTCACCGTGCGGGGCGCGCTCGGCCGTACTTTTCATCGGGTCTAACGAATAGATAATCCAGGAATCATCCCGGGACATGGCGCACAGCAGAAGCACGCCCTGGGCGGCGTTCTCAGTGCGCAGACTGCGCCGTAACCAGCGACATCCACTGCACAGCCAGAACGAGCGCGTCAGAAGGGCTGCACCTCCATCATCTAATGCCTTGCGAAGAAGGGATCCAGGGCACACAGAGTGGACATTATTCTGCATGACCTCAAGGTACGGCCAGCGGAAATTCCATGGCCGTTGTACTCGGTGCTGACTTCCAGGATCGAAAAGTACCAAGGCCATGGTAATTCGCCGCTCTCGTGAAACCTGGCCAGTAAAACGGCAAAGGATGAGCTAGATCCCATTCCTGCTCGCGAGTCGTATACCTCGAGCGCTCTTGTGGCCATCGGGGAATACCACGCTGCCTGTCCGTTTTAGGCGCCCACCGCAGCCGACGATCACACCACAATGGAGCCCATCCCTCATAAAGACCCCATGCAATCCGATTGCGCTTCAATCCTTCCAGATCTAATACCGCAACGATGTCCTCGTTCTACAAAGCGCCCGAATTCGACACGCTGCAGCTGCACGCGGGGCAGGCCCCGGACACCGCGACCAACGGTGCCGATCTATTCGTCCGCGAGCTTCGTGTTCGACAGCTCGGCGCACGGCGCGGATTTGTTCACACTGCGCGACTTTGGAAATATCTATTCGAGGATTGGGAACCCTACGGTTGTGCGTGCCTTTCCCTTTGATTTTTGTCTACATACATGTCGCGGGTCTGACACGCATGAGCAGGACGTATTCGAGAAGCGCGTGGCGGCGCTGGAGGGCGGCATCGTGGCCGTCGCGACCGCGTCGGGGCAGTCCGCGCAGCTGCTCGCGTTGACCGCGCTCGCGGAGGCGGGCGACAACATCGTCGTGTCCGCGCATCTCTATGGGGTGCGTCTCCCTCATCCCCCCTCTATCTTCTACTGCCGCGTGACTGAGCGTGCCGTAGACGCACAACCAACTCAAGGTCGCATTCCCCAAGTTCGCCATCGCCGCGCAGATCCCGGTGCGTCCTCCTGCCTCTCGGGCCCAGCGCAGCGGCTGATGGGCCACAGCGGCGTTTGCGGCGGCGATCGACGAGCGCACGCGCGCGGTGTACGTCGAGATCATCATCGCCAACGCGGACTTCAGCGTGCCCGATATCACGGGGTTCGCGGAGGTGCGTTCTGCCTTCCCTCTATCCATCCCCACCTTCCTTTCCTCTTCGCACCACCCTCATCCTGCACGACCGCCCACTCACATCCCGGCCGCTGACGCTCTCCCCAGGTCGCGCACACGCAACACATCCTGCTCGTCGTGGACAACACGTCCGGCATGGGCGGGTGGCCTGTGCGCCCGCTCGCGCTCGGCGCGGACGTCGTCGCGAGCGCGACCAAATGGATCGGCGGGCACGGGACGACGATCGGGGGGTTGTTGTTGATGAGGAGTGCGTGTCTTTTTCGTCTTCTCTCCGCCGTTTCCGCGTCTGAGACGCCCGCTTCCCTCGCCTATTCTCCATTGCCATCCGTCCCTGTCCCTCCATCTTCGCCCTTCATCCTTCCTTCTCCCTTCCTTCGTCCACCTCCCCCTTCGTCCACCCCCCCCTTCCATTCTTCCACTCTCGCTCTCTTTCCACGTCGTCCCCGCTGTTACTCATTCGCCGTCCGACTCGCTCGACCCCTCCTCGTCTGGCGCCATCCACTCCCGCTCCCCTTCCTTCCTTCGCCTCCCCTTGCGCTGCCGTTCGCCCGCGTTCCGGCGCTACACATTCACTTCCCCCCCTCCCGCACCCACTCGCCTCCCTGCGCATCCCCTCCTCTTCGTCCTCCCCCACCCTCCATTCCCTCCCGCGCTCCTCCTTCGCGTCCCCTCCGCCTCTCCCTCGCTCTTCGCCTGCGTTCTAGATGCTGCTCATGCACTTATTCACCGTATCACCTCACCCACCCTCCCTACCGCCGCTTTCTTCACCTCCCCCGCTCCCGCTCACCATCCCCTCCGGTTCCTGCCCCTCCCTATCCCGCTCACCGTCCTTCCTTCGCACCGCTTGCCCTGCCTCCCTTCCTGCGCTGCTGCATATCCACATATCCACTATCACACTTTTACCCTTCGTCCCTGCCTTCACCTTCGTCTCCATTGTCGCATCCCCCCGCTCATCCTCTACCTTCCTTCACTCCACCCTCCCGCTCCCACTCGCCTTCGTTCGCGCCCCTCCTCTTCATGCCGCCCTCCCTGCATTCACTCCCGCTCCCGCTCCTTGTATCCCCACCGCTCCCGCTCACCATCCTTCCTTCGCATCCCTCGCTTGCCCCCCATGCGCTACTTATTCCTTATTCATATCCTACTTTCACCCTCCACCTCTTCGTCTTCGCATCCCCCCGCATCCGCATCCGCTTCCTGTCCTCGCGCTCATCTCCTCATCTTCGCGTCCTTTCCGTCCCTTGCCCCGCCCTTCGCGTCCATGCCCTCCTCGCCTCGCCTCCGCCCTACCCTACTTCCGCTTATTCGTTATACCGCCACTCCGCATCCGCCGCCCTCGTTCCTCGCGCCCCTCCGCGCTCTACTCCTCATTCATTCCTTCCTCTTCCCCCACTCACCCTTGCACCCTCGCACCCACTCACCCTTGCACCCTCGCACCCTCCATCCCCACCCTCCCCACCCTCCCCACCTTCCCCCATACTCCAATTACATCTGACTAACATACCGCCAGATACTCCGCGACCTCGGCCCCGCGCTGAACCCCTTCGCGGCGTTCCTGCTCACTCGAGGCGCCCAGCCTGCGCACGGCGCGGCACTGCGAATGCGGCGGAGCTGGCTGCGTGCGTCACTTTCCTTCCTTTGCTCCCCTCGCCGCCCCACTCTCCACATTCGCTCACTCACGAGGTTCTCCCATATCGGCCTCCATTCCCTCCGTCCTGACGTACACATCTCCACTTCACTACACCTTCTTTCCCGTCTCTCCCTCGCCATTCGCTCCCTTATCTCCTCTCCCTTCCCTCCCTTCCCACTCACCCCTCCTCTTCCCCTTACTCCTCTGCCTATCCCCCCTCTCCCCCATCCTCCCCATCTGACACACCTTATCATCCCACAGCGCCCTCCTCAAAGACCCGCACGTCGCATGGGACTCGTACCTCGACCTCCCCGCGCACCCGTCGCACGAGCGCGCGCTCGCGACGCTGCGCCCCAGCGTATTTGGCGGCGTGCTTAACTTTGGCGTCAAGGCGCGCTCTCCTCTCCTATCTTTCTACCGAATCCCGAATCCCACTCGCACACTCGAATCCCCCTATTCCGCATCCCGTATCCCGTATCCCACTCTCGCATGCCAAAACCTACTCCCTCCTCCGCGGCCGCTGAGGGACATATTCCGCGCATCATAAGCTCTCGATCCCATTCTCGCTCCGAGTCCTAATCCCAATCCCAATCCCGAGTCCCAAGCCTGATCCCACTCCCGCCTCTCCCACCACTTTCCCTCCTCCCACTCCCCCCTCGCATCCCTCTCACTCTCTCTTCCCTCGCTTCGTTCCCCCCTCCCTCCCTCCTCTGCGGCCGCTGACGGCATACTGATCCACACGCACAGGGCGCGGCAAACCAGGCGAACAAAGTCGTCGACCTCCTCAAGCTCGCGAGCAACCTCGCGAACCTCGGTGTGTCCCCTCCTCCTCGTTCCTTCTCTGCTTGTATCCACGGAATCGCTCCTCCCTGCCTTCCCCCTCCATGCCTTGTTTCTCCCTCCTCCCCGCTTGCTTGCATCCTTCTCCTCCTCTACCGCGTTATTGTCCTGGATTCATATCCTCCTATTGACCGCCTTCCCTTCTTTACTGGCGATGTCATCTACCACATACTTTGAAACCATTTGTGGGGCATTGTGTCACACATTTAATTGTGGCCTCGCGGGCTATGATCGGATCTTCTTCCCAGCCGCGTAGTATGTACGTTCCTGTTAGCTTGCACTTGGATCACAAATCTGGCGATTCAGTCCATCGCGGAACACCGTAACATTGGTACAGATATATTGTAGCATCTGTCTATGAGAGACTAATGGTTTGACACCCAAATATATCACTCGTTGCCCTCGAGCGTATGTGGCTCCATATGAGTCGGAGGCGTTGGTGTAGTAATTCAATGGAAATCTGGATCCTGCTAGTGGTGAATTTTCAAGTCGTACGATTCACCGAGTTTAGTGCGTTTAGAACTGAATCTCCTGTATAGTCCCGGGTGTACCGTGGTATGAGTCTTATTGTTTTCTCCTTTCTTAGTACGTCCATCGGCCCAGTAATTGTCCAAAAGTACTATTGACCTAAGGTCAATTGGCAAGAGACATCGATTAGGGCATTTTTTTGTGGTGGACCTGTAATATTTATATGTTGCCGACCTTCGTTCGGAATCGTTCAATCCAGGGCTTAGGAGAATTACGGAACAAGGGCGGAACTACTCGTGAGAACATCGTGACGGTTGCACCTATTTGTGCCACGTCACAGTACTCCGCAGTGTTACGCTCTTCTGTCTTCCACCACCATGTCCACTGTACAGTGAGAACCGACACCCATATTCCCATATTTCCCTTATGTGCTAACACCGTAATCCAGGAAACCGAATGTCTTTGTAAGTCTTCGTTTTTCATCCTGGCCAAGTACAAATGAGCCTTGACGACGCTTGCAGTTTGACATCCATGTCGACAACAAGCCCCTCGGCCGGATAGTCTTCAAACTGTTCGACGCCGACACGCCGCGGACAGCGACCAACTTCCGGGAGCTGGCAACTGGGGAGCATGGATTTGGCTACGCTAAATCCGGGTTCCACAGGATCATCCCGAATGTGCGTGGTGCTGTGCCTGCTGATACTCCCTGACCTGTGGGCTGATAAATCACCTAGTTTATGCTCCAGGGCGGTGACTTCACGCGTCACAATGGCACTGGTGCGTGCGCATCCCTCCATCGATACCATCGATCATCATCGATCAATCTATCTAACATGATTCCAGGCGGCAAGAGCATCTATGGCGAAAAATTCGCGGGTACGTTCGCTTTCCCTCAGGGTTGCCGACCCTTTATTCATTTGCGCAGACGAAAACTTCGTCCACCGCCACAACCGCCCGGGTCTCCTCAGCATGGCCAACGCCGGGAAAAACACCAACGGGTCTCAGGTGCGTTTCGCTTCCGTCTCGCTCTTCGCGCCCCTGACTCTATTCTAGTTTTTCATCACGACGGTCGTAACCTCCCACGTGCGTTGTGCTTGTGCTGTACTGTCCTTTCCTTGTTGATGCATTCCTGTAGCTTGATGGCAAGCACGTTGTCTTTGGTGAGGTCGTCGAGGGCATGGACGTGGTCAAGACCATCGAATCTTACGGCAGCGACAACGGCACCCCAAGCGCCAAGATTGTCATTGCCGAGTCCGGTGTCGTCGAGTAGAAAGAACTCTAAACGTCAATAGCGTTACCTCCGCTTGTATTCTCTACGTGTTTGCAGAGCTCAGTCAAATGTGAAATCTTTGTGCCATCTCCTGGTCCTGAGTTACACCTATTCCAAGGTCGAGGTGTAATCCCGTCTTGATTCCGGCTGATGACACGTCGGAGATCGGACTCGCGCACGGACCATACTTATGTAGCCTTACGTTGATTCTTGCTCCACATGTTTCCAATGGAATTTTGTCGTCGGTGAGGCGCGCATTCCAGCCGATTGCCAACCGAATTAACGCTTTACCACCCCACTTTTAGATAATCCCCTTCAGCAACGCGGGAAATCAGCACTGGTCTGCGGCGCCCATGTCAACGCTTCTGTCAACGTCGGTTCTATCTAATCCATCCATCTATCGGCGATGGCGCAATTGGTACCCCATTGTTCCATTGTTAACTTGATGATGAATCGTAGAGCGGCGATGAGGTAAGTAAATCCGCGCGCAAGGCGGCAAGGATCAAGTTTACACAAGGTAATCCTTAGTGAAGCGGGTAAAGTAGAATCACCTAATATAATACGAGCGCCCAAAACGGACCCGTAATACGAAGGATAGGATATTTTGAGCGGGTCTTGGAAGGTCTTAGAGCCACGTTGATTCAGATCTGGCACGATACCTGGTTGAATTTGGCGGCGTATTCGAGAATGTTTCAACGGGATCCCAGAATATGAGTGCCCATCAGGCCACGGCCGGGCAAGATTCATTTGGACGACAGGAATGAAGCGCCCAGCGGATAATTTCGAGGGGTTCCTTTTCCGTAAGAAGCGTAGGCACAGTGAGGGAATTGTGTCCAGGGGCCATACGCGTTCTGTCAAATGACGGAAATGTGCAGTGGCGCAGATGATACAGCAAAGAGGCTTAAATCAAAGAGATGTGAAAGCCAACCACCTTAGGTGAATCAATAATAATTATACGGATCGAATTTCACGTCTCAATCTCAGGAAATTCGGCGCAAGGTGGGATGTAGGAGCTGAGGTGAAAGGTGTCCGAGTCCACGCCGCACTGAATACTCACTGAATTTCTGCGCGGATCACGGCGCCGGCAGCTTAAATCGCTCGTCGTCACGATAGTAAGTTCAAGTTCGCACCTCATGGCAGAGAACCATTCCTTCTCCCACGCGACAATTCCTGGACACTGCCTATGACAAATTTACAAGTCGCGAGAGAGAAAAATTACGGTTACACTGTTCGGTAATGTCGACTTAAATCAACGGCACATCGTCCTTCGGTGCGTCACCCTTTGCCCTCCGACCCGCGGCCTCCTGCTTGAACTGGCGCGGTAGCAGAACCAGGCCAATAGCGTACAGGCCCCAGATCACCTGTGCCATCGGTGAGCCTCATTCGAATTCAATTACGATTTCGGAAGGATAGGACGCACAACGACGATAGCGAGCCAGAAGTGACGGCAGCGCCAGTTCACGGGGTGCGCGTTCCCGGTGACGAAGCCCCACTCAATCCAGAGGCCGTAATGCGTCTGCACGCCAGTCGGTCATCAGTCCTATTAATCAAGGGAAAGGACAGGGGTACGGGAGACGCTGCGCACCTGGTAGGATGCAAGGGCGACGATGGCGAGGCCAAGGACGGCGTGGAGGTAGTTCTGCGGCGGGCGGCCGCCGGGGAAGCGGAAGGGGAGCTTGACCCAGTGGATGAATGCGCCGAGGAAGACTTGGAGAAGGTACATGACGAGCAGCGCCAGGCCCATTTTCTAGCGAAGCATTAATTGCATTGTAGAGTACCGGTGGAGCGGATGAAACGCACCTGATGTGGATCACTGAAGTGCGGCGTCCCGCTCGTGACCGTCGTCTGGTACCCCAAAGCAAACGCCGTGAAGACGAGCGGGCCCGTCATGAGGAGGTTCACGATCGCGTGCGGCCAGAACCAACTAAGTACACAGCACATACATCCACCTCAACATCGGGCGTCCCACAATAAAAGAAGAGGTAAACGACGCACGCGCTGGTGAAGGTGCGGAGGTAGCGCGCGATGAGTATGCCGATGGGCAGAGCGACGAGGTACGCGAAGAACGCAATGTGCGCGTGGATGCGTGCTTTGCTTTCGAAGGGCGAGAGCGGGGAGGTGGACATGGCTAAGGGTACTATTGGTTGTGTTCTGGGATGCGGAAGTAAATGGCTGATGGGTGTGAGAGGGCGGTTTATATACAGGTCGATGCTGCGCACCGCGAGTAATGACGCGTGGGGTCGCGCCGGTTGGAGGGTGTGAGAGCAGCCTGAGAAGAAAGTCCAGGACCAACTCGAGACAAGGAAAGCGACCAAAAGAAGAGACAAAAGAGAAACCGTTCGAAACTCGGGATAACCTGTGAACGCTAGTGAGGAGGTCGCACCTTGCGCAAGATTGGGAAGCTGGAGATAGATGCAGAAAGTAAAAACAGAGCGTGTGATCCTTGGCACCCAAAGAACATGCCCCGACGTCGCCGTTTGTAACATGGGAAAATACCTCGAGGATGAGAAAATGGCAGCAATATTCCCAGCTGCAGGTAGCTGCGCATGCTGGCTCGTACGATTCTGAAGCTGTGGACCATGAGGGGAAAGGACGCTCGCGTACTCACCTGGATCACCGAGTCAAGTACAGCGCCAGCAATAAAGAGTGAGGGCGGCAAGAGTGAGCGGAAGCAGGAGTAGTAACGAATGGAGACCGGGTCGGCGATTGGCGGCGGCATCGTGTGCCGGAGGCGCCGAGTTCGCACAATCACGCCAGGCGGTTGTTCATCTTCCGCTTTCGCTACGCCTCACTACTCAGCTGCCAGAAAATCAACCAAAGGTTATGCAGCAGCCTTGCAATTCCAGATGTCAAATACTGTTTAAAAACAATAGGGCCGTTCATAGTAGCCCTTTTTCTCCCCTTTTTTTCTAGTCTTGTTACTGCGGGGTCTTGATCGCGTAGAATCTTATTACATAAACCTCGGTGAATTTCCACTCGAGCGGTGGGTCAGAACCGACGTGTCCTGGCATAAATTGAGTATATAAAGTCTTACATCCATTCTTGTACATTCTGTCTCTTCAGAATCTCGAAAAGTAAGCGCGAATATTGCTTTCGAGGGACCTCCGATAATCCTGTGATCTGTCGGCCGACGTGCGTAAAGTATTCCACACGGCCTCCATGAAACCTTAAAAAAATCTTGGACGATGCCACAATCAATACATAGGCTGGACATACCTTCTGGGAAAGTAATCCAGTCAGAAAAGAGAGGTTGGCTGATGGCGAGCTTTTTTTACTTGGAAAAAGTTTATGTAATAAGACACCTTAGTATGGGGGAGTGATATATCACCGTCCGCTAATTGCCTAGGCGCCGCGATATATCATTCCCCCTTAGTTAGAGCACCATTTGATATATCACCTCACCTTGTGTCCTCCCTAATATATATTCATGGCCACGACGTCCAGCAGCTCTCGGCGTCGTGCTCACGACGATCAGAAGTGTGGTCTTGTTTAAATCAAAAGTGTCTATTTTTGGCAACGACGCCCAGAGCTGTTCGACGTCGTCGGCGCAGACGAGCTCAAAAATACAACAAAAAATTCTCTAAAAATCTAAGAAAAAAGGGGGTGCAGCCCCTATACTGAACCCACCCCCCGCACCAAAAACACATCTACATCTCCAACACTTCATCCACATGCGTCGACTTTACCTCTCGCTGAGGCAAAGTCAGTATCGGCTCATGCTCCTCCTCGTAAGCCCCCGCGCCCTCGTCCTGCTCGTCGTTATCGCTGCCCTCTTCCTCCACCGTCTCCCCGGCCCTCCCCCGACGTATCAGGTCTGGCAAATCCTTCCACTCCGTTGCAAAATCGACCGCCAGCTTCGCTTGTATGGCCGCCTGACGCAAAGCATACGCCGTTTCCCCTTCCAGCTGCGGCCCCTCTTCCAGACTTCTCCTCCCCACCTGCTCCTTCCACCAGTCCGAGCGCCAGACCAAGAACTGGCCGATGCGGCGCATCTCCTCCTCCAACAGGTATACCTCCTCTCCCCACCGCAGCGAGCGCGCGCGCGCCTTTGCCCACTCGATCCGCACTGCTGTTACACCCAATCAGTCCCTACGCCAATCCCAGCATTGTTCACGCACCTTCGTTCATCGCAACATCATCACCCGGGTCCCACCTTTCTCCTCGATTCACCCAGATCCAAGACAGCGGCCGCTCGGGCACCTTCGCCTGCTTCTGGCTCCCCTTCAGCTTCTTCTTCTTCCTCGTTGGGTCTGAGAACCTTGCCCGCGGCAATCCCCTGATGTTGTCTTCCTTCAGCTCCTGTAGCACCCACTCCCACTCGTTCCACCTCGGCACGCCTCCCAACGTCTCTAGCGCCCTCCGTGCCACGCGATACTGCGCTGCGGACCGCTTGATCTGCTCGTTGAGCGTGCCGATCTTGTCCGCGGAGCGCGTGTTTGCCGCGACACCTCGTGAGTGCGTATCCTTCTGCTTGTACAGGTGGGTCCGCACCAGGAGGCCGCGGCGCAGCTCGTGCAGCGCTTCCGCGGCCTGCCCTACCCGGAGCTTGTACTCGTGGTCAAGGTGGGTCTCGTCCACCACGGTGTCCGACGCATCAGCGCCTTTGGCAGCCGCCATGGCTGAAGGTAGCCATAAAGCCACGTCGGAGACCGCTGTGCCGGGTACAGGCAGGTGCTGGCTTGCCGCTACTTGCGCGCGTGCCTCATCCTCCCGCTCGCGCACATTTCGCAGCCCAGGGAAAAACTTCGTCTGGACGTCGATCCAGGCAAATATCTTTCGGCGCAGTTTGCTGTCAATCAACGCGCAACGCTGGCCGTCGGTGGGATGAAGCCCCGTGCCCGACACATCGGAGGCCAAGACTCTCCTAGAAAGACCATCGTCAGGACAATGGTGATTTCATGCACGTGGACTTACTGCTGATCTTCCAGCTGCAACCCCATGGCAATGAGCTCCGTTATGTGCATGTCGCCTCTAACTTCGCGCGCATTCTCTTTCCCCGCCGCCGCTGCGGCCTCGGCTAGCTCTAACCGGACCTTCGCGACGTGCTGCTCCTTGCGCATAGTCTCGAATGGGTTCGGGTTCCTGATGTCGCGCTCCCACAGCTTTGCCATTTTCATCCACGCCTTCACGTCCTCCTCGTCAAACGACTCATTCATATCTGCGAACGCCTGCCGCGTCCTCACCATCTCCGGTACCGCATTTTGCGTCTTCTTGCGCATCATATAACCTTTGGACCAGTTAGATCTCGCCCCCCGCGTGCTTCCAATGGGCTCGCTCACCTAACGCGATGATTTTCTTGTAATTCCAATCATTGAAATGGTCGTCGAGCGTGTCGCGCCTTGACCCCGGACCCATCTCCTTCGTGCTCCGGGCCAGCGGGTTCGCGTTCGCCCACCCACGCTCCGGGGCTTCGCCATCTGTCTGCCCGACGTCGCGCGTGAGGTTGAACGAAAATCGGAGGTTGCATTCCTCGATGTGTGCGGGAAGATGAAATTTTGGGACGAGGAACGTCATGAATTTCGCCCCCACGCACATTAACGTCTTGTCCTTGTATTTGAGCATTCGGTTCCAAATATTAATATGCCATTGACATGCAATATCGTAAGACACGAAGAATCGGACCAGCTCCGAGCCTGCGATGCTGAGGAAGAACATATAGTCCATATTCATGTATCTACGCCCACGTTCAGCCAATTGTTAAACCCCAGCAGAATATAACTCACCGCTCCCCAAGCTGCAGGTCTCCCACTGCGTTCGGACGCTTCATATTGTGGCGTGCGCAATCCACAGCGCCTATACCGGATGAAGCCGTCCCACGCGCCTCCCGGTCCGGCTTGTCGACCGCGTCGTGCGCCACACAGTGACTCCTCTGCGTCATATTCAGCCTCGTCCTCTGAGGCCATCGCCAAAGGTAGACTCACCTCCTGCTTGTCGTTCCAAAACTTCTTCACATGCTTCATATACGCCTTCACCTCACAGAAAAAAGCCCCTCCGTTCATCAACCCCGGGTCTTTCTCCTCTGTCGACACATCCTTGCGCTTCAGCCGAAAGTTGGCGTCCATCGCCAAGAACAATGCGTATAAAAACCTTCCGCCCGCCCATTAGCGCTCAATTGCCACCAATTAAACCAGAGACTCACTGTTGCTCTTCAGGCGCCTCTGCCCAATTCTGCGGCAGATTTTTCCCCGGCTGAGGACACGCGGGACACAACAGGGCACACTCGCCCGGCTTGGTATTCGCGATCCCGCCGGGGTCATGCCCTCCACCAGCGCGCTTCAACATCCGGATGTGGCGCCACTGTCTCGTCATCCGCAAAAATTCGTGGTAGCGATCCTAGGACTCGGTCAGCGCGTCAATCCCCCGCTATCTTCCTCGCATACACACCTTATCCTTCTTGTGCTTCAGGTTGTTCGTCTCCCTCGCCAGGCTTTGATAAAATTCCAAGGCAGCGCACTTGGACTCAAACGATAGCAAGTGGTACTTGCGCAAAACGGCGAACGTCACTGCTGTTTTGGGATTTGTCGTTGTTGCCGCCCAGAGTCCCGCCCGAAACAACTGCACCGATGGATGACCTCCGTGGCCACACCCGCAGTAATCGAGGCCCACTCGGTGGATACCTAGGACGTCTATGATCACGAAATCGTCCCCCGCGGCACGCAGAGGATTCGAGCAGGCCCGCATTTTCCCGTGCCAGTGGCCTAGTTGGATGCGCAGCCCAAGTTCCTTCAGACTTTTCTGCTCAAACATACTCCCTGTCCAACGCTTTTCGACCGTCAGATTCAAGTGTCGTCGTCCCTGTATCCGATGCTCACTTCCACTCTGTGGAACGGCAGTTGTCGGTGGGCCTTGACCAGGCATTCACCACACAGCAGTTCCCCTCCCCCCAGACAATCCGTACATCGGTAGTCGCCCTTCCGCCGGTCACACCGAGGACACAGCTCATAAGCTGCATGATCCCCACGGCCTTCGAGACGCAGTGTCTCGGCCAAGAATGTCGCCATGTGGTCTTCTGCCCATTGTCGCAGAGGATCATCCTAAAGTCCCGTCTCAGCATATCTCACACCTTTTCACACCTATACACGTACCGACTGCTGCACGTCCCGTGGCTCTTCGTCGTCGTCATCGTCATTGCCAAAGAAGTATTCCCCATGGTCCGCTGAAACACTGACTACCTGAACAGATGTGAAATGTAGAATAATGTCTATCAATGCCTGAGCACTAACGAACACTAAACCAACACTAAACACTAATCCAAACAATCGAGTGGTGCGAGTACGGGGTTCCAACCAAGTATTAGGTTGATATTTGAACTAGATCTGGTAATAGCTATTTACACGTAAATACTGGGAACGCTCCAATAGCCGATCCAGAGACTCTAATGAGGTCTAGACGAAGCAGAGAGTGGTTTTATCTCGATGGGGTGGTGTGGGGTAGTGCTTGGTAGTCAATAGACTCAAGACTTGTGATCCTTCAATGTTCTCAGCTGTAATATCTGTACCAATCCGTGTGCTTTCCCAAATCCTTATGAAACCCAATATGACCCGATACGACCCGATATGAAACCGATACGACCCGATACGATTCTGTTTCCTTAAGATTCTTTATGCGCACACAGAAAGAACTAACAAGTTCCCAATGGTACTCCTAGTGAATCCAAGGCTTCCCAAGCGACAATACCAGCTAAGCTGAGTACGTCTAGCAAGAAGGGGTGAATTCACTGGCTTTCCACTCGAAACCTGCTGGTATTTATACAGGAATTATACATCACATGATAAAAGAAATAAATACTACAATCAGTCCACTTCGGTATATACGGATAAACGGACCTGGCTATTTAAAGGTACATGCATCAAAGACCCGGTTAAACGGCTAAATGAGTGCTCTATCCCGAGAGCTGTGCGTCTATCTTTCTGTTTTAAGGTGTTGCCATCATATCTTGATGGACTTGTTATCTTTAGACGTGCCAAGTATAGCGTGTCCGGATAAATTGTAGTAGAGATTGTCCGGGCCAACCAGCTTAGCCTTATAGATAGACTGGCTGTCCTGCATCTCTACCTGATGACACCTTTGTCACCCAACTATTCCCATGGTGCCCTAATTCAACTGAATGGTTGGACTTTGATTTACATGTAAATACAGATTCCTGAGCTCTCCAAGGCATCCAGGCTCATGTGATTAAAGTTACAGTGACTTAATATGTCACAAATGTCGAACTTGTGCTTGCAACTGCACCAACAACTCTGCCGATTTGATTTGACCTGCAATCTGGATCCCTTATGAATTCACAGTCTAGATGGATGGTATGTGTTATGTCCTTGATATATGACACTTTCCAAATGTCCCAATTTGGTTGAATGGTTGAACATGGAATTACGTGAAATTCTATTGTAGCCCACCTGGCCGTTGACCCTCGTGGTATCGGTGACCAGGCAAGTCTATACAATGTAATCTCTTGTGAAGTGCCTTTAGCCAACAGTCCGGACCTCACTATGGCTCTCATTGTGGGCCAAGTAATAAATAAGCATTGTTCTACTTCAGTAAGTAGAACAAGAACATTGAAATTGATAGATTTCAAGTCTGGTCATTTTCCATGCTTATCACCGACATACATACAAGCCTGTACTTAGTTGTCAAAGTATGAAGTGTCTGTGATGATTGACGGTGATATATCATGATATATCAAGAGGACTTGTGATATATCAGGGTGGACTTGGAAGAAAAAGAAACTTTGAGCTTTGAAATCATGAAAGAAAAAGCACGCCCTGACAGGATCGAACTCCCACGGCCCGAGAATCTCCTTACCAAGGAAAGGCCGACATTACAGATAGACCATAGCACTGTTCAAAAGTCATGAGATGCGGTAGATAGGAGGGTCCATCTGTTTCAGCTTAGACGCCAAAAAAAAAAATTGCAAGGAATTATATGCGACATTAGATTAGTGTACGCGTCGAAAAGTAGCGGAAGGGAGGAACGGATAAAGCACAAAAAGGGTAAATACAAAAATGGGCAGGGAGGGCTGTGGGACAGAGGGAAAGGCGGAAAGATAGAGATACAATGGCTAAGATGTGACAGCTGGCGGGTAGGACATGAGGACGAAGCGAGGGGAGATACTGTGGGCCCGAAAGGGAGCAAAATGGGAAGGGGGGAGGGCAGGAAAACGAAAACCGGAAGTGGCCGGGTGCACGGGGCGCAGTAGAGGATGCAGAAGGCCTCCGGAGGGGGGAGGGGGGGGGAGAAGGGTAGAACGGGAGAGGGGGGCGCGGGATGGCGGCCAGCCGCGAAGGGGAGGGGGGCGGGGGGCGGAACGCGTGTCGCTCAGTGGCGGGGCACCCAGATGCGCATCTGGGAATCGCCATGGCGCCGGGCATGTGGCAAAGGATGGGCCAGTGCGGTAAGAGGTGCAGGGACCGGGTGGAGGGCAGGCTGGAGCCAGAGCGGCGGGAAAAGGGCGGGGCGCTGCGGCATTTCCCCGGCCACTGTAAGGAAAAAAAAATGTGAGGAGGTCCTCAGTAACTAGGTGAAAGTGCACGTACCAATGCGCAGGCCGAACGCGCAAAGGGGATGGGCGCGGGAGCCGGATTCGTGCGGAACGGGTGCAACAACGCCAGACACGGCGTAACACATCGTGGGCATCCATTGAAAGGGGTGTAGAGAGACACAGGTATGAGGAGGATGCAGCGAGAAGAGCTAAACAGCAGGGCCAAAGGGAAGCCGGTATTGAATAATTAGGCTGGAGCAGGTAGCAGCGGCGCAAGACGAAATGTGCAAGGAGAAGGGCGATCGGAGCCGTACTGAAGGGTCATAACGTAGGATGGTACCAAGGACACCCTGCTGGCGGAGAGACCAAGTGAGCAGGGGCCCAGAGCCCGGGGGGCGGCGCGAGCAATGTAGGAGGGAAGAAGAGCGTGCAATAATAATATGTGTAAACAATTGCCTATTTTTGGTAAGCCGAGCACGCCCGCGCACGGACCAGCGAAGGCGGAGCGCACGCGAGCGCTGGGCACGCAAAGGCGGCGGCGTGCAAGGGAAAAAAGGGTGAAGTGATATATCACGCACCACGCTAATCAGGGGTGATGATATATCACTGCGCCTAGGCAATTAGAGATGAAATGATATATCAGAACGCCGTATACGCCTGAATAAGATTCTACGGCGATCAAGACCCCGCGGTAACTAACAGACTTCAACAAGCTGAGGTACGAGGTGATTTTTGTTGAAGTGTCTGTCTATGAGAGACTACTTTTTTTCTCCTTTTTAATGTTCCCACCGGGGTTTTTCCCCTTTTCCGTTTAGAGGTGTAAGAAGGTCCCAGATCCAAAAAAGGGCTTCCTAGGTCAAAAGTCGGTCGAGAACCAAAAAAAATGAGTGAAAAAGGGGACCTTACAGAACTGAGATTTCACCTAGAATATTCGCATGTTTTTGTAAGGATGGCATCCTCACACATGACCTCCAACCAAACAAGGAACAACAGTTACATTCAAGTGGTGGTTCTGTTTGGCTGCATCCTCATCGTATTCTCACGCTCAGCCCATTTAGTATATATAGAGCACAGTTTCCTTACCTTTAGAACACTGCACGTAAACCCCAGACTTCACCCTGTTGTATTCCTCCTGTTGCTCGTAGCCTGGTGTCTCGCCTCTTGGAATATATTGTGGTCCTGTCAACGTGTGTGTGATCACACCTGGTTTGCACATCAGTGTCTGTCGAGACAATGACAGCCTTTCAGTTTTGAGGGCTACATGGTCTGTTCAGGGAACATTCAAGGGGCAGAAGGACATAACCTAACAAGAACCAAGTCGGGGAAGGGAACCACTCCGAAAAAAGGGAAATAAAAGGAACGGAAAAAGGACCCTTTTTGAAAAATGGCCACATGTAGCCCATTGTTTGGGTACTGGCAACTGTACCAAACAAATGTCTATTTGTTCTGTGTTTGTTTCCCTCCCAGCGTCGCTGCAGCCCTCCACGGTTACTCTAAAAATCCAAACTAAATTACATGCTCCATGAGCACGAAGTTTTAGCCAGATAGTGTTTTGAACCATAGCCAGTATACGGAGCAAAAGTTATACTCAAACCCATATCCTCAGAAACAGAATTCAGTCAAAACTTCACCAAAACACTTGAAATAACTTATGATATAGGGTATTTACACTGTCTGATCCTACTTCCAATGTCCATTTCCCACTAAATAGGGGAGTTCAAAGTTAAAACACGCCGGACACTTTTTCGCTTTTTTTGCTGGAAGCTTTTTGTCATGTGATTTTCAGCCGTTTCCGTGTCACATCAGACGATGCCAAACAATAGGCTGACTTTCCCGACCATCGCCTTCACTGTCGGGCGCGATGTCGCCCAACATTGGGACATGGTTTTCAACGTCGAGAGTGCTATTGAGCGCACCAATCCTACCATGAAAACTGATATCAATTAAAATAAGTGATCTAATAGGTAGTTAGGTGACTGCTCCGCATTAGCATTGGGCCTATTGACACTGTCAACATCGACGCCAACAGCACTGGGAACGATGACCGCGTCACCAATGATGCCCACTTTGTGATGTGACTGTCCATTGATGATCCAAACAAAATCAATAAATCACCTGATGACAAGTGTCCGGCGCGTTTTAACTTTGAACTCCCCTAATGATCTCCTTAATGCCCTATTCATGAAGTAGGCACAAGGTGTCATTAAGCATTTTCGAGTTTTATCATTATATATTGGCCTGTCTTTTGACCCCCAAACTGGTCATATAGCCCAGGAAACTCAGTAAGAACCTTCAGAACATCATCCATGACCCTGTGGCATACTGAATATGGTGAACAAGAATACAAAACAAGATCAGCCTGAAACATGGGGTACAGGGTGCCTTGGGTGTCAATTGCCTACTTTACTACTATGAATACATCATCCAATCCCAAAGGATGTGTTTTGGGGTATCTCATATCATGGAGGAATACATAATAGGGTCAAAGTGGAATTTCTTTGTATGACCAAATTGCGATGTTTTTCATCATTGGAATACAATAAACCACCTGGAGGGTATCTTTGTAGCTTGAAGAAACAAGGTAGTGCACTCCAGAGTCATTTCCATCTGTATATCCCCAGGATATTACGGCCAGGGAACAATTTATCAACTTTGCTATTTTCACCCTATTATTGTAATGTAGTTGGCTCTCCTAGTTGGCTTCAGAGAACCTAGAACAACATTAGAACATCCAAAATGGTTGAATTATGAGCCAGAGAAGGGCCAATGTAGCAAACTTCCTTTTGGGACGAAAGCGTTAGTGTTCCAAAAAGGAAAGTCATCAACCAAACCTTTGATCCCTATACCCAAATTGTAGAGCTCATCAAAGGCTACAAGAGTCATCTATAGCATTTTGTGATTGGTAGCCTCATTGGCTTGTAAAATGCAAAATACTTTCTGAGAGCCAGCGCTTTTTTAACAGATTTTAGCATTTAATGCAACCAGGCATCAATTGCAACCTCAATATGGGCAGCCATCATTTGCCAGGCAGCTATAGCACCCAATACAGACAGCCATCAATTTCAATGCAATGGCAGGACCCATCAATTCCAATACAAATAGCAGAAATATGATTTAATTATGACTTATATCAGCTGCTAATTCTTGAGAGTAGCCTTAAACCACTACATCTCCCTTCTAATAAAACCTACTATGTTACCTATTCTAACTAGAATGGTAGTATGGGTAGAGGGAGAAGAGTGGTGATTTTTTTTCCTTATTTTTTTTTCCTATTTGATCCTGTATTTTATAATATTTTTTGGTGAATTTCCTTTTTGGGGGTCCTGCCCAATGACAGGTAGGTGGAGAGGGAAGAGTGGTTATTTTTCCCCCTTATTTTTCCTGTATTTTACAATTTTTTTTGGTGAATTTCCGTTTTGAGGTGTCCCGCCTAATGACAGGTGGGTGGAGGGGGAAGAGTGGTTATTTTTTCCCCTTATTTTTCCCGTATTTTACAATATTTTTTGGTGAATTTCCTTTTTGGGGTATCCCGCCCAATGGCAGGTGGGTGAAGGGGGAAGAGTGGTAAATTTTTCCCTTATTTTTTCATATTTTTTTCCTGTATTTTACAATATTTTTTGGTTAATTTCCTTTTTGGGGTGTCCTGCCCACCATTGGGCACAGTGCCCAACGGGATTAAGTAATACATCTGGTGAAAGCACCAAGTCAAATGGGGGACTATGCTGTAGTTATCTTGCAGCATATTTGAGTATAAACTGCAGCACACTGTGCCAACATGAACCCTTCTTATTAGAAGAGGCACAGGGGGCGTATTTACTCTTCTAATAAGAAGGGATATGTGGGATTAGTAGGTGTGTCAACCGCCGATACAGTGGCCATCGCATGTTACCTCTCTCAATAATTGCTGCCATAAAGGCTTCTATTGTAACTTACTAATGTATATATTGACTGTCCAAAGCTATTTTACTTCCCCTCCAACCTCCCCACTCATGTATGAAAATCAAAAACTTTTCTGAACCTCATATTTGGCCGTGGGAACGCTTTGATGGCTGCTTACATAAGGGTGCTGGGTTCCCATGCTCTCTATCTTATCTCGGACCGCCAGAAAAGGTAGTGACCAGGGGCCTAGATATACTCCTCCCTCCGCTTTAAATGCTCGACCATCCCTCTTCGTCCAGTTCCGTGATGTCCAGGTCGTTCGCCCCCGGTGGTTCCTCCCACGTACATTCCATTGAGGACATCATAAATATTTTCAGGTATTTTCCCAATCTCGTACCTTGCTCCAATATGGCCAGAGAAGTTGTCGGTATCGGCACGGATGTGACAGAATGGAAAATCGGGGACCGGGTCTCTGCTGATTTTATGCTCGACATGCCTCACGATGAGTATATGGCTGCCATCAGTGCACCTGCACTCAGTAGAGCGTTGCAGGGTGTTCTCACGGAATACAGGGTATTCCCTGCGCACATAAGCACCGAATTCCCTCCTCAAATATATCTAATTTCGCTATCACAGTCCTTGGTTGCAATCCTGGCCCATCTTTCATACGAAGAGGCCTCTACCTTACCGTCAGTATTATTGTACATTTCCTTGCAGCCCTTGATTGAGATAAAATTTCAAATTCCACCATGGCGGTCCTGCGGTCACCGCCTACAACGCCCTCGTATGCAGCTATAAACCCATCAAGGCCGGCGACACTATCCTTGTCCAGGGAACTGGCATGGTCTCGATGTGCGTGGATTTCTTTCAACCGTTGGGATGTGTCTCGATCTCCAGCCAGCTTCGCCCTTCAATTCGCAGTCACGTCCAGCGCCACAGTCATAGTCCTCTCCTCCTCTGACGAGAAGCTCCAAGTAGCTGCAAAACTCGGTGCGAAACACCTCATCAATCATAAAACAACCTTGAATTGGGACAAAGAGGTGTTGAAGCTGACTGCCGGGTTGGGTGTCGATCACATCATTGAGGTTCGCCCCCTTATTCTCTTTCGAGTTCTCCGCTGACGCTGTCAAAGGTGGTGGGTAACTCTACACTTAAGTGCTCGATTGTGTCCGTGAAGATCAATGGAAGCATTGATATAATTGGAATCCTGGGCAGTGAGGTATGTATATCCCACAACATAACCCCAAGGTCAGAAGCATTACTCACAACATTGATTTTGATTCCAAGGGACAAGATGTTGCGCCTGTCAATATTATCGGGTCCACCATCTTCAAGGGGCTCAAACTCCGCGGGATGTATGTCAGCTCCATCCAGCAGTGCATGCTGCACCCGCTTCATTCATTTCAGACACTTTAACGCACAAATCTCAGATTCAAGGATATGAACAAGGTTATTGAGGCCAGCATTGACGCGACGCGCCCCATGATTGATAAGGTTTTCAATTTCAAAGATGCAAAATGTTGTTCGCATACTATACCTAGAGTCCCAAGCCCAGGTCAGGAGGATAGTGATCAAGTTGTGAACATCAGACAAGGCAACAAGTTACAACAAGCCATTTGCTTGGTGAATGTCGAAATATGTACTTCCCAATACATGGATGTAGGTATGACTTGAAGCATACAGTTCGGTTTCCAACTGACACCTTGTCCAACAGACTGAGAAAACGTGTAAGGGAATTTGGCGCCACAAACCCGCCAGTAGGTAGGTTAGATCAGATTAGATCTAGAGGATTCCAATTTTAAACGGCGCGTTGTTCGATGTCGTTGCGTTCCTCTCTCATCCACGCAAAAAAAAAAAAAAAAAAAAACACGTGGGCGAACAAATTAACAATCCTTTCGGAACATCCCGGAAGTCACGTGATTCCACGCGTGCGCTCTCCCAAGTTTCTCTGCATGTCTGGCCAGATTGCCTCATCCGATGAGACAACACGGCTGCTAGGGGATCGGACAACTGAAGACTATAGTTCTGGAACTGAAGACCCACCACGGGACTATGTCGCTGCAACGGATGAACCTGAAGACGGTACGGGCGCGATAAGCAACTCTCGCGTCAGAATTTAACCCAAGGGTCCAGCCACTTTTGGGGAATCATTTGACAATGTTCCTCGATCGAAACGACAACTTGGTAACGACCTAAACCATAGATATTTCATGTACCTCATCCATATTCACGCAGGACTTACCAGCGCAGTATTTCTCGTTTTCAATCGTGTCATTGGCACCGGGTGAGCTCCGGAGCGTGTGGATTCAACTTGCATATTTATTTCTCCCAGAATATATGCGACCCCGAGTGTCATTTTGCGTACCTCCGGTAGTGTAGGTGTCGCTCTCCTTATGTGGCTCCTCGGCGCTCTTATCGCTGCCGCCGGAACCGCGGTATACGTCGAACTGGGCACTGTAATCGTTTCCCCTGTTCTGTCCTCAACAGTTAATCTGTGGTTCAGGGTCTCCCCAGGAACGGAGGAGAAAAGAACTATCTCGAGTTCATCTACAGACGACCCCGTTTCCTCGTTAGCTGCTCCTTCGTAGCCTACACCCTCATAATCGTGAGCGTCACTGGTCGTTTTTTCCATTCAGCATTGACACAATTGACTCCTTGCAGGGCTCCGCCGCCGCAAACAGCATCGTCTTCGGCGAATGTACGTCCCGTTCCGCATTCGACGTTTCTTGAGATAAGAGCCGGGGCAGACGTCCTGCATGCGCTGGCCATCCCGCCCACCCGCTTCGCTGCGCGCATCGTCGCAGTCCTCGTGCTCACCTTCTGCCTCGTGGTGCACGGAACCCTCCTTACATTCGGCCTGCGCCTCCAGAACGCACTCGGCGCCTCCAAGCTCGCCATCCTCGCCGCCATCGCCCTCCTTGGAATCCTCTCCCTCCTCGGCTTCCCGGGCCTGGCCGTCCGCGCGCCGTACGAGGTGCCGCACAACTTCCGATGGGCGAACCTCTGGGAGGGCAGCGGCACTGGCGTCAACGGCTTCGTCACCGCGCTCTACAGCGTCATCTGGTAGGCTGGCCTCCAGCACTCGGCGTTATTCCGGGATTGAACCTCGTTGGCACAGGTCGTTCATCGGGTACGCGAACGCGAACTACGCGCTCTCCGAGGTGCGCGACCCCGTGCGGACGATCAAGCGCGCGGCGCCGCTCGCGATGACCGCCGTCACGCTCGTGTACATGTCCGTCAACGTCGCGTACTTTGCCGTCGTCTCCAAGAACGACATCCTGGGCAGCCGGCGCATCGTCGCGTGCGTTGGGTCTCTCCGCCCACCTCTTTACACACTCTGATGAATTTGCCAGGGCGCTGTTCTTCCGCAATCTTTTCGGCCCCGCCACAGAACGCGTCGGTTTATCTTTCTTTCTCCTCACCCAAGTCACTGACCGCATCTCAGGCTCTGAGTGCCTTCATCGCGCTCTCGACGCTTGGTAATCTCCTCGCGGGGCAATTTACGCAGGGCCGCGGTGCGTTTCCGCTATCTTTGTTTAGCGCTGATCCGTCGATGTGACTCGTGCGTGCGTGCAGTAATCCAAGAGCTGGGCCGCGAAGGCATCCTCCCGTACTCCGCCTTCTTTGCGAGCAACAAGCCGTTCGGCGCGCCGCTCGCAGGGCTGCTAACGCAGTACCTCGTCTCGGTCCTCTTCGTCCTCGGGCCCCCACCCGGCGACGCCTACCTCTTCATGATCAGCAGTGCGCCCTCCTCGTTCTCCTATTTATTAGCCGAACTGATGGTTACATTTATAGCATCCTCGTACTCGCTCGCGCTGATCAACACGCTCGTGTCGCTGGGCCTGCTCCTGCTGCACACGCCCGCGTACCATGCCTTTGGCTGGGCGCCGCCGTTCCGCGCGCCCAGGGCCGTCACTGGCCTCTTCTTCCTCTCGAACGTGTTCCTTGTCGCCGTGCCGCTCGTCCCGCCCTCACCGGGCCACCGCGTGTACGACGCGCTCCCGTATTGGGTCCGTCCTTTCTACTTCTCCCTGGCTTCCCCTTCCCTTTTCTCATTCTCTGTAACCTTGAAACCGAGGCTGATGTGATGTGCTGTTCAGCTGCACGCCGCGGTCGCGCTCTCTGTGTCACTCGTCGGGGGCGCGTACTGGTATGTGTGGAGCGTGTGGTTGCCGCGCCGGCGGGGGTATACGCTTACGCGCGAGTGGGTGCGCCAGGAGGACGGCGTGCCGAGGTGTGTGTTCCGCCGGACACCTGCGAGCGGGTAGATCAGAAGACAACTAGAGGATTCCAATATTAAACTGCGCCTTTTTGCGGTTTATCTATGTTTGTGTTTCTGTCTCTCATTTTTTTTCTTCTACTTGTGGAGAATTCCCCATCGGTAAGCCCTGTCCGCTGTCAATTTAAATGTTGAACGTTCACGACCATGCGGAGGTGATAGTCGCAAGTGTACCCTGTGTTTCACCTTGAACAAATCCGCTGAAAGATCCGGCGAAGAACTAGGTAATTTGTCCATTTTCATTTTCACTTTAGTGGGTACATATCCGGTTGGTCAGTTGCGCAACCTGGGTAGTCGAGTCTGTGACAATGCGGAGTGATCTCCCGCTATTGAGTATTCTGATCACAGCGATGGTGACTGCACCCTATTCTCCGATATTTACGCGAATAATGTTGGCCCGGTGTCGAAAGGCGCAGTTTACTTTGTGTAAGATGGATTTCTGTCGGCCTTTGGTGGCTTTCATAACCTCTTCGCACAGAACAATGGCTCTGGTGAGCCTTGCGAACATTTTGACATTTTTTGTGCGTGTTTCGTTCCGCCGCTTTGATTCTGTTGTCTAGAAACAACCTGTCGATCTTCGTAGCTGGCTGGGGTACGCTGTGGACGAGGGACCTCGAGCGGAGTGCCTATGCGGCGGACGCGTTTCGTGGGTCAGCTTCGAGGGGCGGACATGAACAAGAGTATCTTCAATGCTGCGCCAACATTTGGACGTTCGGTATAGTAAGGTGTGATTTTAGACTCTTTCGTTTCATTCTGGAGAGGCTGTGTGAGTGTGTTTGCTGAGCAGGGTTCTAATCCAACCTGCATTTTCCCTGCTCCATTTTCCGATCCAAAGAACACCCGCAACTCCTGGCTTTGGCTTGAAAAACTCTGAGCCAGGCCAAAAGCCAACCTCTGGCTTGGTCCGGCTTCGGCCAGACAAAATCGGAGGCCAGGGCAAAGCCAGAACATCACTAACTGGGTGGCCTCCAGCGCTTGTGGATTGCTATGGTACATGGGCCGAAATCTCATCGGTTGTGTTATTGGCTTGCCCTTAAATGATAGGAAGCAGCTTTGTGTTAGACAAATTCTGCCGGCTTGCGCACGCCTCCAGGACGATTTGGTTTGTCCAGGACGCCAACATCACCCTCAACCACCACGCAGGCCTACAGTGCTCACTCATGCTCTTTCACCCTCTTCCCATTCACCACCGACTTTCGTGAGAGGAGGTCTCAGATTCATCTCACAGCAATTGGAGGTGTAAATGACTGTAGTATACATCTAGAGGCTGGTGTATGGTACCCGTATGTTCCTCATGGGACCACCGCGGTAATATATCCTCCTCCTCCTCCTCCTCCTCCTGAAATTACGCTGGTTCGTGAGCGGATGTGTCGATCTCTTGGATCTTACGAGAAATCAGAACAGGCCAACGTAGAGTGAAAGAATACGCACCATTTGTGAGTCGAGATTCGCACTGAACCACTTGATCGAGGACTGAATGTCGATCTTCAGTGCGCTGGAACGCAAACCGCGGAGACGGCCCAGAGCAAGTTCAATCTCCCGATCCTGTAGTTCGAGATCAACTGCATCCTCGAGGGTGTCCTCTTGTCTGAAATGCAGCCGGAATTCCTTCAGCTGAGTCACTTCATCTATTCCCGTCCGCGACTCAAGCATCGCTACGAGCAGATGCAGTTCGATGGGGCTCTGGCACTCGATGCTGAGGGACTCAAGTGCGGGTAGGACATGAGGAGTTTCAGCGAGAGTAGTGAATAGGCCAGCGAAATCCGCACTGGTGGGCCCGACACAGATCATTTTGAGCTCGCGAAGGGACGGCAGTTGCAATATACATTCATTTAGGGGCTCAAACCCCGCGTCGTAAATGTACACGCTGAGGGTCCTCGGTGCACACCCGGAGCGCGCGATGAGCGGTCCAATGCGTTCGGAATGTGAGACCTCAAGGTAATAGAGGTCGATGCGGGTAAGGGCTGGGAGCGTGAGATAGTCGAGAATGTCAGGACTGCTTTCCCCAGCGATGTCGATGGTGTGGAGGTGGTGGAGGATGCGGTAAGGGGTGATGGCGGGGTCCAGCGGGGACCCTGAGCTCTCTGGACGTAATGTGAGGATCTCGAGGTTCGTAGTGCAATCCAGGACCGCTAAGCATTCGTCCACGTCTTGGAACCAAAGTTCGAGTTTCATCACCTGAATCCAAGGAAGCGTGAGTGATATTGGACCTCAGTGACCCAGCATTAGTGTCTCTGGCCAACTTTCGATCTTCGTCGCCCAGTGGGTTGAATGCGAATGGAGTCAGAAGTTTTCCCAAGATTGTCGCGCGGATCGTGTTATCTGAGTATTCCATAACACTACTTGATTGAAAATGATCTTCAAAAATGCTATGTACGCGTTCATTGTCGCTGTTTGGTCTACCCGCGTTAGACTTCGAAAGTCATGTGAAATTCAACCTGTTCTGTATATACTAATTTTAACCTGGTGGAAAATTACTATCATGTGATGTTCAACATCCAAACATCGCATCCCATAGTGCCTTCCGACAACCCTGCAAATCTGTGCTTGCCTTCCAGCAAATCCAACCTCATAAGCTGATGCGCTCTCTTCCGCTTTTGACCCTTCACCGGTAGGACGTCGGATGAATTGCCCGGTTGGCAGTGTTGTGGCTTCGCCTGATCGGCACAGTGTTGTGCCAACCACTCAGCGTAGTCCTCCTCGGTGACCCGAATCCATAGTGCCTTCCTAATGGCATCCAGGAGGTCTGCCACCGTCAAATATCTGCCCGATGCATGGGCAGTTATCGCCCATGGGAGGCGGTGTGATATCACTGTCAAAGAAGGAAGCCCGGGAAACGTCGCAGGCTCCGCTAACAGATGGTAGTTTACGTTTACAGCAGCTTGTGCGAAATCCACGTCAAGCACGGTGTATTCCGGGGGTTTGGAGCCGAAACGAAGCGCAGGGTTCAATGTGACGGACGTAATGCCCGTGATCTGCGCTGGCAGGTCTACGGGCCGCACCCGAGCGCATGGCGGAACCTGAGGCGATGATGGGTTGGCGCCAAAATCACAACATGGATATCCGGGGCCGCAGGTGTTCGATGTCGGATGCGATACATCCGCCAGCGCTCCGGAGATGTACGTCGACGTCTCCCCTCGTAGTCCTAATGGAAATAGGAGCTGTGACGCCGGCGGGCGTGTGGGTTGAGATAACAAGCCTGGAGTGCACGGACCCGCCGTGGTTGTCCCGAGGTCTCTGAGACGAAGGGATGTATGCCCTCCTAGTACATCGGTACTCGACACTGAACACAGCGACGGGATTGGGTGAATGTGCCGCTCCAGAATTCAATATGCTTACTATTCGAAAGCATCGCCGTAGGGACGCTGGAGGGCATGCTAAGGCGTCGCTGAAGTGCCGTGTTTTGACTGGTGGTGGTTTGGGGGGAAGAGATGTGCACCAGGTGGGACGTGGTGTCTTGTATATATACGTCCCACTTCGACCCGTTGGTTGGGTTCAGCTTGATCGCCGCCGTTCAATTCCCGGCACATCACGTTGGCCTCTCGGCCTTCCTGATCCGGCGGAACAAACACTGGCGTCTTGACTCTTCCATCTGTCCGTTCTCACACCAGGAAACTGGAATGTTCAGCCACTTTCGGCTGCGACGTGACCGAAGCGCTATTGCTATATATGTTGCTGGATAAGATAAAATATGCCATATATGGGAATGCTGCAGCTGAAACTGGCAGTTTCGGGAACGTTGTCGGCCGGCCTATAATTTCCCATTTTGCGGTGTCTTCAGGTACATTTTCTGCACGTGTCTTATGTGAGCCCAATTCTGCCAGGACCCATGATTATCCCAATGAAGGTCGGATCCCTGATCCGGAAAAAAAATCAGAATTTGGCCCTCGAGGTCACTGCCAAAGTCCGGAGAAATTGGGCTCCGAGCGCGACCAGGTCCGTGGCGAAATCCGGAAAATGGGTTGGCACCGCACGGAGGTTTGATCCTCATCCGGAAAATTTTTCATTGAGCAAAATCTGCTGCCGGCACCAGGCCAAGTGATGGTTGGTCCTGACCGGCCAGGCCATTAATACATGCACTTCAGTTTAACTTCTGTAACAATGGTAGCCAGTTAATCTCTGTAAATAGATTTGGATCTCCGCCTCTCCACCGCTGCATTCTCGCACGATATTGGAATTCTCATCGCCCTATATTTTACTGCATGGATTCCCCTCTGGTAAACGATGACGAGGAGGACGAGCATTACGAAAGGACCTGGGTCGCGGCCCGCTGGATTGGATGCGGCAGAGAGTACCACAATATCCCTCCAGTTTGTTGAGGCGGCCCAACGTAATATCTTAAAACTCCCGTCCTCATTCATCGGTAATCTTCCCGACAAAAACATGTCTATTGCCCAGTTTTTGGTCTTCGAGGTCCCACCAATCGAGGATTGAATATATTCGCTTTTTTGGAATTTTTTTCGGCACCCTGGACTGTTTTTTTTCGGAATTTTGAGGTCTCATCCAAAGTCCGGAAAATTTTTTTTTTGGTCAATGTCAGGAGCCAGAATCCGGACAAGATTTTTAGCCCTCGGCGGGCGAAAAGTCCGGATAAAATTTCAAAAACCTCCGAAATCGGGATCCGACCTCCATTGGGATAATCATGGGTCCTATTCTGCCATAGTCCATTTCTCAACACGCCGTTTCAGTGGTTTGAGAGTGTTGCCGTTCATTCGGCATTTTCCGGCATCGCAGACGCCTCAACAACAGTCAACAGCGCCCAATATGACGCATTTGCTAATCACCTCTTTCACCTGAACCACCACCACTACTTCACACGAACAACCAAACCCTACCATAAATGTCTGGGCGCGGCAAAGGAGGAAAGGTACCGGTTCCTTCACTAGCACTCTTACTATATTTCCATGCGAACTCGAGCAGGGCCTCGGAAGAGGAGGAGCGAAACGCATCCGTAGGATATTTCCTGACACTATACAAGGCCAGTCACCCAGCTCTGTGCTATACGGCCACGTCTCATCCATCATTTCAGGGATCACCACACCTGTTATTCGCCGTCTCGCCCGCCGCGGTGGGGTGAAGCGTAACTCTCGTCTTATATACAAAGAGACCCGGGGTTTCCTCAAGATTTTCCTCGAAAACATCATCCGTGACTCCGTCACCTACAGCGAGCACCGCTACGCGTATGTGCCTCCCCGAGGCCTTTCGTTCCCCGAGCTCACTGCAATCCACCTATACAGAAATACCGTCACCGCGCTGGATGTTGTGCACGGCCTCAAGCGCTCTGGGCGTACCCTTTACGGGTATGGTGCCTAACGTGCTGTCCTCCCGCCTATCTTCGCACCGCTCGCTCTCCACGCTGTCTCCATCTGTCTTCGGACAGTGGTTTTTGACATCATCTCCATCCCTTCCTTTACCACGGCGGTGGATCGACCACGCAGAGCACAGATCATCCGCTGACGACGGTCTCGTGGATCTCCTGGAATCATCGTGTCATATCGCACACCCCCTTCCGTATAATCACCCGACCAGGGCCTGTATCGAATATATCACACCAATATATGCATGTCGTTCAACTGATGAAGATTCGCGAAATCTAGCCGCCGACGTTGGTCGCGCAATATTAATCTCCTTCGAAGCCCCGCATTCGTATGACTGCGCCCGTCGTTCCGTGGCCTTCTGTGGTGCGCGCTGGTGATTTATATTTCCGTCTGGGATCCCGGCCATAATAAATCGGGTAGCTGCTGAAGTGACATCCCAAGGTCGAAGTCATGGTTCCAATTCGCGGGGGACAAGTTCCGAGACCCACTGCGTTTTTGGAAATGTCCCTTGCCGAGTATATTTATTTTATATCTTAATAAATCTCGCCGACCGATCTATCTTAGTAGCATGCTTGGCCGGAAAGGTAAGCCTATGATGGCGGGATAAAATAGATCTTTTCTTTGCATTAGCGGCGCCTTCATGGCACGGGGTGTGGTATCTTTCCGCAGTTCTATGACGAGACCAACGCGGTTAGTATAAGTTTTACTCCCTGCAATTCCGCCGCCTTGCCAGTGGAAGGCCACGTCGCTGGCCCTTGAGGTTGGGTATCACCGAATATAGTAATACGTACCAAATCCCTTCTCCAAATGTACTTACTGAGGGCTTGACTGCGGGATAGATGTTTTCTAACCGGGGATTCACTGTTTGAAGAACTTGGAATGAACACTGCAGTTATTATTGCGATCACCCACGAGAAATTCGAAAGTAGGAAATGGCTCAAAGGGTTCGAATCAAGTTCGAAATGGATGGAAGAATTTTCCCGACCAAGTTCCAATGCGACAGACCTGCAAACGATACCGCTGTGGCCAAACCAGGCTCACTCGGATTAAAGTTCATGACATCATGACACGTGGCTACTCGGGCATTGCCGGGTCAAAGACAGTCACCAACTGCGACCTCACCTCCGAGAAGAATGTAAGTCAATACTTCGCGTCGCTCCCCAAGCTATTTCCCACTCAGTTTTCTGCTCGATTTTGCTTCGACACCATTGGGACCGCCGTACCTGACTGCCCGCCTTGTGCCCACTACCCAGACTGTCTTTGATTAATCCACTGAATCATCGATCGCGGCAATAGTTCGGGACTTTGTTCGCGGCAATTGGGTGGGAAATCTTCTGATATGTCAACGCTCAGCAGCAATAATGATGCAAAACTCTTCCCGCCACCGCCATGTCGGAGACGGACTACACTTTATTCGGTGACTTCCCCCCCTTTGTACAGCGTCCTACCACTGACAAGGCGTTTCCTATAGTCCAAGGCGCCTCTGGCATATCTTGGAGGCCCGGGTTTCTAGATCCCGAGATCCCGAGCCTTTACGCCGTCGTCTCTGTCGACGGAGAGACAGTCCACCGAACTAAGACATCGAGACAACAATGGCAGCCGCAGTGGAATGATGTTTCTACTCTGTTAGTGGATCAATACCTCAATGCGCCCTTGTCGTTGAAACCCTGTCAGGCCCAGTGAAAGCTTTTCTTTCGCATCGGTGATTTCTTTTGAAGTTTTCCACGAAAATCCGGGCGGAGAAAATCCATGCCTCGGGATGGTAGAGATTCAGATTAACCCACTGCTGGGCTTGTGCGATCCTGCACCAGGTCAAGATAAAGAACAAGGCAAGGCCCCAAGTCCTGTTTCTTGCGTCTTCTGAATGCGGTTCACAGTTGTGGCCCTTGAGCTTCGTCGAAACAGTGCATTTCCGCGAGGACTGCTCGACGTCTGCCTTATTGGAGGATTTTCCATACGGACCACACGAAAATTCATCGAGGCGCTTAGCAAGATAATCGTTGCGCTTGAGGACATTGTCGCTTCGCCCAACGAGACTGTAGGGCGATCCTATTTGTGTTTGGACTGCTAGTCTATTCACGCACGTTCAGATTCGCCGTTATGCCATCACTTCACACCATCTACTTCAAACTGTGCATCAGGTAAAGGTATCGGCGCCATCATCAACAATATATTAATGGAAATTTACGAAGGCTGCATTAACGGGGAAACACCACACCATCAGCCAAGAACTGCTTCAGATCGTCGAAATAATGTCCGCGCTCTATTCGGCCGGGTCGATCTCCAAAGAGTCACCTCAAGCGCCCATGTGGGGTATACTTACAAAACAAACCGTAGAGTGTGCCTTAATGATCAGTAATTATTTTGGATGCGGATTTCATGGTATTCAGTTTTATTCTTCATCTTTTCTTGATCGCTGACCGAATGAACAGATGGGCCTTGGCCGGGACGTGGGATCCTGGATGCTCTTTGCCTATCCCTGACTCGCCTCGAGAAGATGCCCCCCACGGGCTTGCCTTCAATGGATCTTTTTATATCGACTGCAGCAATCTCGGACGAAGCAGTACATTCCGCTGGTAAGTGTATCCCCTCTTACATTGAAATGTTCTAATCTTGTTACCCAGTATCACTATCAACTTTAGAACATCTCGGTCCTTGCGATATAGCATCGACTTTGCATGGCGAATGTCTCCCGGGAACACGGCAAAATATTGTTCAGGACATCATAAACTGGCTTACTACAAGATCGGAAATGGGAAACACTCTCTGGCTTTGCGGGACAGCGGGGTCGGGCAAGAGTACCATTGCAAAGACCATTTCCGAATACTTTTCCAGTCTGCACCGACTGGGGGCATCCTTGTTCTTCGAGAAGAACAAAAGCAACCCTCAGACTGTCATCCCCATGATGGCGTATGCGCTGGCACGGTGGAATACCCGACTCGAATCGGCCATCTGCGCCGCGGTTGGCGGTAATCCGGGCATTACACGCGCTCCGGTCGAAATGCAGTTCGACAAGTTGCTGTTGGCTCCGCTGCTTTCTGTGGCCATTGATATCCGTGGGCCGATCGTCATCATCCTGGATGGTTTGGACGAATGCGGCGACGCTCGTTCCCGGCAGAGTCTACTCTCGCTCTTCTCGAACGCCTTCCCCAAACTTCCTATTATTTTCCGAATCCTGGTTACAAGTTGCCCGGAACCCGATATTCAAGACATATTTCTCCCCCGACCCGATGTCATGAAAATCCATCTTGAAGACACATCTTCATCCAGCGTAGCAGATGTTCAGAGCTACATCATTCATAGATTTCGGTCCATTCGGAGCGATCGACACCTGGATCCTGTTTGGCCCGGCGAAGAGAAGATACGAAGTTTGACCCAGCATGCTGCAGGTCGTTTCATTTGGGCATCGACGGCGACCGATTTCATTTCTGATGCACCAGACCCAGACTATCATCTCCAAACTCTGATTCAACATAATCCTCCGGGAATCTTCGACGTGGACGAATTATACAGTGTCGTGCTCGCGAACTCCGGGCCGTGGAGCGACTACACTTTCAGACATGACGCGCGTGCGGTGCTGGGCGCCATAGTGCTGGAGAGCGTAGAGATGACAGAAGAGGGGTTAGACACCCTGCTTTATGGGAAGAAAGGGAGATCCACGACGCGGATCTTGAAAAGCCTCCGTTGCGTGCTGCGATGGAACGGTAGCGACATCGTTCAAACACGACATTCTTCCTTCGGGTCGTATCTCACAGATCACAGGCGGTCGGGCGGCCGGCCGTGGTTCATTGATTTTCGGGTCTACAATCGAATTCTTTCCTTGGCATATCTCCGTGTGTTGAAGGATCAGCTTCGTTTCAATATTTGCGAGATCCAGGACTCGCACATCTCCGACACCGATATTCAGGACCTACCGAGTCGAATCGCCACCAACATATCACCTTTGCTTTCTTACTCGAGTCGCGTCTGGGCCAGCCGGTTGCAGATGGCCGGTTTTGACTCTGACATATTCACTGAGGTCAAAAATTTCCTCAATAACCGATTCCTATATTGGCTTGAAGTTCTCGGCCTCCTCAAAGAAGTTTCACTGGCATCGGATGTACTCCGTGGTATCAGGGAATATGCCCGAGTGAGTTTCTTCCTTGGCGCGTTCTTGGTTTTCTGGCTGAACCTCGGCAGGGACACAATGACGAAGCATTCGAGGCCTTTGTTGTTGACGCAGAAATATTCGTCACAGAGTTCGCCACCGCAATTCAACGAAGCGTGCCACACATCTATCTGTCAGCTTTGCCCTTTACTCCCCGGCAGTCGAAAGTTTCCCAGCGGTATTCCTCCTTGTTCCCTCGGACCTTGCAGTGCGAGAGCCCGCCAGGAGATGAAGCTCAATTCCCTGGGCATAATAACCAAATAAGCTCTCTCTGTTTCTCGTCCAACGGCGAAGAGATACTTTCCGGATCTGCGGATGCCACAATCCGCATGTGGGATGCCCATACAGGGGAAGACCTGGTTCAACCATATCGGGGACACAGAGATTGGGTAATTGCGTTGGCGCTCTCCCCAGATTCCCGGCACATTCTATCCGTATCGTACGACAATACTCTACGAGTTTGGGAGACACACCGAAAAATTATTGTACGACGCTGGGACCTCCAGGCATTCCTTCTCAACCAGCAATTTGTCCACTGCGCGGCGTTCTCGCCCGATGGCAAGCTTGTTGTGACAGGCCCGTCCCTCTGCATGTGGGACACCGAATCCGGAACGCTCCTCCTTGGCCCCCTCGACAGCTCGGTTAGCTCGATCTCTGTGTCGTCCGACAACGGGCGAATTGTCGCGGGATATATCGACAACTCCATTAAAGTGTGGGATGCTAAAACAGGAGAGTGCAAGCGCATATCTGGACCGTTCTCGAGTCATACAGATCGGGTCACGTCCGTTGCGTTCTCCCATAGTGGCGAGCATGTAGTCTCTGGGTCGTATGATACGACCGTACGAGTCTGGGATCTCCGCGCAGGTAATATTGGTGTGGCCGTCGTCTTCAAGGGGCACCGTGATTGGGTAACATCAGTCGCATTCTCACCAGACGAGTCGTGCATTGCCTCAGGATCTCGAGATAACACAATCCGGGTATGGCAAGCGCGCACGGGTCAGATGGTGGCTGGACCATTCTTTGGCCACAGTAGTTGCGTGAACGTTGTGGCTTTTTCCCCAGACGGGGAGCGCATCGTCTCGGGGTCTCGCGACAAGACGATCCGCGTATGGGAAGTGAGTCGTCCAAAATGCATATGCAGCGTAGATCTAACGTCGGGCGAGATCGCCGATGAATTCAACCAGGGACTCTTACAAGATGATATGCGACTTGAAGATGGATGGATGGTCGATTCTTCATCTGCGCTACTCTTTTGGGTCCCACCCTGGCTCAGGCAAGGTTTGTATTTCCCTCGGAATTCAGTTGTTATTTGCGCCCAAGGCACCACCCGCCTCGATCTCCGCCGTTTCGTTCACGGAAAATCATGGGAGCAGTGCCAAGCGGTGGTGGAGCACGAGATCTGAGCGTGCTGTTGAATTTTTCCCGTGATGTATCTTTGTTGCAGTGTTCTGTATCCACACGTACATATGAATTGGCTGACGAAAATTCTCGGTAAATATACTGCCGGCGAGGTTAGAACGATGCAAGATCAGGCCCCGCAGAATCTCAACGATTATGTCGGAAAAAAACGGTGCCTTATAAGGTGAGACAGGTCATTATAAGGCCTGACAAGATTGTCTCGGGTGATAAGGCACCGTTTTTTTTCCGACAATTACTCGACCCTGGGCTCGCGCGAAAGGAAACTGCGCAGTTTATGGCCAGGAGGGACGGAAATAGAAATCACCAATGCAAAGAGCAACATGCTCACCACTGGAGTCATATAAATGGGCGGCTCCGCCGGATAGTCACATCTGCGAACCCTGATTCTCTCAGTTGAACGACTTGATGTGATATAATACAAGCATCGGCGGGCAACGATTGATGGGCGGGGGAAATGAAAATGGCACGCACGTTAGGCACCATACCCGTAAAGGGTACGCCCAGAGCGCTTGAGCCCGTGCACAACATCCAGCGCGGTGACGGTATTTCTGTATAGGTGGATTGCAGTGAGCTCGGGGAACGAAAGGCCACGGGGAGGCACATACGCGTAGCGGTGCTCGCTGTAGGTGACGGAGTCACGGATGATGTTTTCGAGGAAAATCTTGAGGAAACCGCGGGTCTCTTCGTAGATAAGATGAGAGTTACCCACCGCGGCGGGCGAGACGGCGAATAGCAGGTTTGGTGATCCCTGAAATGATAGATGAGACGTGGTCGTATGGCACAGAATTGGGTGACTGGCCTTGGATAGTGTCAGGAAATATCCTACGGATGCGTTTCACTCCTCCCTTTCCAAGGCCCTAAGAGAACGCCCTCGAGTTTGGAAACAAGAGCGGCAGTTGAAGAACCAATACCTTTGCTCCATTGCCGCGCCCAAACATCATGGTGGGTTCAGGGGGTTGGTTTTTCGTGGTTCGTGGTTCAGGAGAAAGAGGTGATCGGTTAACGACTGCTTCGACGTCACCGTTGCCAAGCGCTCTGATATCTCCATGACCTTGGACCGGCAATACATAGAGGGCCGAAAAAATACCTGGGTTCGCTATGTAAGTAATTGCAGTCTGAATCCAGGTTACGCCGATTTCTTGCTGTTTGTATCCTTCGTGGTCTTCCCTTTTCTTGTTCATTTTCCATTCTTATTTTAGATGCCGATCACACGGTGACTGCATGCAATGTTCGTCAATTGTTGATCGACGAATCCATGCGGGCATGCGGTGTAATGAGACCGCGTCAATTTTCAAGGTCTCTCCATCTCCCTCCCTCTCGTACTCAACGTTGGGTCTTTGCCCATAACCACGCTCATTCCATACTCCCTCTCATTCTACGATGCTTGCCTCTTCCTCTCTCGTCGTTCTCATGTCTGCCGCCGCCGTCATGGCGAACACCCACCAGTCCGAGTCTCGCAACCACAACGGAATCGCGATGCGCATGAAGAATAATACCAACACTATTGAACAACGGGACAGCTACACGGCCGTACAGATGACTTGGTATCCCACTGACACGGGCCCGTGCGCACGATCTCTTCGTGTTTCCCCCCTTCGCTAACTTGCGTTTCAGCGACGCCTGCACGGGCAAAAACCATCTCTCCAGCGACTGGGTGTGTCCCCCCGTACTTCCGCATGCACTACGAGCGATTCTGACTTATCCCAATAGTATGTCGCCATGGGCTACGATGTATTTCTCTCTCTCGCTTCTACATAGGATGGATGTAACCATCTATAACAGCAATTCGCCGGCGGATCTGGATGCTGCGGGAGACAGATGAAGATTGACTATAATGGAAAGTCGGCCATCGCCACCTGTGTCGATGAGGTACATATGCCCGCTCTCCTTCGCTCCCTTCGCTAATACCTTTGTGTAGTGCGCCACCTGCCCCGGATGGGGTCAGCTCGACCTGACCGAGGGTCTTTTCGAGTACTTCGTCGGGGACCCGGGTATCGGGGTCTTCTACGGTTCATGGTCTTACTACGATGGTTCAGAGACCACGACCTCGACGACCTCGACAACGCACAAAACTACCAGTACCACCAGCACGCACAAGACGACCTCGACCTCCACCACCGAGGCGAAGCCTACTACTTCCACCGCAGTCGAGAAGGTAGAAGTCGCTACCACCTCGCACACTTCCTCTTCGGCCAAGCCCTCTTCGTCCAAAGCGGCATCCTCATCGAAGGCGTCTTCCTCCGCCAAGGCGTCTTCCTCTGTCCACTCCTCGTCCGCCAAGGCCTCCTCTTCTGCGGCCGCCCCCACTACTACCGTCAGCATAGAGCTGCCCACCGAGACCGCGGCTGTTGGCAACGTCGGTGCGGGGGCAGAAAGCACCGCTGGTGCCAGCGTCGCCGGTGCCCTCACCGGGGGCACCAGCGGTGTGGCCTCGCTCGGCGCGCCCAGAGCCATTGTGGCTCTCGCCGTCGTAGCGCTCGCCGCCGTCCGGGCTCTCTGAGACTACTTCCCCTGCATTCCTCCGGCCCCCCCAATTCCATTTGCTCCTCATACATACCCTCCCCCTGCATCACGGATGATACCCGATTGATCCAGCTTCCTCGTAGTCGTTACTGGGCCAATACAGTCAACTCTGTTGACTCATATCTGTTATAACCCATACTTTTTCGACCGATTTTTGCGACATTTTGGCAGAGATAACCGATAACTCTGCATTACCCCATAGCTTTTTGGTCCAAGGGGTATGGGGTAGGACAGAGTTGACTGTATTGGGAATCTGTCATATCCGCAAACAAAATAGCCTTAACAGTGTAAATCCACGTCGTACTATGTCCTAAGCAGACACGTACCTCATCTCAGCGACGAACACCGCGGCGAGTGCAATCCAATGAAGTGCCATGAAGAACACCAGTGTTGGTCTGGTTTACCTCAAGGTACACGGCAGAATAATCTCATCATGACTTCGTACTCAAGATCCCTACTAACCAGGCTGTCGATACGGCTACCACATCCAACACCATTGTCTTCACATTGCCGGCACGGGTACTGTTTTCACCGCCGCCTCAGGCACCATGAAAACAATACCCCCTACGAATCCGAATGCGGCAGTTCCCAAGAGCTTCACCTTCACTGCGGGAAATACTAACACATATGTCGCTCTTCAAGTTGCGTTGTCTGCGTCTGTTTTGGTTGAGTCGGTCCACTGTGTACTCGAACGAACGGAAATAACAGATGTTTCAGGGTATTGGTGCCTTGAGTAAAGAGACTGAGCAACCATGGAGGTACCGGTACCAGGACAACGTCTTCGGTGCAATCTCAACAGTCCCAATGCGAGCTCAATTCGTGGATCCCGGCTCTTCTGATAGTTGGCCACGGGCGATTGCAATGAATTCAACGGGGACATAAATACAGATACTTCTATCCATTACCCCGACGCACCAATGGTCACAGAGATCCCCGTCGACCGCTCTGAGAGCACGAACTCCGAGAGCACTCCCTCCCTCTCAAACGACCCTTTCAGCGCAGCGACCAAGTCCTTCCCCCCAATGAGCTCCAAGGCAGCGAGATACTCGGCGGGAAGCGCCGTGGACGTGATAACCGTGGTGACGAACCACCGGAACCGCATGAGCATGTCGGGGGTGCTGTCGATGGTGTTCGTCGGATACCAGACCTGCGGGCGGATGCGGATCCATTTGGTCTCGCTCGGAAAGACGCAGCACCGGAGGCTGGACGAGACATCGCCCCACCGCCGTACGGTCTGGAATTCCCGGTCGAGGTCCTGCGGGTCGAGGGCATCAGGGAACCCGCTCATGCTAACAACGGAGAGTACTTGAAGACTGCGCAGGGAGCCGATGGTCGCATCCACGCAGGAGAAAAATGCCTGCGTGCGGGATAGCAGTCAGTAAAAGCAGCCTGCGAATAAATGAACGGATCACCTCCATGTCCGCAGGCATGTGCAAAGGCGAGACATTTCGGACGGTCAGCGACGTCACGTCTGGTATATTGTCCGTTATCGCGGTCAAGAGACTGGGTTCCCAAGTGACTAGGATGTTTTGAATTTCAGTGAGCTTCGTTCCGGAACGCGCGATAGCCTCGAATAGGGCGGGGGAATTTTCGCGAAAGCGGGGGTCCCAGAAGATAGCGACGTGCGTGGCGGGGGACCACGGGATCACGGACAGTGCTACGATTTCTGGGCCACTGAATGTTTCGAGATCTGGCAAAAGGATGGGATCCATGGAGGTCCATTGCATAACGGAGTTGTGCGGTACAGGATCTAGCGCTAATCCTGAGAGTTTCGGGTGGAGCTGCAGGAAGGGGACGATGTCGGAGGTAAATGGGATGCAGCAGAGGCGAAGGCGCGGGAGATGGATATTAGAGATGGCCCAGAATATGTCTGTGGATGCAGAGACATCGATTGACTCCAGAGAGTTGAGTTTTCGCAGCGCCGCACGGAGTATGCGGGAAAACGCGTTGAGCATCGTCTCCGGGCAGAAATCACTGCGTGAAAAAAAATCAGGTCGGAAATCAGCCATCAATGGAATGAATGTACACACATGATCAGGTTTCTAACGGCCTGAGCACATTGAATGTTGGAGATGAGGGTGCGGAAGCAGTGAACTGCGAGCACGCTGCTCTCCAGGACCACTGTTCTGTAAATCCAACGCAGGCAGACGCTGTTGACAAGTCGGTTGACGCGACAGAAGGCCAGTAGGTCGCCGTGTGGTGGATATCGCGCAATCTCGTCGATTAGTTCGATCGGGATTGAGGCCAGTGAAGCAGATTTCGACATGGAAGTCAGAAACAAGGACGGTCACTCGCAGTGATCCGGGCCAAAGCTACGTCACGTCGGCATGTCTGCCGAGCACTTCGGAGAGTGTTCGGCTTTAAATTTCGAACTCTTCACAAACTCTTTCGCAAAGCTCTGAGTAAACCTCTTCCCTATCGCTGTGAAGATGTGCAAGACTTGCACATTTTCACAGGGATGCATTGCAATTTTGTGGTTTTAAACAGGAACGCTTGGTGTTCTCTCTCTACCAATGCTGTTGTAGAACCAGCTAGCTAGGGTCACTTATGTAGACAAATGGTGAAATGGAGTGGCCATCTGGACAGTTATAAACAGAAATTCAACAGCGGAATGGAGTTTCCGTCTATCAGAAATTGAACAGTGAGGTGGAAGTAGTAAATACTAATCGATCTCATGCCATATTCGGGAAGCTTCAATCTGGTTCATGCCGAGACACAACTTGTCTCATCTTGAACCCTGATTGGCATTTTATCCAAAGACCCACGGCTTTTCGTATATAGAAGTCTATTCTTGAATACACATCTGAAAATCGGTGGGAGGGAAATTGTACAAAGGAGCGGCAGGTCTGTCAAGACTCAAGAACACCCGGAAGCAACTCATAAGTCTTTCGATGCGTTGGGGAATCCAGGATACAATGTAATTCAACGATATTTGCTGGGGAATCAACATGTTCACATCCTCCCGGCAAGAACATAGAGGAAAATAGAAGGATACGCCGCTCTCATCCATGCCGAACCGGCAAGTCCCGGCAGACGCGTCAATACGCATCAGCAGCGCCCAATAAAGCACGCGTGTTCGTTGATCGTCTTTCTCTCCCAAACCACCACCATCGCATTCGCCGTCCACCAAGCGGACTCCCTCAAGACTCAAGACTTATTCTACTCTCATCACATAAATGTCTGGACGCGGAAAAGGTGGCAAGGTGCGAGTTATATGCGCCATCATTATTATCGTGCTCATCGGTGTCTCGCCGACTCCAGGGACTCGGAAAGGGTGGAGCCAAGCGCCACCGCAAGATTCTCCGTGACAACATCCAGGGCGAGTCATATTCCCGCACGGACCCGCTCCACTGGCTTACTCACGCTACGTATCCTCCAGGTATCACGAAGCCCGCTATTCGTCGTCTCGCCCGCCGTGGAGGTGTGAAGCGTATCTCTGGGCTCATCTACGAGGAGACCCGCGGTGTTCTCAAGATCTTCCTCGAGAACGTAATCCGCGACTCGGTCACCTACACCGAGCACGCCAAGCGGTGCGTCCTACCTTCCTCCATATCTTCCTGCGCTCATCGTCGTGTACAGAAAAACCGTCACCGCGCTTGACGTCGTCTACGCCCTCAAGCGCTCAGGGCGCACGCTCTACGGATTCGGCGCATAATTTATTCCTCTTAGCTTAGATTGAGGGGTACATCCAGACAGTTCCGAGTCCGCACTCCAGGCTCCACTGACCCCCACATTTCTCTCGCGCACAGACCACCCCGCCAGCTCATCCGCATCGCCATGTATTTCATGTAATCTCTGTACACGTATCCTTCCTCCATGTTGTACCCGCCTCGCCCATGTCCATCTATTACTTATGGTCCTATGTTATGCGCTCGTTCTCGTCGATGGCGGCCCTGCGTTGGTCGTTTGTGCGTGCTGCGCCGTACAATGACTCCTCCCCACCATGGCCATGTTTCAGTACGCCCGCCGCCTGCGCACGGACCATCTTGCTCCTTTCCTGCCCTGTCCTTTTATTTAGGTGTTCCGCAAGCAACTACAGGAAAGCTTTTGCGACGACACACCTTTGGAGCGCGTGCAGGACCCCCAGTTCTCCAGAAATGTATCCCATCGGAGGAATTCTCTGCATAATGTCCCGCTTTGTGGCACGTGGAGCGCGCCTTGGCCGCCATCAAATCAAATGGGGTAACCCCAAGTCTTTGAACCGTTTTGTAGATTCGGATATGACAGCTGACGCCTCAAGAGTTGGTGCTTCAGTGCTGGGTCATCACAACGGCCCACCGATTACTGACTACTTTGACCTCCAGGCGGTCTATCTCAGCCCTGGCACTCAAGTGGCTTCTTATCAGACTTATCGTGCCTTTGGTCAACAGATTCCGCGTACGGAATGTCATACACCGGCATATATAAGGTCCCAGTCCACGAAGGAAGTTCTTCAGCGCCATGAGGATCATCCTTCTTGTCCCTTTGCTGGCAGCTGCAACTGCGTCTCGCGCCGCTGTTTCCGCTTAGCCACGTCAACCTTTTCATTGGTACGGTGAATGGCGGGAATACATTTCCAGGTATCGTCAGATTCAGAGCTCGTCTTGGAAGCGCGTTAACGCCGGATGCAGGTGCCACCGTTCCTCATGGAATGGTGAAGGTCGGTATGGACACCGACGGTGACAATGTACGCGCTTTTAGAGGAAAGCTCCAGATCGTGCTCTGACGCGCGCATTCTCAGTTTGCGGGGTATGATGGTCGGCCAGAGTTCAACGTAACGGGTTTCTCGCAACTACATCAGGCGGGGACCGGTGGGGCGAGTGCGCTTTCGCCTTTGTTCGTGAACTGCCTGACGGTGCCATAGGCCGTGCCGCTATCAAACTTCAAGCTCTTCCCTGTCCCAGAGTGCTCGGCCTTTGAGCAGTGTTTGACAACCATCACGTCGCGTAAAACACTCCGAAGTATTCTATCAGATGGTATGTGTCCTTCCCACCACGGGATTCCTTTTTAATATTCCTGCGTGAACAAGGGTCTCCCGATGATTCTGCTTCGCCGGGATACTTCTCAACCAACTTGGCAAGCAGCCCTACATCTTTTGGCCTGCGCCAGCTAACAAATTCTCAGTCAACTGGTGTGCGAGTCGAGCTTGCTGCAACTCGAAGAACTGGTTTGCATCGCTACACTTTCCCCTCGACTTCCATTGTCCCCCGCATTCTTTTGGATGTCACAAACGACGGACAGTTGAGCACCATCAGCCCCGAGCTGACCATCAACCCTGAGACCGGGCGCATGATCGGTGCGTCTCGTCCTTTCTGGGATCACCCCGCCATTCAATCGAAATATTGCACACCATAGCGAGCGCTAATTTTGCTACGTCGTTCGGCCCTGGTCGGTACAATGCCTACACGTGCGTCGACTTCAAAGGAGAAGGCTTTACATTCGATGGACCGACGGAGTGGGGACCTTACAAGATCAACTATCCCGATAAGAACGGCGTGGACCTCTCGCAACACTATTACAGTCCGCCGGCTCTTCTATCAAATCATTTTTGACGTCCATGACGTTTTTGCAGGTTGGGGTTCCGAGCACGGCGGCCTCCTGTCATTCCCGCAGGATACAGAGTCGCCCTCCGGCACAACCACAATCCTCGCGCGTGTAGGGATATCTTTCATTTCTACTGCGCAGGCCTGCAGTAATGCCGAGGCTGAGATCGGCGACTGGGACTTTGAGCGCGTCGTCTCCGACAGTCAGGACCAGTGGCGTGATATTCTCAATCGCGTCCAGGTTGATACAGAGAACGTAGATGCGGAGACCGTGATTCTGCTGTATTCCTCGGTGCGCATCCTACCATCGACTGGGTCATTGCTACTAACATGTACTCTCGCAGCTTTACCGGACGCATATTGTTCCCGGCGACTGTGCGTTATGTCATCTTAGATACCTTCGGTGTCGCGGTCTCATCATAATCAGACAGCGGAGAAAATCCTGGGTGGAATTCGTCCGAGCCGTATTATGACGCATTCTATTGCAATTGTGAGTTTGTGCTCCTGGTCAATTTTGCCGGATTTAATGCCCGCCTAGGGGATACATACAGGACATTGTACCCTCTGGCATGTGGCGCAGTGCACGTCTCACAGAATGCAGGCATGCTAACGTCGCCGCGCCGACAGATGTCACTCCACGATCCTGAAAATTTCGCCCTGATTGTTCGGGGAATGATTGACATACAGAAACATGAAGGTGAAGTGATGTTGATAGAGGGACTGAAGAGCGTCCCAATTTCCTTACAGCTCTACAACTCCACCAGGCTGGCTTCCGGAGGCACGCGAAGTGGGGAATCCTCAGTTTGCTCATGTTCTGTCGATGGTTTTCCAGGCACTTACTTTCCATCCAGATTCATCCAAGGAGGCAGCCGTGCGCTTCGCTCCTCTCTTTGAGATGACCCTGGCTCACTGACCTATGAATTAGACGGCGACGAAATCTTGGCTGAATTCTTTGTCAAGTGGGTTCCGACAACTGCAGTCGCAGCCCCTCCTCAATGCGGCTACATCCTCCCAGATTTTCAGAACACGCCGCTGAGCTTGACGTCTCTGCGGACGATCTCTACACTGCGCTCCTCGCCGATGCCGAGGATCAACCTCCGAACTGGAATCTTCAGGGAAGGCAGGCTAACGTTTGGAAGGAAAAGGGTACGCTTTCCCGATTGCCTTGACTTTCGCCGTACTAATTCATCTGATAGGCTATATACCCTCAGGTACACTGCCGAGGGGATGCTCATCACTCGTTCGTTTGCTTCTCACTCAACCCCATCAGACACCACATATCCGGGCGGAGCTAATACTAAGCAAGTTTCCCGTGCGCTTGAAGTCAGTACTATATCTCGAACAAAGGTTGAATGTCCTCTAATTGTCAAACTAAATTAGTACGCCTTTGACGACTTCTCCATTTCCCAAGTTGCGAAAATCCTCGGCAAAACCGCGGATGCTGCAAAGGTATGTGTTGCTTCAGACACAGGATACACTCTTCCATCAAGGTTCAAAATTATCCCAGTATGTTTCCCGCGCACAAAACTACCTCAACTCCTGGAACCCCAACATCACCGTTCCTGGCATTTCCGACGTCGCCGGGTTCATGCAGGTATCTAACGGTCTTCAGCTCTGGTGCCGAACCGAAATCTCACTTGGCGGCCGCGATCCTCAGCCCCGATTTGCTAATGGAACGTGGAATTACACCGACCCCCGCCACTGCAGTGTCAACGACCCGCTCATGTCGACCTGCTTCCTGAACGCTATCCGTCGCGACGGATTCTACGAGTTCTCGCCCATCGTCGTAAATATTATTTTTCCTTTTTGTCCCTCTGGCTTTGATGATCGTTAACAATGTGTCAATAGTACTCTCAGGTACCCTTACGTCGCGAAGAATCCGGGCTACTAACGGCCACTAACCTTTCCTTCAGTATGTGCCTCAAGATATCGCTCACTTGATTACTCTGCAAGATGGCAACGCCCGGTTCATCGAGCGGTTGGACTGGATCTTTTCCGATGTGCGTCAGGCTGTATCTGGACGAGGGACTGGCTGAACTGATTTTCGCCAGAACTACTTTGACTCCACCGACGAGCCGTCGCAGCAGATTCCATTTATGTATCATTACGCCGATGCGCCCGGGCTCAGCACACAACGCTCACGCCAGGTCATCTCAACGTGGTTCAACACTTCGTTGAACGGGCTCCCGGGGAACGATGGTGCGTCACCTTCAACCAATTCACCACTCTTCACGGGAAGTCTAATCCATTTTGACGGTTTGCAGATTCGGGCAAGTTCTTCCTTTGCGTGGCTATAGCTTACCCTACTAATCAACCGGTCTTACAGGCGCCATGGCCAGTTACGCGTTTTTTTTCCTGGCGGGGATGTACCCGCTCCCCGCAACCAAGCAGTTCTTGCTGTCATCGCCCTACTTCCCCCAGATCTCGTTTTTCAACCCGCTGTTTAACTCAACTACCACCATCAAGAGCTTAAATTTCAGTGGGAACCCTGCGAACGGCACGGGAGGAAACGTCTTTGTCAAGGTATTTCTTGACATTGGCGCGAACTGAGTGATGGAATGCTGATGTTCTACAAGAGCGTGAAGGTGAACGGCGAGGCGTACAAGTCCAATTGTTATTTGGAATGGGAGGTCTTCACCACCGGATCTACGGTCGAGTTGGAATTGACGGACAATATCAACGTTACTTGCGGGAGTGGGAAGGATGCCCTGCCGCCTTCGATCTCCACGGGCGGGTACGACTAGCTAGCCCGTCCTGTAATCGTTGTACGACTTGGAAATTGAATCGAGGATCACAGCGAATGACAATTGATTTGGATACGAAAATAATAAGACGGAAACTACCGACAGTAAGCGAGCGGGACGACAGAGGGAGCTAGCTAGTTAATCGTGGCAATAATCATCGAGTAGCGGTGCGGGCATTCATCTTCTTGGCCTTGCCGTCCATGTGCGGCGGCGGCCCGCGGAACGTCTCGTCCTCATCGAAAGAGCTGAAGAACGGGGTGGTAGGGCTGAACGCGACCGACGAGCGCGACGAGTACGTGAGGGCGGGCGAGACGAGGGGCGGGGACGACTGGTCGCCGTCGGATGCAGGTGCGGACGAATACATGTTGTGGGCGTGGGAATGGGAATGGGAGCCGCTATAGCTGCTGCTGGCGCCGTTATGGCGCGTCATGTTCAGGCCTCTCTGGGCGCTATCGCGCGCGGTGCGCTCATAAATACCGGTGGACGTGCTGAGGTTGTTGTTGCTATTGCTGCTGCTGTTCGTGGTCATCATATTGTTATTGTTATTGGCCTGCGTGGAGCGGAGCGCCGTCATGTTGCGGTTCGAGCTGTGCTGGTAGTGATGCGTCTGTTGGTTCGCGGCGCGCACGTGCGGACCGAAGTCGTGATTATTTTGGCTCGGCGCGGCACGCAGCGATGCGGGGAGATGCTGAGACTGGGACTGCGTGCGGGGGATGCGGATGTTCGTGTGCTGCTGCTGCGTGTGGAGGGAGTTAGCGTTGAGCTGGTTCATAATGCGCTCGCTGTCGTTGAACTGCTGCTGGGGGCGGTGGAGCTGCATCTGGTGCGGGATCGACGTCGCGGCGTGGAAAGCTTCCTCGTTCATGGAGTCGTGCGGGTCGAATATGGGAGAGAGGCCGTCCTGCTGCTGCTGGTGGTGCTGGTGGGAGAAAGAGAGCGTCGCCGCCTGCGCGCGGTACCCACGCACGCCCACGCCGATATTCGCGCCGCCCGCCTCCATCTCCTGGTGCCGCTGCTGCTGCTGCTGCGCCTGGTTCAGGTCCAGCGGCATCGGGCGACGCTTCTGCGGCAGCGAGTTCGACCGCGCGCGCAGGATGAACTCCTCCGTCGCCGTGTACCCGCCGTGCGCCGTCTGCGGTGGCGGGGCGATCCCGAGGCCATGCGGGACGTACGTGCGCGCGGAGAGCGCCGCGAGCTGCTCTTGTTGCTGCTGCTGCTGTTGGAGCGTCCGGTAGCTCAGCGCTTCCTGCGGCGCATACGCGTCGCGCCCGCGGAAGTCTGCCGCCGCGCCGCTTGTCTGGAGCGACTCGAGTAGGCTCGCCATCGCGGGGTTCATACGCTGCGCGGGGATCGCCTGATGCTGCTGCGCGAAGTGGCCGAGCGGCGCCTGCGGCGGGTAGCGCGCTGGGACGCGCGAGTAGTCGACCTCGAAGTCGTTCGCGAGGTAGTCGGGCTCGAAGTGTGTGTATCCGAGGCCGGCGTCGGAGTGGAAGTCGTCGTGCATCCCCGTGTTAATGCGCGATGGCGGGGGGGCGATGGCGATGGGCGCGCGCGCGTGCAGCTCCTTCCCGCGGAGGTTGAGCAGCGTCGCCTGCGCGATGCTGAGCTGGTTCGATGCCTGGTCGCCTTCGCGCGTTAAGCGTTCCTGGCGCTGCCAAGTCGTCAGCAAAATAATAATAATGATGATGATGGGGAATCAAGAAAGCGATAGATAGAAAGACTCACGCGAAGTTCGCGCTGCTCGCTCGTGTCCGCAAAGCGCACGGAGATGCGGCTGCCGGGGTCGTTCCATCCACGCACCATCCGCCCGTGTAGACGCTCGATGATTTCCTCGGCGGCGGCGCGCGTCTCCAACCTAGAACAAATTTGAACCAGATTTTATTTAGTCATCGCGCGGTCCTACAAGCGAAAAAAAAGACCAACCGGACAAAGGCGATGATCCTGGGCGGGCTGCTTAATTTAGTCTGAAAAAAGCGGCTGCTGCGGATAGAGTAGGGCGACACGAGCGCAGCGAGCGTCTGTCCGAGCGTTAATCTTTGTAATAGAAGCAATCCACGGCGGGTACGCACAGCTTCGTCGATACTCAGCGGGAGCCTACGCGCAATCTAATGAGCCGGGATGAAAATGAAATAGAAACAGGAAAGGACGCACCCCTCGATATACAGATTCGTGCTCATCTTGTCGGAAAGGCGCTCCATCTTGGCCTTGAACGTCGAGTCCGCGGAGCCGTCGCCTGCGCTCTCCTGCTCCCAGCCGGCGAGCGAGGACGCGGACGGGGTCGCGGACGCGGACGCGCCGGTGCAGCCGTGGTCGGACGCGGGGCGCGGCTGAGAGTACATCGTGCCGGGGATCTTGTGCACCTGCTTTATTTCCCGCGACGCACACGCATGAGCTGGGGCGAGTAGAAGGGAGGGAAGGGAAGATGTACTACATACCTTGGAGAACGTCGGGTGAAGATTACGATAGCGCCGGAGCGAGTTGATGCATTTTTCCGCCGACGAGATGCTCTCGAACCTGCGTCCATTCAGTCGTTCAGTCAGGTTTGAAATTCAGGGCGGTAGAAGACGAAGGGGAAGGAAGGAAGGAACAAGGAAGGGAGAGAAGTAAGACGCACAGGACGAAGCCGTAGCCCGTCTCCGCGTCGCCGACGTGTCGCGTAAAGCTCCTCACGCTGCGGACCTCGCCGAACGGAGCAGCGAGCGCGAAGAGCTGGTCTTCCTGAAAATTCGGGGGAAGGCCGTTGATGTAAACGTTGGGCGTCTTTTCCGGCTCCGCGGGCGGAGGAGGGGGCGCGGAGGGCTCGGCGGGCTTCTGGGTCTGGACGCGGGCGGAGTCCTCGGGCTGGCGCGAGGGCGAGAAGTGCGGGTGCGGCGGATCGGCGTCGATGGGCGGGAGAGGGATGGTTGGACGCGACGGGGCGCGGGGCGGAGACGGCGAGCGGTGCCGCTGCGAAGGAAGGATGGGCGAGTCGTCGGGAATTTGGCCGGGTTCAGGTTCGACTTCTGAGTGAACGGGATCAGTTCAAATTTCGCGGCGAATTTAAACAAGGGCGACGGACCTTTTGAGACTGGGGGATCATTGAGCCCGAGATCTTTCATAAGGACTTCAGCTCCAGACAAGTGCTGGACGATCTCTCCTCCCTCGAGCGCGGAATGTTTAATCTCATGTACGGTTGTTTCCGGGGACGCTGGTGTCGATTTACACGAGTGAGATGTGGATGGAGACAGACAGGAATCGACGAGGGTGGCAGAGGAAGAAGATGGGACCAAAGGCGATTCAGGCGACGTAGGGTCAAACGGGGGAAACCATGCTGGAGAAGAGACTGAGGTGGGAAGCGACGGGGATGCGACGACGGAAGCAAATGTGGAATTGCCCTCGTTTGAGAAGGACGTTATAGTAGATTGCGATGGAGAAGAGGATGCTGTTGAGATGGCCGAAAAGTCGGCAGCGTTGGCGTTTATGCGAGAAGGGAAAAAGTCGGGCGGCGGCGTCGGAGGTGCACACGGAGAGGAAATCAGAGTACTAGTCGCGGGAATGGGATTCGAATCGCCGGCGACGGGGACGGGAGACGATGGAGACGAGTGTGCCGGTGATGACTGAGACATGATAGAAATGCTCGGAAAATAGCAAACCAGAGTCTATGAGGAGGCGTGCAGAAATGGTGTAGCGTAACCGGGAAGCCAGATGTAATAGCTATAATGTGATAAGAATAAGTGGCGTACAGCGCTAGTCAAAGAGGCAGAGTTATAGGTGGCAGATTTAGTTTACAGCACAGAGGAAGGGGAAAGAAAGGAAGGTGCGACGAATTTTGGAAAAAAAGCCAGTTTATATACCTGACTACCTTGTGATATGAGTCCCAATTAATCTAACCGGAAAGATCCTTGAATGACATGGAGTGAACTAGGATGGACTGAACTGCGCTTCTTTTGCCTATTAGAACCCCGCGGGACGTCAGTGCGGTCCGATGGTCCGATTTCAATACACTTCCTGCAGGATTCTTGAGCCTTTTTCTTACTGTAGAGCGCGAGGAAAGGAGCCACTTTTGTCGCTTTCTCGTGATGGTGGTCGGGAGCAAGATGCATTCAATCTCCACACAACAACAAAGAACAACATACCCCAATCGGGACGCTTTTGTGATGGCAGTTCGAAACCGACGAATCTTCTTCGGAAACGTCAGACAAGGTTCAATCGATCGCATGGATTTTTTCTTTTCATGTCCGCGAAGTTTATAGGGCCTGTTTTAGTCAGGAAGAGCGAACGCTAGCCTCCGCCGTAGTCTCCGTTTGAACCTTGAGCTCACAGGAATATTTTCCCCCCTCCAGTCAGGGGAACAGATTGCAGTTAAAAACCTCCGGCGTGATCCGCTGTCGTGCAGAATTCCAAGAAGCAAGTTGGCATCAGTCTTGGATGATTGCGCCCGAACCTAGAGAGAAAACGACGAATAGCCGGGATCCCCGAGGTCCAAACATCCCGACTCAAAATCAGGGTTAAGGCCATAGTTACCCAGCCCCCAAGAATTCCCCAATTCCCTCTATGTTCGAAAGAACAATTCAGAGCAGCACTGCATGTTCAGCTCGGGCAACCTACATACATATTTCCATGATCCTCCCACTGATTCCGCCCCTCCACTGACGTCGCTCGCCCTCCATCGACTTGTCAGACCACCCGCGAAGCAGCGCTGTAAAAAGCCAGTCTCACCTTTGTACGTCAAGGAACCGCATTCGAAGCTGTCGAGCTTGAAGCTTAAGAATTTACGGGTGCTTCGAATTCGGGTTCCCAAATTATCCTGCTCCCTTCCATCTTCTAGCTACCGCCGTCCCTTCCAGAATCCATGAGGTGTATTGTGTTTGAAAATGACGGAAAGTTTTTAAAAAATGGGCGCGAGGTCGGGTGTGGAACGAATGAACGAATTAAACTGAAGCGAATACTACATGCGCGGGTCCGCATGATCGTCAGGGCGCTTCGATTCCCGCGATGTCATCGTCGCGTTGTGAACATGATCTCCGCTCTAAAAATTAAATTAAAGATCCCCATTGGCATTCCATTGCGAAAGCCGAGGAACGTTCGCGTGCGCGTGCTAGTAACGCAGAATAGGACGCGGAGAACTGCAGCAAAAATCACGAGAGACAGTGAGAGAGCATAGCATATGTTGAGTACATTAAGTTACATTCGAATGTGCATACATATACATGAAGAATTAGCGCATTATATACGGTACGACATCGCCTGACGTCTAAAACCACCACTCAACGCGCTACGTCTCAGCATCGCCCTCTCCGCGCAACGGCGGTGGCGACTGCGGGTCCTCTTCGAAGTCCCGAAACACAACCGCGCTCTAGACCACAGGCAAAGTGCTTGCGCTAAGAAATGCCGCAGTAGCAGACTAGTTACAAGTCAAACCGCACTCTGAGACGGGGCAGTCGACATCGAGGTCCACGCCGCTTCCCGCGTCAGCCGTCTCATGCAGGTTGAGCACCAGGCACCTAGAATACAGAATACGCCAAGGGTTGTATTATGTTCGTGTAAAAAAGTGTTGGGCTTGCACGGGTTTCAGTTTCAGAAACCGAACATGTGAACATGATCTCTGCTCCCCAAAAGTTCAGATCCCATCCGAACCCGGAGAACGAACGTTCGCGTGCCAGCCATCGACGTAGAATATTTTGGGGTCTGGATGGCGTGAGCACGAATCTGACCTCCAATCCCGAGAGACAGAGGGGATACCGAGCACAATACATACATACATAATTAGCGGCTTTCGCTTTCAGGAACCGCATTGTGATGAGACTTCGCGGGTTCAGTGGTACGCAGGTATTTGCATAGTACATTCGGTGTTTTTTGGTTGCGTTGTCGCGTTACGACGCGTCGTGAATTTAAACATGATCCCCGCTTCCAAAATCAAAGATTCCCATCGAACCCGAGGAAGGAACGTTCGCGTGCCAATGTCGTAGAATATTTGGACGACGCGGAGAACTGGAGCCCTCGTCAGCAAAAATCCCGAAAAAACAGAGAGAGCGCATACCAAGTACATTCGAATTTATATACATCCATACAAAATTAGCGTATTATATACGGTACAATATCACCTAACGTCTAATACCACTCAACGCGCTCATGGTAGGACGAAATCTCGCTGCGTCTCAGGATCGCCCTCCTCGCGAGGCGACGGCGGATTCTCCTCCCAGTCCCGAAACACAACAGGGCTCCCCAGGCCTCCCGAGACGGCGCCATCGACATCGAGGTGCGTGACGAGCCCGCTGCCCGCATCAGCCGTCTTGTGCAGGTTGAGCATCAGGCGCGCCATCATTGTCACCGACACACTACATATCAAGTGAGTATGAATTATCGGACGAGGTAAATGGGATTGTTGTGAATGGGGTAGTTGTCACTTGGTTTACCAGCTGGCGAACGTGGAGAGCGAACCGCTGAGGATCGGCTATTGCGCATCAGTGGGACACTAACCGAGCAACGTGTGCGACTTACCCCGGATAACTGCGTTGGGAGGCGGGGTCAGCGCGCTGTTGCTATCAAGGAACGACATGGGAGGAGGACGTACATAGAAGGTGAGGATGTTAAAGAGGTTCGCGAGGGCCATTGCGCTGGCAGTGGTTGAGATCAGTCAGGATTCAACTGCCTAGTTATTCAGATGTGGGCTCACGCGAAATACACGGCCCCTACGCGAGTAGATATTAGCAAAAGGGAGATGAAGAGGGAGGAAGGAGGGTGACGCACCGTCCCGGAGAATGAGCGTGTGGATGGGGAGATTACTAGCTTCGGACCCCGTTCGTCGCCATGTCGAGTATGTCTTGAAGATGGTGAGCCCGAACATGAGGGAGTCGAATATGAAGAGAGCCTCCCATGCCGCGGCCAGGTCTAAGCTTTGTTGGCCCTGAACAAAGTGAATAAGACGAAGGAACGCACGATAGGCACTGGGAAAAGATTAGGATTCTACAGGCATGATATATCAGATGAGGAATACATACCTCGATTGGAGCATGCTGGTATGGCATCCCCGAAACCCGAGCACGACGGCGGACTGCTGGCCCGTCACAGACCACTGGGTAAGAGAATTTCAGCTCCGGTGCCGAGGAGAGCATATTGGACACGGACGAAGATGACCGCGAGGAGCGGTAGCGAGATAATAATCAAGGAGACCAGCAGGCGAATGTTGCGTCCGTAGAGGGCGTGGATACGAACAAGCATCACAACTGTCAGGGTACGTCAGTGCGCTTCGCGAGATCGCATCCGTCCATCCGTACTCGACACGATGATCTGCGTCCCGACGAGCACCACCTGGTGCCCTGCGTGATATACATAGCACCTGTGGAATTGTTCAGAGACGCTGGAGAATGGTGAGATGTGTATGACAGACCACTGGCGCATGTCAGTGTCAGTTACCGGGGCTTCAAATGGATGGAGGGCGTACCTTGGCCGGGATGGTGTAGAAGGTGAACACAGTGACGGGAATGTTTCCAGCCAGCCCGGAATACCGCACCGCGAAAAACCAGTATGCGCGGGCCGAACACGCACGTTTCCACAGGAAATTTATTTCGTCGTCTGCGAACAGTTACACTGTAAGTTAGCTAGTAGAAAGAGAGAAAAAGGGGGGCCCACCCAGGGTCACCAGAAAGTCCCAATACATCAACGCTGGGAAAAGGATCAGCCACGACTCGGAGCGTAGGCGAGGGGAAGAGTACAGATGCCAAGGAGGTGGAGCCAGTCATGGACGTAGCTGCGGGATCTTAGTTGGTTCTCGAGGCCGCGAAATGTCTCTAACTTACAGTTCTGAGACCAGTTGAGCGGTCGCATCCGTCATGAACTCGCAAGAAGGATGGCGAGGGAGGGAAAAAGCGGCGACAGGCGGCAACCACGCCCGCGTTTGAGCTAAGCGAGATGTCAGGGCAACCCCACGCTGTCTTTCCAAATTGATATGTCAAAGCGAGTTCATCACTGAATTTATCAAAATGGATTGGTCTGTACAATGTCTTCGGACGCTAATAAAATTTATTTGGGCCCTGATTCGCAGCAAGGAACGATAATCGAGGCGAGGTCAAGATGTTTGCGGAGCGTTGGTAGAATGGGGAAAAGGGCGGTGAAGTTCAAGTTGGTCGTACACTACCGTCGCAGATGTACACATGGACGTAGGATGGAGAGTCCCACAGAGGTTCAAACTTCAGATCTTCAGAGGCCGTCTCGAGGTACATTCGCGCTCCTTGGTGGCTTTGGCAAGACGCCTTGAGGCGATAGATGAAGAGCCCTGATTCTTGTTAGATCCCTACTGGAGTGAGACCGTCTAAAGATGAGTCCAAGCTCTGAGCTCCAGTCAACCGTCAGCGCGTCAGCATTTGGACTGGGACGAGTCCTGTCGCGCCGTCAGGGGTGGCATATGTTGGCATCAAATTTCATTCGGCTTAATACAATTGCCGCATATCCCCGGCGGAACTCAATTCAGAGACAATGCGCTTTTCCCAAGGCACGATGAAAGCATGCGCCAACCAAGTTTTCCCTGCCCCTCATATTACGGATAGTTTACTCCTTGGTTTATCTCGGTCATAGTACAAAAGATTACATACAGATGGTAGAATTAAATGATCTAAACATAAGTAAGTATACGGATGAGCCTTGCAGAACTATACAGGCAGGATGTCCTGTGGTGCGTAAGGTCCGGCAGAGGCACCGTCTACAGTGCTCGCTGAACCTGGTAAATCTTGCAAGGCGGAGAGGCCCAAATCCGGGCTGGGTTGATCCACATCTACCTGCTTGTGGATATTCAGCATGAGACGCGAGACCATCGTAACTGATACGCTGCGAATAATGCACAATTTTTTTCTCCGGATTAAGATTCGACTATGGGCACGTACCAGGACGCGAAGGTAGCCAAGGTACCGGGAATGAGGGGCTAGACAAGAATGTGAATAAGTGTCGGTGAAAATTACGATTGCCTGTCGTACTGCGGGGAACTGAAGGAATATAAGCGTAGGGAATATAAGCGTAGACTGGCAATCCCACGCATGTGACCTACCATGAAGGTGATGATGTTCGCAAGATTGGCAAGAGCCATTGCACTGCGGATGGTACGATCGAATCAGCCCGGAGCAGATCCATCAGCCCACTCACGCAAAATACATGGCACCTTCATTTCAAATAAATCAATTGATCTTGAGGGAAACGATCCACGTACCATCTCGGAATATTAGCTTGTGAAGTGGCATAGTGCCCATTCTCCCTCGCGTGGAGTACGCGTTGTATATGGTCAACGCGAAAATTATTGTATCGAACACGAAGAGCGCTCCCCAGGCGCCAGCCAGACCTAGGTGAATGATGGGAGAGAATCAATGGCAAGGAAAAGCTAAGACATACGGTAGGATCTGTGGTTGGGTCGTCGATTAGGTCATATGAAGGTGAGCAGGACGATAGCGGGCACATACGATTGTGGAGGTAAACTAACATGGCATCCTGAGAGCACCGAGAATAGGAAGTACGAGTGCGGGTTTTGTACCAACCACTATGGTCGACTTAAATATTATTCTGAACGTTCACAGAATGTACAAGACGCACCAAGATAATTATCATCAGAACCGTAGCAATCGCGGTCAAGCACCACACCATCCCTTTATCACAGGAGTACAGAGCATAGATACGTTGCACCATGATGACTTGGAGAGATAAACAGTTAAATTTTGAAGCCAGAGACAGCAACCGAATTCGTACTGGAAACAAGAAGCTGGGTGCAAACTTGGAAAATTTGATGCAGGAGGTAATGAAAGGAACATCTGGGAGATATTAATTCCAGGTCGGAGCCTATATATGATATCGACGAACCCCTAAGGCGAGACTTAGCCAACTGTCTCCACTAAATGAATGAAAAACTCACCGCAGGCGACAAATTCACAAAGGAGAAAACGACCAGAGGAATGTTGCTCAAGACCGCGCCGTACCGGACTGCAAAAAACAAGAACGGGCCCGAAGATTTAGGCCGTCTCCACATATATTTCACCTCATCATCTGCCCACGAAATGTTACAGGGAGGCCTCGAGAAATGGGGAGGACCCACCTAGCGTGATTATGTGGTCGTATATCAACAATGCTGTAGGGGCCGTCGTCAAATTGGAATAGTAGAGCCAAAAATAATAAGCAGGCACTCACCGAAGGGAAAGATATGGCAGCAATTTTGGATGACTCTGTGAGAGAACTGGTGAGACCATACGTTTGTGTCGCCGATAAGGATTATTCACACTGAAAAGGCAATGAGCTCATCCTCCATACGACTAGGTTCTCCGGAGCAGAGCGCACAGGTTGAGGTAAAAATTGCCTCTTCTTCTTATACTTATGAAGTCCGACGGGATGCCGACCATGTAATCGGCGGACGGACAGTTATGGCACGCCACGTCTTGCCCTGCCAATCGTTTTGAACATCGTGTCATCGATGTGATCATCCGTCGTCACTGAAGTATTATGACTGTGGATGTGGCCTCTGCAAATTTAAGAGCTTTCGTTTGGTGGTCTGCAAACGTGTGTGGTCTAAGCAGTGAGCACCCGTTGAACGATCTCATCACGTTAGCCCAACGTTAACCGACTACGACGAACAAATATGCCTTGTCTTGGAACTAGGGTCGAGCAGCAGTCTCAGAGTGGGTAAATAAGCAAGTGGAGTCGAGAGCAAGGAGTCCGAGATGTTTGTTTTTGGAAGGAGCCAAGGCGTTCACGGGACTGGGAGAACGATACGCATCAAAACTGACTTTGATGCGCGCTTCAAGGCCCCTGATGCGGATCAACTCGGGCGCTAGATGCCCCTTTTCTGCTCACGTGAAGTATGTACTAGAGTGGCGCGCCTCCGAGAAACGGCTAGGCTCGTGACCAACCGCGTTTAGGAACCTTCTCGTGATCAAAAAAGTTGATGACTAAAACTACTGGTCGCGAGTCTAAGAAACGACCTCGTCAATTAGGCCGGTCCAAAGGCTAACCAACCTCTCTCCTGCGAATTTTGTGGGAGAGAACGGCTTTGTGAGGTCTCAATGAAAAGGCCGTTTATAGCGCCCTTCCATAAGTGGCATAACTTTGTCGGGTCTGGATTCGACTCCCCGAATGCTTACTATCGGCGACCAGGTAGCCGGCCACCTTCGCATTGTTCGCCCTGAAGCGGCACCTACAGTTGAGTTAAACTGATACTATGGACCTCAAAAAGTAGGTATGCATCCTCGAGACTATCTGGCTGAGTTTATGTGATTTCATCACTTACTGAATTTTCTGCTTTGGAGTCTCCAAAACGGCAAATACCGGGGTAACCGGACACCCGCCTAAATCCTTCCTTCGCACCCGCGCTGGTGGACCCGATGCACTCCAAATCATTCAAGAGTAATTACATTATTCTCAACACTGAGACTGAACATCGGAGCTACCCAGCTAATATAAATATATCCTCTCGAGTCGAGCGGGATAGGCGTAATTCAAATTGTGGGTCTACTAATTGTGGGTCTGCAATGAATCACGGGTCTATAACGAACAAAGGGCATCCGCACCTCGAAATAAGTTACGAGCGGATCAACAGGAAGTATTTGGACATACCTATGAACAAATCACGACCTCTAAATCTCAATATGCCGTCCGAAATTTTATTCTCATACCTAAAATTTTGTTCCGCATGGCCCGGTGGCAGTATCCAGCCCATCATCTTTCTGCCCGTCGGGTTTGCAGTGGCTCCCAGAACAATAATTCAAAGTGAGGAGATTCCTTTTTCAGTCCTACGCTACGCAAATGGAATGTGTTCAATGAATAATGGACTCTCACATGCCACCAAACATTATTCTTGGCTTTGAATCTGGCTGAGTCGGCAATTCTTGTCCTCTGGTCTCGACTTCCACCCTCATGAACCTTCCCTCGGACTCTGAGGACTTTGCAATGTCCTTTAGTTTGACAGAGCTCAATTTTCCTCCCACACCGAGCCTGGATACTGTTACGTAACGTGCCTACGAGCTAACACTGTTACCAACTGAGCCAAAAGGCCACTATGACAGGTTGATCCTGTCATAGACTGCAGACTATATATACATGATTACACACATTTTGCATGCATGTAACAGTGCCCCCCCATTAGGCACTGAGCCCTCGAAGTGCGAAATGATCCTAGAATGGATCCGAAATGATCCTGAAATGGATCCGAGATGTCCCGGAATGGGACGGAAGCCCAGGAATGGGCCGGACCGGAGACGGAACCCCGGGTGCACTTCCGAGAACCACATGATACACAGTAGACCCCCAGGTCACATGATCAACCTGCCGGACGTTGTGGAGTTCAAATAATGACAAATTTCCCAGGTGCTCCAAGCCTGCAAAAGAATGCCACCAAGAGGGATTGAACTCGCGACCGGTTTAAACCTGTCATACTGTTACGTAACGTGCCTACGAGCTAACACTGTTACCAACTGAGCCAAAAGGCCACTATGACAGGTTGATCCTGTCATAGACTGCAGACTATATATACATGATTACACACATTTTGCATGCATGTAACAGATACTGCCATCAGGGATATTCCGAATGTGGCCCAAACCAGCATTCCGGCAGCCTCATCCACGCAGGATACTGTTTTGGTCGCTGCTCTTGGACCTGTAGACGAGGAATCCTCATCTGACGGGATTTTTTGGCGTCAAAGAACGTGAAAAGACACTAGTTGGTAGAAATTTTTATTTTTATTTTGTGCGATAATCACATTTAGTAAGTGAAAAGGGGGTTGGGTCCCTTCCAACCCAAAATATTGTGCCATGGAAAAAAAAAATTGGGGGGGTGGGTGGGTGGCCAGGCGTATATGGTGTTTTGATGTATCATCTCACATCAGTAAAACTACACTGTTGTCTTTGGCGTCTTACGTCTTTGAGACACATCTTTCAGCATCTTTGTCTTGGAAGGGCCGTCTTTCGTCTTGGGGACCACATCTTGGATGATCTTTGTCTTAGAGACGGTGTCCCAGATCTTGAGCGCAAGTCTTGGAAATTGGTCTAAGTTAGCACATGCTCAAAGATGCCCAAGACACGGATGTTTTCCAAGACGAAATTATGAAAAAGGATTATTACAACCACGACCAATCTAGAATGCTATTTCATGTGCGTGATGATCTGCGTACTTGTTAATATAGAATGCTTTAAATCGATCTAATGTATCAGAATATTTGAAATGTCGTGGAAAGAAGCTATCACCATAAATACCGATGAGATGCGCACCGCGCAGTATTGTATCAATGTGAATTATGTCCATGACATGCCGTCCACGGTGGTCGAGATCCGGCTCCACCATCCACATGCCAACATCAGGGCAAGGCTCATCCCCGATGGACGAGAACCATGTCACGAGAGCGCAGGGGTATGTGATCCCAAGGTACTTGAATGACGAACACGAGCAGCCAGCAGGCCCCGAAATCCAGGGAGATCAGGGTCACCTTCGACGAAGACACAGTCATAGCGAGGAGCACCACCCCGCCAAGCACGCACTGCTCGAATACGCTCGCGCAGCATGCCGCGCATGCCGGACTGATCGCTGGGTGCATAAAATTTGGCGGAGGGAAAGACCTTGATGCTGGAAGGCACATCAGGGCAGTCGTCAAGGGGGATATCAGCAAGAGGGATGTTGTCGTCATCGTCGGGATTAATCTGGGAGTAGAGAAAGCGGCGGATAAGAGGGACCAGCCCAGGGAGGTTGAGGCGCTCAGCGAGGGCAACAGGATTACGGGGATAGCCACGCACTGAAACGTATGTGAGCATACATTATATATTGTGGTGAGTGCCGATGCACCGGGAGTTTTGGCCAGTTTTACCTCCCCGAGGATTTTCCGCTCATCACTTGCACCACCATCATCGTCCTCGTCTTTGGTCGCACCAGGGGCAGGAGCAGCGTCGGGAACGGACAAAGGGCACACAGAAGGGCCGACCATCATCCCGCGAGCCTCGAAGTCCATGCGGGCTGCTGCGAGCTTGTCAAGTCGGTCATTGATGGTGAGCATCTGGGAGAGTGCTTCATAGCGGCTGGATCGTCGCCACGGCTGTTTGACGGCCTTGATGTGCTTGGACTCCGTGATGGAGGAACACAGCCCGTTCAGTGCACCAAATTCTTGAATGAGGTAGCGGTAGTGGGTGAGAGAGTGCTGACGGGGAAGACAGAAGCCATCCGGACAGACTCCGGACGTGACAAAGATCTCCCGCTCTCGGTGGTAACATGCGAGGGCGGTGTCGATGGCGATTAATTTAGCCTCATTGACAACGTTCCGCCGGACTAGATAGCAGAAGTCAAGGAAGGCACTGAAGGCTCGGAGCATCTGGGCCGGAACATGGCCTTCGATCGTGGGTAAGTACACCTTTAAATGCGACACAAATCAGTAGATGTCCTATGCGACAAGATCAAGGCTTCGCCAACCTTCATCAGTGCTTTGGAATCATCCCCCGTCCATTGCTTAAACCCTCGACCTTCTGGAAATCGACAGAGACCTGGAAAGGGAGGAACAGCCGCAATCCTGCGATGAGAGTGAGTAAATGATGGATTAATAGGAGTACAACACTGCTCACTGTCGGTCAATGTCCGCCATGATCTTCTTGGCTTTGGATTTACCGTGTTCGGCCTCCAGGTACTCCTCGACCTAGTGGACCAGGTGATCCTTGAAAGTACCCTTAATAACTTGATGTAAAAGATCGGGTGAAAGAAGTTCGTAAATGTCCGCCCGCGGAAAGTCCCAGGTGAAAGGCTGGGCTCGGTGTTCAGCCAGGCGAAAATAAAGGGTGGATTACATACAAGAACATCCGGGATGACACCGTAATCATCCCACATGGTGCCATGGTCGAACACGCCGAATAAAGTTTCAGTGTGCTGTTGAGTTCTCCGGCCGCTGGGGCCATCAAGATTGTCCCTCTTGGCGGTGCACCTGAAGATATTATAAACAAGGATTTGGGAGAGAATTCACAACTTACTTCGCACACCAGCCCTGCGACACGGGCCAAAAGTACCTGCTCCGGATAGTCGGCAATATAAGGGCCGAGACCATAGATGACACGGCGGTAATGTCCATTGGCGAATAAGGTGACCTCCGGGACAGTCATACCTTGCTTTAGAGACTGCAGTATATGGCGCAACAATCCATGGAAGAGGTTACGGCGGAAAGTACGAAACTCGGTGGAGTCCTGGTTCTCGCGATCAGCTTTGAAACTTAAATTAGTACACATTGCAATCAGAGGGATGGCAGGTGGGACGCACTCTTGGGTATGGCGAGGAACCCGAGGAGGGTCACGGCATTACGATGCGCCCGTTGGACACTATTGAAAACAAGGCCATTCGATGCGTAGAGTGGATAGTACTCATTCTGCCCCGTCGCAACCGACACAGTAGTCTTGTCGCTCCCAAGAATAACAGGGACAAATGTGGACCCATGTGTTGTAGGGTCCTGGGCAATTATATCCTAAGAGCCATTAGAGCCAGTTTGGGATGCAAAACCATGCAAGAAACGCACAGCCTGCCTCCACGCCCAATTGCTGGACATGAAGTCCTTGTATTCTCGGCTACCATCAATGGTGACTCGCTTGGGAGCGAAGTCCATCTCCCCTTTAAAGTCTGAATTCGCGAGCTGTTGTTGGAGGACTTTGCGCTGAAACACTGACTATCTGAACAAGTGTGAAGTGTAGTGAAATGTAAATCAGCGCTTAGAGCACTAATAATACAAAACCAACACTAAACACAAATCCAAACAATAAACGGTGCGAGTACGGGGATCGGACCAAGTATTAGGTCTCTGCTTGCGCTAAATATAAGTAATAGCTATTTACGCGTAAATACTGATGCGATTCAATTAGCCGATCTAGTGACTCAGATGAGGTCTAGAAGATGCCAAGAGGTGTTTTTGTCTCGTGGGGTGGGTGGATTAGTCCTTAGACGTTGTTATCCTTTCAGTGTTCTCGGTCCCTTATGATTCTGTTCCTTGTTCTATCAAATCCGTTTGCCTAAATCCTTATGAAACCCTTGTGAAACCCTTATGAGTCTGTTCTGTGTTCTGTTTCCTTAAGATTCTAGCGCGAGATGTGATCCAACAACCAACAATATATTGACCGAAATAACTAAAAGAACTTTACAAGTTCCAAGAGGTACTCCGAATGAATACAAGGCTTCCCAAGCGACAATACCAGCAGGGCTGAATACATCTAGTGAGAAGGGGTGAATTCACTGCCTTCCCTCTCTGAACCTGTCTGTATTTATACAAACGGGTGACACAACATGCAGGACTAATAAAATATAAATAATACGGGAATAATTAGCAATGAGCACGCAATGAATACAAACGGATAAATAAATGGTTAAATAGATACTTTGTTCCGAGACCTATGTTCTGATCTTGGTTCTAATCCCAGAGATGGCATCATATTATGATGTGGATTTTACCCGTGTCTAGCCCTCTCTGCAGAATCACGGTTAAATTGTCATATAGTATGACTTTCGGTATGGGAAAACGTATGAACTACTCCAACACATGAATGATGGAGCTAGTGGATCAATCTTCCTTAGGCAACAACTGCACTACCCAATCCAGACCTCGGTCCAAGCGTCGAATATCAAACATGCCGTGGATTGATCCGTCGGCTACTGCCGGATTTGTTCGGGTCGTGTTCTCATTTTAGCAAAGGTTCCTTTTGTCCGTTGATTCCCAACTCTAGTAGTGTACTTTTCAGGTGTAATTTGTAGTCAGAATGGATGGTATGTGTATGTCCTTGGTATAACACTTTATCTCTGTCCCAATTTGATCGAATGGTTGGATGTTGAATTACGCGTAAATACACAGCAGCTCCCCAGGCCGTTGACCCTTTTGGTATCGGTGACCTGACAAGTCTTTACGATGTAACTAGAGGCGTAGTGCCTTTAGCCAACAGATCGGACCTCTCTATGGCTCTTTATGGGCAAGATATAGATAAGTTCTGGTTCCACTTTAGTAAGTGGAACAAGGACGCAGAAATTGGTAAATTTCAGGCTTGGCCATTTTGCATGCTTATCATCTCCCCTTTTCATAAATGTTGACTGTCCCCAGTCAACCAACTCTTTTTCTGACTATTCTCAGCGCCTGTATAGGCTCCGCAAATTATTCCCTGGTTATTTCCAGCCGATAGCCGATGAAATCAACGGACGCAGATCTTTTTGATTGACACTTCATGTCAACCCCTTCTGCTCGTGATTCTATTTTAGCGAACCCAATTTATCCGTCTGAGCTCCCTTTGGTGTTTATGGACCGAGTTTCTGTTAATCATGATTTATTTATTATTTATCCGTTCAACCCGGACCTTATACCCCATCAGGGTAGTAGTCTTCTTTGATTACTTGACTTCCGCGTAATTCCGTTTTACCAGAATCACTCCCTTTCCACTTCGTCTGCTTTTCAAGACTTACTACTTGTTACCAGGAAATCATTTTCCAACCAGGTCAGCTGATCGGTTCGCAATATTGGCATACAGGGTTCAACAAGTCAAAACTAAAATTTTTCACTTGTTTACTACCGTCATGTCCAACATTAACGCGCCATACACCACTTACGAGATCCTTCATGGGGAACAGTTCAACTTCCAGGGAGGAGTCCAAGCATACCCTGAGGACCTCTTTCCCTCTAGCTTGTCTGGTCTCCCTTATACCCCAGTTTTCTCTGTCCATAGTATTGAGGACACCGATTTCCCTTTTTATGGCAACGAAGAAATGGGCCTGTTCTTCTTGGATTGTCTGCCAATCGCCCGTCTCGTGGAGCTGGCCAAGGACCCACTGCGTCTTGCCCGTGTTCACACGGAGTATATCCGGTCTTTGTTTGTCCTCGCAGAGCCAGCATTCATACGTCTTATCTTAATTCCGCGTAATTGTTTCTTTACTTATGGAATTTTTGTAGGAGACTTATGTCCATGCTAGCGGGTTCAATTTGACCCCACCGTCTCTCCTGGCCACCTCCGTTATTTGTTCTCTTGCCAAAGCGTACCAGAGGCTCGCTTTTGAGGAACAGGTTCTCGAAGCGACTTTGTTCTTCAGATTGCATCAGGGGCGACTGGACCCCGACATGGTGCGTCTTTATTCGACCAAGTTCATTCACAGGTAGATGGTCATGACTTTTTGGTCTCCTCTACAGGACGCTCCACGTGCTTTCCGTTTCCCAAACGCTGCCTCGTACACCCTCCCTCGCACACATGCGCCCTTCCGCTTCTTTTCTTTGGAAGAACACTCGTTCTTCCGAGCGTTCCAAACCACCTCCCTTGTCCACCTTACGCATTTTATCATTACCCGCCGCAAACTGGAGCGCGAGATATCCTTGTTTTATCAGGACATCACGAACGCCCTTCCAGAACTGGTAAGTCCTCTTTTTATTACTTGTCGGGTAATTGATTTTAATTTCGCGTAATTTGATTCTTAGGAAATTGCTTGTGAGGAAGTCATGTCCGGAGCCATTTCTTCCGAATTGGTTTCTGCCTTCTTCCACAGCCTCCAATTTTTGTCCTGCCTGCTTCCCAAACGGCAGAAGCAGCAACTCGAACGGGTTCTCCCTACTGGTTTGATTCGGCTGGTACGTCACCAGTATTTCGCCCGGTAGACCCGTACTAATTCCTTTCAGTACTGATCTTACCTGCCCGACAATTTTCAACTACCTGTGGTTGATTTTGTCCCTGAGCCGACCGCGCCCTTTTTCGCCCTCAACATCCCAGCTGGCGCCCCTGCTTATGATCCTACCCAGGTTCACGAGGAGGACCGCCCCGAAAGTCAAACATTACGCGAAATTGTGGCTGACGAGGAGGAACCTCTGGTTCCCAACCCTCTAACTGGTGATTCGCCAGTTTATCGCCCAAGTCCGGTAAGTTTTATTCTTCTCAACCTCTTTTCGAGACCTTTAACTGACTTCTTTATTTTTCTTTACTTAGGTCGCGAGTGTTGAAGGCGATTTCGAAGACGCGGTCCCTGAATCAGGTACCCCCATCCGCCCTTCACCAGCTTCCCCGGACCCCAGACCAGAAAGCAAAGAACCGCTCGATTTTTCAGTAAGTCTGATTTATACTCTTATTTACGTGTAAATCACGACTTTCCTTTTCAGACCGTCCCTGACAAAGGCAAGGGAAAACAGGTTGACCCTTTGGAGTACGCAGGTTGCCCCCTTGTACAACTCCAATCTTCCGCCCGGTCAGTCTCACCTGAGCTGGACGCCAATACTAACCTCAACATGGAGGAACTTTGGCCGCGTACCACATCCGAGGATGAAGAATTTGTTCCTCCATCGGATGACGAGGAGCGTGACGCCCTTCCAGAACGCCCGGTTTCTCTACCACCTGTTATTCCCGAGGCGGCACCTTCGCCAGCCCCATCTGTTACAGAACACCGTCGGACTCTGCACAAACGCGCCTCTCCACCTCCGCCCACTCCGCCTCCCGTGAAACGCCAAAAGAAGGAGAAGAAAACCAAGGGCCCAAAACCGAAAGGTTGAGCCAAAGGGAAGGGCACCAGCAAGGTCAACGTCATGTCAGACGCAGAGCCAGCCGCCGATCCTGATTTTCACCCCGATCCAAATCCACCAGCCGAGGGCAAGAGAAAACGAGGGCGACCCGCCAAACGAGGACCTGGTGCCCCAGCTTTCGAGCCAGAGGAGCCAGCACCTCCTATCAACAAGGTTAGATTGGTCGATTGCCTCAATCCAGCCGGTCTCTTGGTAAGTTTTCGTATTTTTATCCGGGTTTTTACTTTATGTTGATTTCCGTGTAAATACTAACTCCTGGTTTTCCGCTTAGAAACGGACTGCTTGTTCAAACTGCGCGACCTTGAATAGGAAATGTGTCCCATCCACGCTTCCTTTTGCCAAATGCGAATCGTGTGAGGCTCGCAAGCTCGCCTTTTGCAACCACGACCACCGAGCGCGCGAAATCTGGGAACTTTCCCATGGTTTGATTCCGCTCGCTACTTTTTCTAGTAGCGGTAAGTCCATCTATTTCTTTGATCATACGAGTTCTTTATCGCATCTACAGCCGTCAATCGTGCCCTGAACGCTGTCTTGGACGATCACCGCAGCCTTGAAGACTGGCAGTCTGGGGCTCAACGTGCCGAGGTCCGACTCATGCAGTCGACCTACGCGCTGTCCCAGATTGTACGTTGCCATATCGAGGCTTTCGGGTGGCAGATGCTCGACTCCCTCTATGGTGTGCCTGAGGAGACGGCTCTCGTTTTCAACGAGATCGTTTCCCACCACATTGAAGATGGTGTTGAGCTGCTCTACGCCCAATACCAGAGCGTCGTCGAAGAGGCCAACTACCGGTTTGATCTTCAACCGCCAACCGAAGATCAGTTGAAGGCTTGGGAGGCCGAATTGGTAGTGGCTCGGGACGAGAAGGAAGGCGCAGAGGCGAGGACGGCCCAAAATCGAGATCGGACCCCCGCTCGTACGTTCTTCTTCCTTTTGCCCACTTCTTGTCTTTCTCGAATTCAACTCATATTAATTTTCATAGCGCCCGGTTTTGATTCCGTCCCTGCTCAACCACGAGCTGGTGGTTCAAGATTCCCGGGCGCGCTTCAAGAGCAACATGGAGAACAACACGAGGAAGGACCTGACGAGCAAATGGACGAATGATTTTTGCGGAATGAACTCGAGGATAGCGTATTTCCTTTCCTTATTCTTTTCCGCGTAAATCCTCATTTACTCAGTACTCGAATATTTGCGAACAATTTACTGTATAACTTGACTTGTAGACATAGCCCATCAATACTATTGAATCTCTCTCAGATTCATGCAACTTTTTTAGTGTGTTTCAAGCTTTTTCAGATTCGGTATAATTCATTTGACTTCGGAACAGAGCATAGCTACGGAGTACCGGATTATCAGGTCCGGTAGCCGAGATCTGCTTATTTTCTCAGGATGCCTCCGACAGGCCGGACTTCCTTATCGGGAAGGTGACGTTATCCTCGGAACCAATTTAACCGTATTACTTGGGCCACACGTTAACTTGTTGCCAGCAATGTTTTTAAGGTTACCTGGGCGTGCTTTATTCAAGATGTGATCAGCCCTTGCTGATCCCATGCTACATGCCCAAGTTTCCCCTTTAAGGTGGCGCAGAATAAAAGAACGTGATTTACGCGTAAATAGGTTCTCTCATTTTTCGCCTCCTTTATGACCGAACCTGGTCTTAAGTGGCGTCTTTTCTTATCCCCCACTATGACCAGGGCAGAACACTTCCGTTATCTGCTTAATCCTTGGACCGACGAGAACCGTCTTCCAGATATTCCTGCCAGTAGCTTTAGTTCTACTGAATCTAAAGTCCGGGCAATCTTGACTTGGGACATGGTAATTTCTTTTTCCGTCGGTCCTCTTCTATTTCATCTCATTTTTAGCCACTTTGGTGTGACTCTTGCGTTCGGTTAGGCCGTCGCTGCACTCAGTACTATTGGACTAGTCCTTGTGCTGCTTGCCTGGTTTCTGGCGAAGCCGACTGTACCCTTACCAACCGTATCGAGTTTATGAAGATGGTATCCTGTTTGTTCTCAGCCGTTCTTTGGGCTAGTGACACCGGTGCGTCCTTTTTGCTATTTTTCTTTAGCTAAAGTCCTTATCCTCCCTTTAGACGATGATGGGGTCTCTCTGTTCTTGGCGAACCTTCGCGAGTCCATCCGCCTGTTCGAGGCTACCGCCAACGAGGCTTCTTCCTTCCAAACTCAGGGCCTTAGCGATGTTCTCACTTCAGCTCATCTACCTGGCCTTAGCGTTGCCGAGCGCCTTACTTATGGCCTCAACTTGTCTTATTGTGTGGCCTCTGCCAACCACTAGACGGCTTAGTTTCAGATAAATTTTGCTTTAGTGTAGTCACTGCTTATTTCCCTTTTACTCTGTCACACTTTTGTTTCCACGGCTCTTCCGTGATTTATGGGATATAATAGTCGAAATTATTCCATAGACAATTCTTATTGCGTTGTTTCATCTATTTCAGCTACAATGTGCTTTCTGGTCCAGGGGCTTAACATCTGATTGCTCAAATGACTGCTCCTAGTATCCTGCGATGTGCTTTTCTTGCGTTTTCTTGATCATTTTGTGTTCTAATGATTCTGATTCAAGAAAACCGCATGAATCGGATGAATTACTTATTTATGCGTAAATTGGATAAATTACGTGATTTACGCGTAAATCTTTTTGTCTCGGTTTTTAGTCATTCTGTCGCACTTGGCGTGTATTACAGCTTCCCTCCCCTTTTCATAGATCATAACTGTCCCCAGTTATCCTGGTCAGTCATAATCTTTTATAGGTTCGGTTAAATTTATCCGAATCACATGGTTAAGGCAAGTTTTCGCGGAACGTAACATATCTTGGCCGGGTAAACTATCTCCGTTGAAACGGTTGCTCAGGTTCAACGGTCAGAATAATGCAACTGCCAAAATCCCCCCTATCGAACGACTGAGTTACACCTAACTCACAAAGTGAGATTAAGCACGACTAAATTGACAGTAGACAGACTCCAACACCACACACTCTTTTGACGACCAAGATACACTGACGAGATTCGGGTCTTTTTGGACACAAGTGTAGGTCCAAGGAAACCACGAGTAAACGTATTTGTCACGAAAGTATTCAATTCTCGTTCCCCCAAGGATGGCTAAGTCTCAACTAGCTTTCTCGAAGTGGTGTTCAAGACACAACCTGAATTTATTGGTTGGTTCCCAACGTGGATTTAAGTGTCCCAACTATGCAAAGATAACGGCTGTGAACCAGCTTGGTTTTGTGGGCTGTTTAGACCCGGTTTTGTTGGCTCGCGCCTTATTCCGACAATGATTGGCTCGCGCCTCAAACTTGCTGGCTCGCGCCCCGTAACAATGGCTCGCGCCTCAGACTATGGCTCACGCCCCGTAACAATGGCTCACGCCCCGTAACTATGGCTCACGCCCCGTAACAATGGTTCGCGCCTCAAACAAAGTCTTATTCCAAAACCGCACTTAAATTCCAAGGCTATTTGACAGCCAAAGATTCAAGCCCAAACGTCGACTTTATGCGCAAGGGCTTTATTGCTCCTCACTCTCCAGGTCTAGTTCGGTCCTTTTGTTATTCCAAAACCAAACTTGAATTCTGAGGCCTGTTGACAGCCAAAGAGTCAAGCCCAAACGTCGACTTTGTGCGCAAGGGCTTTATTGCTCCTCACTCTCCGGGTCTAGTTCGGTGCCGTCCTCCCTGGTTCTGCCCTCCTTATATACTGTACAGAAACTGTTACATACACGTGATTACTAGGCCTCGGGTATTCTACTTAATTAATTAGCCTGTGATCGGTATCAGCTGTGCGCGCCCTGGCGTTCCTAGCCTCCTAAATGTTTGTATAATGACTCCTTCAACCCCTCATGGATTAGGGGTTTATATGTTCAAATATCCCCTGAACAGGGTAATTGGCCCATATCTTCCTCTGTTGTGTGTGCCCAGACTTCTGGTATCGCTAGTTGGATAATATAGGTTGTTCCCTTCCCAACGATACCCCAGATGTCCTTAATCGACATTCAGGAATACACAGTACATGCCTAATCCTGGTCGGCAGTTTATCCGGTGATCAACAACCCTTTGTCGATCAGGGGATTATATGTTCCACTATTCCCCTAAACAGGGTAATTGGCCCATATCTTCCTCTGTTGTGTGTGCCCCGACTTCTAGTATCGCTAGTTGGATAGTATAGGTTATTCCCTTTCCAACGATACCCCAGATGTCCTTAATCTACATCCAGGAACACATAGTACGTGCTTAGTCCCGGTCTGCGGCTTATCGGGTGATTGCGTCCTCACGGACCTGGTGTTTAAAATAGCAATATTGAGTCTAGGCCTTGATCCTGTGACTTGTCGTGTCGCGTTGGATAAGCCAAAGTTGTGTAATCAACTCAGCATTTCCTCCCGAATAAGGTTCCCAGTGTCCCAATAGATGTCAGAGGTGGATATTATGATTCTCCCTTTGGTAGTGAGCATTGCGGTTGCCTTCCCACGTATAGAGGGTGTTTCAGGACTTTGATATTTGGGTTTCAAGCCTTAATCTGGATCTGACCCCTAGTGATCCAAGGGTGCCGTCTCCTGGAATAAGCCATAGGCGCCAGTGTTTAGGATGATAATGCAATATGGCTCTTGGTTGCATGTTTGGAGCTCACACCAACCACTGGATGAGCGCAGAATGGCATGCATTCGTAAAATTTGAGGTTTCGCAAATTTCGCGGCTTATCACCATCCTTAATCGTTAAGTACTCGTAGGTTACTTGGTCATGGCCAAACGGAATGGATAAAAGCCTCGCATTTTTCACTCCATACTCCAGTATTTTTGACAGTTATCCCCACCTCAGCTCTAACATCTCTTCTATGGCACCCACCACGGTTCCCAAGCTTACTGCTGAGCAGCATGCCCGTATTATCGCCATTGGCAAGGCCATCCGTGCTACCAACTACCCCAACAAAGAAGAGCAGCGCGCCTTCTTGGACGAGAAAGTCTTTGAATACGTTCGTTGTTCTTTTTGTCTCTGCTACCACTCTCTGATTTCCTGATCTTTGGCTCCTGCAGGATTCGAACATGGCTCATTTGAACCAGATCACATCCGAGTCCGCGCTTTTCGACCCCGCGTATCAGCTCAAAAATGTGTATCACCAGATCCATGGCAGTGCCCCCGGACCAATTCCCGGTCGTTATCCTGTTATCTCTGACATTTGTGTCAAGATTAAGGTAGAGCGCAATCGTATCAAGGCAGGTGTTCTCCTTGCGGAGAATAAACATAGGTTCAAACTCGAGGAGGCCCTTCGTGTTAAGGATGCTCAAGAGGCTGAGGCCAAGGCCGCCAAAGAGGCTGCCAAGGCTCTTAAAACCGCGGCTTTAGCAGCTAAAAGGAAGGAGAAGGTAAAGTTGATTTACGCGTAAATCAAACTTTTCACTTATCATGTCCTACCGCCTCCAGAAGAAAGCGCAGAAGATCAAGAGCAAAGCTACCGTCGAGGACGACGATGATTCTGTCTTCGATGATGCGGACCTTCCTCCTGAGGGATCTGGTGAGGCCGATGACCCTATGCTCATAGATGCCCCTGAACCGGTACGTTTATAGTTGATGCCTTACTGGCCATCTATCTTGATGAGATTGACGGCCTTCAATCGCAACTCCAGTCCCTCGACCTTGCTGCTGGCAACGGTCCCACTCGTCATGGTCAATCTCAGTCTTTGGATGAACAATCTCTTGTGAGCACGTCCTTGATTCGCGAGGCTGCCACAGCTCGCGTGGGGCTGTCTCTGAAAATTCACAGAGCTCTAGCCGGCATGCTGGTACGTGTTCATCCATGGTACGCATATCCTTTTCACAAATCAAGCGCATTGATCGACTTTCATCTTCGTATCTGAAGGCCATGGACATCCTGGCTACCACTGATCCTGCGACAGAGCAACGCTCGAACGGAGCGAGTTTTCCTCCAGCAATGCGCAAACGCGCTCGCTATGGCAATTCCAAGTATACCCACGAGGATAGTCGCGAACAATTCCACGGTAACATTTCGTGTAAATCATTATAATAATTCTGACTTGTTTTGTACGTAATTTCTAGCCGCAGAACTTGCCGTTAACAACGACGTTGTCCGCCAGACTGTCAAGGCAGCCAATGCCGCTCTCGAATCGGACGACCTTCCGGACACCATCGGTTCGCTTAGGATGGAAGAATCAGAACTCCGCTCAAGACTCGCTTTCAGCAACGCCCAGCTCCATTACCAACTCGACCATTGCGAGTACCTCCTCCGAGACCTCCATCGTGTTCTGGACACCCAGCACCAACGTTCTCCCCAGGACAACAAACGGACTTAACGCAAATACCCCGTGAGTTGTTATTTTCGACTTTTTCAGTTTGCAGATCCTTATATGTCGGACAGGTCTTCGCGTGAGTGCCCCCATTGCGGACCGCACTACATCGTTTGCTGCCCTCAAGACCCTTCTTCCTTCTAAATACCGAAATACTCTCACATAGCAGCCACTGTCCTTACTCGGTACTCATCACATTCCCTTTTTCATTCCTTCAGACAGACCCCTTGTCTGAGTTTTCCTCCCGTTACGTCTCTTTACGTTTCATCCTTGCCTCGTTACTTATCCATTGCTTCCAAATCGCGTAGTTTCAAATGTAACTTTACACTACACACACTCCTTTTATGCACAGCCAATCAACTTTGTTTTTCCCCTGTTATTTACATGTTTATTGTGAGGTCAAATTGATTGTGGCAAGGTCAGTCTCCCGTTGTTTCGGAAGAGACACTTGTCTTTATGCTCCTAGGAGACGCTTCGAACGGCGAGGACCAGCTGGAACGTCGGCACTGGTGTCTGTATCTCCAGGCTCAAGATCAGGTTCGTCTTCACTGAAGTAACTCTCGCTATCCGAGTCATCACCGATTTCCGCGTAATTCGGTCTGATGCGTATTTTATGGAATTGAATGTCTTTCCCGAGGTATTCATCTTCCTCTTCGTCTTCTTCAGCTAACTCATCAAGTTTTTCACTTGACAAGTCTATGAGGTCCAAGATATCAGTTGGTAATTCCACAGATTTGCATTGGGCAAATGGAATTACTCTGAAAGCACCGATCTTTCCCTGGAACATGGCCCCGTCTAGCTCGCAGCAAAGGTAGGAACCACCTCTTGTACGTCTAATTACTATCATAGGTCCCATGTACCGGTTATGCATCTTGGTGTTCAAGGATTTCTCAACCGAAGTGTTGCGTATGAGTACTAAGTCACCTGGTTCGAAATTGTAGTCTCGAATCGTGTGTTTATTTTCTTCCTTGTACCGCCTAACTGCTTTCCTTTTCTCTTCATCTACCCTTGCCCGCATTTCGTCAATATGAAAGGTATGTTTTGCCAGAGCTCTAGCCCTTAGCCCTATCAAATCTGCCGTTGTAAGCAGAGTACCTGGATATTCAACCAACCAAGTGGCTTCCTCAATATCTAGAGGAGTAACAGGATGGGCACCGGTTACTGCAAAGAACGGGGAGCAGCCTAGGCCGCGCCTGATGGTAATTCTGTCTGCCCACAATACTTGTGGAAAGAACCAGTACCATTTCTTCGCATCACCTCCAGTTGCTTTATAAAGTGACTGTCGCATATCCCAATGTCCTCTTTCAATTGGGCCATTTGCAATTGAGTTATAAGGAGATATTCTAATCCCTATAATCCCATACTTCGCGTTCAACCACTTCAATGTGGCAATAAACTGTGGGGCATTGTCGGTTACTATCCATTTGGGACAGCCCCACCGGCAGATAATATCTTCCAGTAAGAATTTCCCTAATGATTCTCCGTTGTCTGCCCTAATAGGCCTAGCTTCCAAATATCACGAGAGAGAGCACCTTGCTGAAACCACATTTTTATAATTATTGGAGGGCGTTCCCATAATCATTACATCCGTGTGTATTTTCTGAAATATACTCGGAGTCATGGTCACAACAGGCGGGATTTTCAAGAGTTGTTTCTGTCTAAGTTGACAAATATGGCATGAATCCGTAAACCACTTCACATCTCTTTCCATTTCAGGCCACCAAAATCTTAATTCGATCATAGATTTTGTCGCGTAAAACCCTTTATGTCCCAGTGAGTTATGAGAAGCACACATCATGTACATTCTATGCTCTTTTGACACAACTAGTCTATGTGTTGACCCGTCCCCTCGTTTGTATAGCCGCCCTTCCTTGCTTAGGAAGAAAGGTCTCGCGAATCTCATGAACTTTTTATACTGTTTGTTGTCCATCCCTTCTGGCCTAACCATAGGGTCGTTCAGCCACTTGCTTACTAGAGGTAATCGCTTGTCCTGTGCTATCCCAGCATTACTCCTGTGCCCTTCTGGATATGGTTCACGTTTCTCTGGGTCACGTAATTCCATCCTTGGTAAGAGTAATTCTTCTTCGGGAGGGTCAATTAGCATATACTGAGGCATTATTAGTCCCTCAGCTGCGTATGCTGCTTTCACCGTAGTCGAAACTTTTTCTTCCTGGATTTCCGCGTAATTCAACTCTTGATCGAAATTGTGTACCGTAGCCGCGGTTCCTTCCATAGATTGAAGATACCCTCCTCGTATATCAATCTGTTCTTTGAAATCGTCAAACTCGAGGGGCTGATCAATTGAATAGTCCCAGTCGGGGTGATTCTCAGGCACGGGATGAATATCGATAAGTCCATCTTCTGGATTTATCCATACTTCGTCCCCTGGTTGAGCCTCCCTTCTGGACAGACCATCTAGTGGGAAGGTAGCTCCTTTGACATGCTTCAATGTGAAGTGGAACATCAAGATTTGCTCAATACATCTATTGATCGTGGCGTTGGGTCCCATACCCGGGTTGTTTAACATTCCTTTTATGTACAACGCGTCGGTTTCCACAACTAGCCTTCTACATCCCAATAACCAGTACTGCATAGATTCTAGAGCTCGTTTCAAGCCATATAACTCGCGTTTCGGCTGTGAGAACCGGGCTTCCCGCTCGTTTAGAGTGATTGACCCGAATTTCGCGTAATACCGTTTCTTCGAGTCTATTGGATCAGCTTGGTAAATCTGAAGCCCAACTGCCATCCAAGACGTGTCTACTGCGAGATAAATGTCAGAGTCCCATTCATAATTCAACGGCTTCAAACATCCTGCCGTCAGAAGCGCTTGTTTCATCGTTTCCATGGCCTCTATCTGTTCTGGTCCCCACACAAATTCCTCAGTGTCCCGAGTTAACTTCTGAATTGGTTGAGAGATTTTGCCGTAGTCTTTAACAAACATTCACATAACCCCAATTGTTCCCAGAAATTTTCTAACATCTGATACATCTTTTAGTGGTCCCCATCTCATGATTACCCCAACGTGGTCAGTACTTGGCCGCCTCCCTTCGTAAGAACAAACATGCCCTACTACTGAGAAGGAGTCTGCACATAAAATTGATTTTAGCCCCGATAAGGTGCCACCACAATATTTAATACGTTGGACTACGCGGTTCAAGTTCTCAAAATGCTCCCAGACAAAACGCCTGATACCAGCATTCTCAGGTATGGTTTCAAAATTTCCATCTTTATCTTGATACCTCGATCCTGGACCTCATATTGGTACATCATCGATGTAAGGTATAGTAACATGCGGAATTTCATCCTGCAGGATGAATGTAACATCATCGTGGAATATTGGTACCGAGTTTGTCCAACCTTGGGGCAATTTTACCAACCTAAGGGCGCCAAACGGCGTCTGGAAGGTCGTAAAATCCCTAGATCCCTCGGCAATATCCCTATGATCATACCCTGAGTATAAGTCCAGGCATCCACCACATGCCCTACCTGCAAAGTGATTGGCAAGTTCGTCTGTAGCCGGTGGAACTCCAGAATGTGCAATAGTTACAGCATTCAGAGGCTCCAGGGTGTGTACTAGGCGAATACTCTTGCCATCCTTCTTTATGACCCCAAAGAATTTACTTCTGTAAGATGCGTTGGAGGGTTCATATACTCCAGCGTCAATCTTATTCTTTATCACCTTACAGAATTCTTCCAACTGCCCCCTTGGAATTGGTATGCTCCTTTCTACCCAAGTATTATGTTCTACTAACGGGAACTCAACTGGTGGAAAGAAGTCATGACGGAAACTGCCTCGCTCTTCGTCATTCCAAGCAAAAGCCTGATCTTGATCCATCATAAACTGGTGCATTAATTTCCGTTCCTCTGACCACAAGAATTCTCCTGCATGAAGCTTGTCTATGATTTCCTTTCGTTCCTTCGTATATCGTCTTGTTGGATAATACTCGGAAGGATGGGTTTTTAAACCAGGCATATCTTTCAATGGATCACCGATGATTTCTCGCTTAATCCTGTACTTATCGGGTAATTCAGTGTAAACTGGCCTGACTTTCAATCCCACTGGCTTATATTTCTTGCCAGCAAGCACAGAAACTGATTCCTTCGGAACTACTATTTCCGCGTAAATTGATTCTGTGTTTTTCTCGCTCATTGGAGCAGGATGTATGAAATCAGCCGACTGACAACATGCACAACGGACTTCCTGACTCAGGACATGGGTAGTCCTTACTGTTGAACCACTTCTTGAGCCATGGTAGACTTTCTCCTGGTCCTTCTTAGGGTCATCCGTTCCGTCCGCTTGACTCCAAGTAAAGACGTCAAATTTTGGTGCATTTTTCCCTCTAGAAGTATCAGGACCCTTATGAAACTCGTTAAACAGGGCTTTTGTCGTCCTGTCTCTACGAATCTCTTTAGAGGTCATTGACGCACTAACATACGCCTCAAGAACTTCCGTTTCTGTGAACTGTTCTTTTCTAGGCTTGAAATACCCTTCTATTTCCATCCTTGTTAAACCCGAATTTTAATGCCAGCTCTCCTCGTTCATGCTCTTGCATTAATTCATTGAAGACTGGTGAAAACCCGCTTCGGCTATAGGCGTATCAGCAGTCTTCGCTGGTGGGTCATCCTCGTCAGGAACCGATTCCACAGTAGCCTTTTTCGGTGGTAGGTTGTCTTCATGTTTACCTCTCAGGTGAGTGGGCATGGTGCAACGCTTCCCCGTATTAGGGTCTTTGATAGTAATCGTTTGGCTCCCATCTGAACTGTTCTGAACTACACTTTCCGTCAAGATCTCGAAGGGTCGCCCCAATAATATCTGATACACAGGCCCTTTGATTATATGTGCCTGCAGATACACCGTGATCATGCCAAACGTGAAGGGCACATTTCGTGCCAGTCCAACGGATTTCTCAATAGAATTATTTGCGCTCTGCATAAAGATTTGAATATCTGGATCCCAACAAACTTTCAATTCTTTCGCTTTTTCTAGCGACATTGAAACTATTTGCGACCCAGAATCCGAAACTGATTCAACTTCACCCCGGTTATTAACCCTAGGGAAGACGACTCGTAAAGATGCAGATTCCCTTGCTACGTATACTTGTTTAGGGGTTTCATCAGGCCCCAAACTTTCTAGGTATTGCATATAAGGATCAGGGATCATTATGGATCCTTGCGGTAATTCCTTGTTACTCCCGTCAGATATCATGAAACTGCTCACTCGAGGTAAGTCCTCCATGTTGAGTGCGTCATATTCCAACCTAATAACCTCGTCCTCGTCTTCCAGGGGTATTATTTCCTCCTGAAATGCCAGTGCAGCCTCTGGAATGATTTTCACGTAAATCGGTTGCCTGGTCTTGGTGAGCTTTGCTTTAATTTAAGACTCTCCCGCACATCCGGTGCTATACCAACTAGATCACCAAGACTCATTTCTATAGTAGACTTGAGTGCCTGATTAGCCAGTTTCTTGCCAAGTCCATCCTTCTGAACTGGCGCACGAACACGATATGCTCTCTCTTCTTCCCTTGGTAGCGAGGATTTAGCCGGTGGTTGATCATGGTCAGTAGATAATGCAGGCGGAACCCTTGCGAAAGGTAGCTCTGCAACTGCGTCCCCATTTTCATTAATCTCATCCGGTACAACCTCTGCTACCCGAATTCTCCTCTGCTTCGTAATCTCTGGCAAGTGATCCTCTTCATCACTACCTTCCTCATTAACCGTTCCTGCCGTTGCCCTCGTTCTCCAATCCTGACTTTTGTCTGCGGAATTTTGTTCATCTCGGTTCTCAAGGGATTGTTTCTGCCTGGATTTCCGCGTCCCAACCCCTATCCCTGAACCTAGGTGAAATTTGGAGGCTGGCTTCCACTGGCTTTAGTGGGGCCTTGAGTTACAGCGAACTGTTCCTGAGTAATAGGTAACTCCCCATTCTGCATCCTGGCTAAGAGTTGGATTGCCTGGTTTAAGTCAATATTCTGCGTAGGTCCCTGGTTAACAGGTACCTGTGGCTGAATAGCCATATATGCGGGTTGAACCGCTGGGGTGATATTCGCGTAATTCGGTTGTACTTGCATAGGTATTTGACTGGCCATATACGCGGGCTGAACCCCTTGCGGGATATTCGCGTAATTGGTAAGTCCTTGCATAGGCACCTGGTTAGCCATAAACGAGGGTTGAACCACTGCAGGCATATTCGCGTAATTCGACTGTCCCTGATTTCCAACTCTAGCGAGCCGTACTTTCAACGTCCTGACTTCATCCAAGGCCTGATCCAAATGATCAGGTTGCCTTTCGTTATCCTCAGCGTAATACTGGGAAATAGCCGGGCTATTATAATAATTCTGGCCCATTGATTTATTACGCCAGTAGTCTTCCACTCTCTGCCTCTGGCTTCCCGCTCCTCTAGGTAACCAATTTCCATCTCCGAGTTTGGTTTTACCGTCCTCTACAATCACTAGACCCTTGGATATGGCATCTTCCTTGTACGGACACTCGCGAGAGAAATGACCTGTCTGTTCACAGTAGAAACAATCGGGCTTTCTATCACCCCGACCCCTTTCTTGCTGGTTCCCAGAACTAGAGTTATGGGCCGTAGTACTATTTTGGGCATTAGAACCCGCACGCACAACATCCTGATGCGGAGGTGGATCTCTCCTGGGTTCCCGACTATTAGTCTGGTTCAACGCATGCAAAATCTCATTATGACGGCTAACACCTTCAACATTAAGATTCTGAAATTGTTTCTGCTGAACCACAAGTTGATCTTGGATGTTGGCTATGACCTCACTGAGTTCATCAAACCTAACATCTTTTGGCTCAACTTTAACGGTTGGGAAGTGCACAGACCTCGCAGCCGATGGTTGAATCGAAACTTCCGATTCTGCGTCTTCTGAAGCCGCCATTTGTTCCGCCATGATAATCAGGTCCTTGAATTCGATCTGGTCCCCTCTACGTTCGACTTTATTAGCCGCCGGAGGTGCGCCAGCCGCTGGAGCCGGAGCTAATCCACGGAGTTGGTGTTTCAATAATTTGGTAGAATTAATAGTCAACTTTAAGGTGTCCGCGAACCCCTTCTCTAAGGTAGTCAAGTACAATTTGACCGCCTGCTTGTTCGTAATCTGAGCCGGAGCTAGCAACAACTTCACCATCTCGGTCTGGAAATCCACACCAAAACACCTAAGTTTGCCTTCTTCTAGGAGGGATACTCCTTGATATCGTCTGCAGATACGGACTAGCGCACTCATTGACCCATTTTTGTCCTCTTCTATCTCTGGATAGCTTTTATAAATTTCTTTTAAGAACTCATCAAAGGTAGCGGGAGCATTATAAGTTGCTAAGCTTCTCCATGCTTGCTTCTTTGAGAATGGAACATAACTAACAAAGTGCTCTTTTCGGAGCTGCTCGTCGGTTATGCCTGCCAAGTTCAGGATCTGATGGACTTGGTCCACAAAATCTCTGAGCTCTTCATAGTCATCTGAAGTAAAGCTAGGTGCATTTTTATCCCATGTGTACGGAATTCGGAAATGGCCTGTGGTTGGCGCATTTTGGTTTGGAGGGTTTTGCAGATTTGGAGCATTAGCCTGGTTTGGCGCCGCCCCTCCTCCTGCTCCCCCTGGGTTCAACTGAGTTCCCATGAATGTACTGATTGCGGATTGAAAGGTAGTGTTTGAAATTAACGAAGGAAGAACTATTTCGTCTTCTTCAGTAGATTCGGGTGAAGTACCAGGTTGACTAGGTTCTTCTACGATTTTCGCGTAATTCGAATTCAAGCCTCGGTGAGCTGCAGATCGAGTTGTGGTCCGGTTTTTAGCCTTTTCACGCGCTCTTTCAGCAGGTGATGGTCCTTTTCGCTTGCTAGGTAGTGGGGGAAGTTCCTCTGGAGTGCCGAAGCCCTTAGATTTCCTCCTTTCCGACCTCCTTGGTTTTACGAATGGAGTCTCAACCGATTCTGAATCTTCCTTGCTAAGATTCGGATTGCCCGCAGATGCAGAAGTTCTGGCTCGAGGCTGTCTCGTGCCGAAGGGTAGAATTTTTCCGTGGAGCTAAAGGCTCAACAACAGATGACTTCAAAGAAGTCCTTCACAGTGTATCCGAGGATAACAAAGTGGTATAACTTGGTTCCTTAGACTTTTATCAAGTCTAGAAATGCGCGATTGAACCGTTCGTGAATTCAATACAACACAAGACAACTATTTCAAAGAAATAGCTCAACTGATCCCCTCGCGGTGGGCTCCAGATGAAACGCTGACTATCTGAACAAGTGTGAAGTGTAGTGAAATGTAAATCAGCGCTTAGAGCACTAATAATACAAAACCAACACTAAACACAAATCCAAACAACAAACGGTGCGAGTACGGGGATCGGACCAAGTATTAGGTCTCTGGTTGCGCTAAATATAAGTAATAGCTATTTACGCGTAAATACTGATGCGATTCAATTAGCCGATCTAGTGACTCAGATGAGGTCTAGAAGATGCCAAGAGGTGTTTTTATCTCGTGGGGTGGGTGGATTAGTCCTTAGACGTTGTTATCCTTTCAGTGTTCTCGGTCCCTTATGATTCTGTTCCTTGTTCTATCAAATCCGTTTGCCTAAATCCTTATGAAACCCTTGTGAAACCCTTATGAGTCTGTTCTGTGTTCTGTTTCCTTAAGATTCTAGCGCGAGATGTGATCCAACAACCAACAATATATTGACCGAAATAACTAAAAGAACTTTACAAGTTCCAAGAGGTACTCCGAATGAATACAAGGCTTCCCAAGCGACAATACCAGCAGGGCTGAATACATCTAGTGAGAAGGGGTGAATTCACTGCCTTCCCTCTCTGAACCTGTCTGTATTTATACAAACGGGTGACACAACATGCAGGACTAATAAAATATAAATAATACGGGAATAATTAGCAATGAGCACGCAATGAATACAAACGGATAAATAAATGGTTAAATAGATACTTTGTTCCGAGACCTATGTTCTGATCTTGGTTCTAATCCCAGAGATGGCATCATATTATGATGTGGATTTTACCCGTGTCTAGCCCTCTCTGCAGAATCACGGTTAAATTGTCATATAGTATGACTTTCGGTATGGGAAAACGTATGAACTACTCCAACACATGAATGATGGAGCTAGTGGATCAATCTTCCTTAGGCAACAACTGCACTACCCAAGCCAGACCTCGGTCCAAGCGTCGAATATCAAACATGCCGTGGATTGATCCGTCGGCTACTGCCGGATTTGTTCGGGTCGTGTTCTCATTTTAGCAAAGGTTCCTTTTGTCCGTTGATTCCCAACTCTAGTAGTGTACTTTTCAGGTGTAATTTGTAGTCAGAATGGATGGTGTGTGTATGTCCTTGGTATAACACTTTATCTCTGTCCCAATTCGATCGAATGGTTGGACGTTGAATTACGCGTACATACACAGCAGCTCCCCAGGCCGTTGACCCTTTTGGTATCGGTGACCTGACAAGTCTTTATGATGTAACTAGAGACGTAGTGCCTTTAGCCAACAGATCGGACCTCTCTATGGCTCTTTATGGGCAAGATATAGATAAGTTCTGGTTCCACTTTAGTAAGTGGAACAAGGACACAGAAATTGGTAAATTTCAGGCTTGGCCATTTTGCATGCTTATCAGCGCGGATCCCGAAAGTGTACTAGGTACTCCTGCGTCTTCCACGGAGTTACATCCCCGGGAGCGATTGGCTGGTTATAACTGACTGAGAATGACTCCCACAGGACGTGGCCAATTTCGGTGGTGTCGATTGTGTTGTAGAGGTCCTCGTGGTCGGAAAATGGGGGGTCGCCAGCGGATTCATGCCTCGAAGCCCAATTTTGCATGAGCTGATTGATTGCACCGCCAGACATCTGAACACGCCGATACAGGAGATCAGCAAGTTCGAAGTCCTTGCGGGATGCGTATGGAGTGTAGTCGTCGGGAGGGGGGCGTTCTTGCGGCGGTGGAGGTGAACTCGGGAGAAGGAAGTTGCCATCACGGTCACAGATCCTCCCTTTACCATTTTAATCTCGTTGAGCACCTGAATGAACACGAAAACTCACCATTTAAATCTGGATGGTGCTTGGTTTGGATGCGCGGGGGTGGAGGAGGTACGTCTCCACCTGCATCTCCCCCGCCATGCACGGAGGAAGCACGACTGCCCACAGGGGATGCCATGTGAATATCCCCATTGAAATCTGGCGGCGGCGAGGGACTCGGAGTTCGTTCGTCGAATTTTGCATGCCATACGTTCTTGTGCTGGGTAAGTCCAGATTTATTCAGAAAATATCGACGGCATCCTGGCTCTGGGCAGGGAATGTTTCGGGCCTTGAATTTCTTGACTCGGAGCATGCTGGTAAGAGAAAGCCTGAGGGTGCGGATTCGAATCAAGGATGCACATGAAAAAATGCGGCGGCCGACCACAGATAGGTTATCAGTCAGCATAGTGGTAAAACGGCAAAACGGAGTCCAGTTGCCTATCTGAAATTTGAAATTTACATGTGGTTGGGCGCAGCAACCAACCAACCACACATGCACTTCTCGGACTTGTATCTTTTCACTTCCTTCCACCACCATGGAGATGCCACGGCTCAAGACGTGCACGAAAAACAAAGACACTCGACCCGGTGTCAAGGCTGGTGTCGCTAAGAACAAGCGTCCCTCCCCCGAGGAAAAACAGCAGGCGCTGGAAGCCCAAAAATCAGCCAATTCCAAGGAAAAAGCCACACATAAGCACGCACTGCAACGCCTCGCTGACGTCGAAGATGAGCAGTACAAAGAGGATCTTGCTTATGCTGAAACAGCAAATCACCCTCCAGACCGCCCTTCCAAGTCCAGCGCACTGAAGCCACTGGCCACTGATTCGGACGCCAGTAAGTGTTACCTCTGACCTCATAATTCTTACTCAATTACTTCTGCAGCTGCCGCTGCGCGAGATGCTGGGGGCGACAATCCTGGGTCCAGAGATGAATCACAGGCCTATGATCCCGAGGACAGCAGCGACAAATCTGAATCCGAGGCTGACAACAGCGCCGATGACGAAGAGGATGTCCCCAAGAACAAGAAGAAAAAGGCCAACCGCGATGATGTCCTCTCCAACCGCAGCACTCGTGATTCAACAGGGACACCTGCCGTTCAAGGTGCGGAGGACAACAGTAAAGAGTGCAAGGCCACAGCTAAGTAAGTCGAGTTATTTGGATTTAACTGTTTCTAATACATTTCCAGGGCCGAAAAATCGAAGAAGAAGGCGAAAACCAGTAAGAAGAAGGGTGGTCTCAACAAGGAGTCGAAGCCAGTCGGCGAAGATCGTGCGGTGGCCACCCGTGGTGATGATGATTCGATGGTTGCTCCAGGTGTGACCGCCATCGATAATGATTCTGCAGAGGTCGTCGAAAGGCCCAAGAAGGGCGGCAAGAATGCGAAGGGAATCCCTTCCCAAGTAAGCGCCCATTTCGGATCGGATCGGAGATGCTGACCAAGACCTTCTGCAGACTTCTATCTCGATTCAGCCCGTCCAGACCAAGCAGCTCACCCGCAAGGAGCTCCGCAGCGGCGCGGCCAAGTGGACTCTCAAACACCTCCCCCCCCGGGACTGCAGATGAATTCACCAATGAAGTCGTTCCGTTGTGCCGCCAGCTTGCAGGAACACTTACTCCTTGGTCTGGATTGATGGTCAAACAGATCCAGGACATCGTCAACCAAGTTTACGCCGAGAATGTCCATGAAGTGTCCAAGGAGAGCGCCTGGGTTGGCTTGGTACGTCCCTTGTTGCCTCGTCTGAGTCTGACTGGCGATGACATGTCTTCGCAGGTTGGCTATCGCTTGAGTGACTGGCACGCGGCTATCACAGCTCAAGCTATCAAGGCCATCGAGGCCCTCATCGAGGACAGCAGGCCTGCAATCACAGTGACTGTGTCTGATGGCGAGGAAGACGTGGAACTAGTACTGGTCAACGGTGAGCATTTTTTTTCCGATGCTGAGCAGTCAATTCACCACAGCTTTCCCCGAGGACTCAGCCGAGGCCGCTGAAGCTGCTGCCCCGAGTGCTGACAGTGATTCTGCCAGAGCTGCCGCCCCCAATGCCAATGGCGATGCTGCGGGAGTTGTTGTCCTTGACGCCAATGGTGATGCCGCTGACGCCGCTCCTGGGTGGAAGCTCTACACTGCGAAGGGAATGGCAGCCTTTGTCGAGTGGGCGCTGGAGACTCGCACCCACTTGACAAAGGAGACTCGCCCGGATATCACGACCAGTCCCTTTCACTGGAGGACGTGGGGAGATGGCGTAGACAAAAAGGTGCGCACATTGATGCTCATCGTTGTATTATCAACAACTGCCTACCGGGCCAGTCGGGGTAGTGGGCCATTTGCATAATGGAAGGCGGTACAATAGAGAAAGTTGGAATTTGGGACCTATGGCACGATCCGCGACCTAGGAGGACTCTGTACGTCAAATTTGAAGGCAAGTCACGGCGCCGATCAAAAGCAGTGCATGGTTTTGATGGCGATGGCGGACGTGTGAACATCAATCCTTATCTCCGAAGACTGTTTCACGCTTTATCCTTCCCATTTCTCCACCAATTCTGCACCGATTTACATGGTCTGGGGCTCGCTCTCATTGCCTGATCCTAGGGAATGGCATGGGACCATCTTATGCATTGACACCACTCCAGCTTGCCCCCTGGAACCTCGTGGAATACCTCTATCTCATCTCCAGGGTTCCACTGCGGCAACCACTGTAGAGAACCAGCCGTATATCCTACGGGCCTAGAACTTTGGTACTCGACTTAACATATGTTTTAATCCCTCCTCCCAAATCCATTGAACTTTATTTCCTGGTCACAGTGGGGTACATGGTGAAATCACCCAATTTCCTTCGCGTGTATAGATGAACTTTTCTTGAGAAGTTTTTGGTGTGTGGAGACCGTCTTTTGCTGACCAGGATATGCCAATACATCTTATTTAGCCATTTTTATACTCTTTTCCCACAAAAGCCCGCTCTGGGCTTCGTAGAGCGCGCCATTCAATACGCACCCTGACTTCAGCCATTAGCCTTGGCTGGAAGGGAATTACTTATTGTGCTGATATACCTTGGATTTACCTTTTGGGTGTATATAATGGTAGTCTTATATCCTTTGGTTGATTTGGGATACATTGGGGTGGCCGGTGCGAATTTAAACGAGTGATTTAAAGCGGTGGCCCACTGCCCTGTTTTTTCCATTTTAGGAAAGCGCGAGAAGAAAAATTCGGTAGATCCGGAAACCATCACCTAAATTCGTGGAAAATATATCAAATCACTCACAAGTTCCTTGCCTTAGTTCAAGTGCCCAAATATCGGTATCCACCTCAATTTATGCATGCACATGAGGCCAAAAGTGCTAAGGTGGCCCAGTACCCAGTCACTGATAATACCTATCTCATTCCTGAATTCCAGGGGTTTCTCCAATCTCACCTCATCGTGTACACGTTCGCGTATCATCTGTCCTGCCTCGCAGCCATCCCCTGTGGATATAAATGGTTGCAGGCCCAGCCTGTCGGTGCACTACTTCTTTCAGTACAGGCTGTACGTCTCACTTCCTTGCCCTCCACACTATTCTCATTCCAGCTCAGGTTCAGCTTGCGCTAGAATTTTGGCAGACTGGTACATATGTAAATCCCCTCAAGGCTTCCTCCCATTTCTCCATGGACAACTGGGGCGACATCCAGGCTGCTGGCAACATGGATAAGAAGAAGAACCGACTCGTCCGTCGCGCCACCAAGTTCCTCGCATCGGTGCAGAAGTGGGACGATGAACGCTGGAAGGAGGTAAAGGAAGCCGCGGAGGAATGGGTAGAGCTCCCAGGCCGCAAGTGGGGTGCCACCGCCAGTCGCAGCGGATCCGAGGTCAGCGATGATGATCTCATGCTATCCGACGACGAGATCCTGGTACTTTCTGATTAGCCACCGTAATAGTCTACCCCTGCGCCCACGTTTTGTTTTGTTTTTGCCGCAATCTAATGAATGTTTTGGATTATTTTGTGCCCAATTAGGCTTTTCCATCACCTCTTTGGTGTCTTTGACGACATCTTGAGGGATGCCTTCGAGAAGATAACAGTTATCTTATCAAAGATGGTCGCCTCTTATCAGTCTTATGCAAGATGAAAAGTCTTGGATAAGACAAATAGATCTGCTTAGCCCAAGACGCACATCTTTGGGAAAATTGCGTCTTTGGCATCTTTGACGTCTTGCCCAAGACATCAAAGACAAATGTGTAGTTTTACCGATGTCACCGCTGATGAGCGGAAAAGGGGTGATATATAAAAACTGCTAGGTTAGCGGACTGCATGATATATCAGTTCAGCAATTATCTGTGCCGCCAGCGCTTTCGTGCACCCACCGCTCGCACGCAAACCACCTTCCGCTGGTCCGTGCACGAGCGCGATCCACCAACCCAAATGGGGCGACCCTTATTTACACTTGTTGTTCTGCATCAACATCCTTCCCGCTTCCTTCGCTCCCCTGCCCCCGCCTCTACTGGCCTTCCTGGCTCCTCTCTAGGCTGGGGTGCTCAATACCTGTATAATATGCCGCTCTAAGTTGTCTCATTTGCCTGAATCGTCCTCAAACCCGCATCATTAGGCCTGCGTGTGCACTGCTCCTCCAGCCGGCCTACTGCATAAAAGCTGCCCGTTAGCTCCGACTACGCTGTCTCTTCCGGCCCTCATTCCAACATCTCAGCCACATACCCTCCCATGTTTTCACCCTATTAACGTGCCTTGTTGACACACAATAGATGTTGCGGCCCCGCCGCCTGCATACGGCTGCCACGCCCCAGCGGCCCAGTGTGCACCATATTTTTGGTGCGTTTCAAAACCAGCGCTCATACGCACATCATTTCTGACATTTGTTTGGCCGCATTCGGTCTCTATTTTGCCAGCAGCTCACCCGCACCCTCGGGCTCCCAGCGGTATTCCACTCCGTTCTGGACACTGATCCCAATGTTCCTTCCCTGTACCGCCCCACAGCGGCCCATTTCTTGCTCGTCCCCCATGTTCGCACCCCTGGGCTGTCGCCACAGCTTTTCCATCCCAGCGGGTTTTTTGTTGCATGGAATTTGTGCACTGTCCCCGCACTTCCGCTTCAGGAAATAGCTCCGCTTCCTGTTAGTGTTACTGGCTCGCCTCGGCCCTGCCCCTTTCCCCCGCCCTCCTCCCGCACAGCCTACCGTTGAAACGGTTGCTCAGGTTCAATGGCCAGAATAATGCAACTGCCAAAATCCCCCCTATCGAACGACTGAGTTACACCTAACTCACAAAGTGAGATTAAGCACGACTAAATCGACAGTAGACAGACTCCAACACCACACACTCTTTTGACGACCAAGATACACTGACGAGATTCGGGTCTTTTTGGACACAAGTGTAGGTCCAAGGAAACCACGAGTAAACGTATTTGTCACGAAAGTATTCAATTCTCGTTCCCCCAAGGATGGCTAAGTCTCAACTAGCTTTCTCGAAGTGGTGTTCAAGACACAACCTGAATTTATTGGTTGGTTCCCAACATGGATTTAAGTGTCCCAACTATGCAAAGATAACGGCTGTGAACCGGCTTGGTTTTGTGGGCTGTTTAGACCCGGTTTTGTTGGCTCGCGCCTTATTCCGACAATGATTGGCTCGCACCTCAAACTTGCTGGCTCGCGCCCCGTAACAATGACTCGCGCCTCAGACTATGGCTCATGCCCCGTAACAATGGCTCGCTCGCGCCCCGTAACAATGGCTCACGCCTCAGACTATGGCTCACAGCCCGTAACAATGGCTCGCACCTCAGACTATGGCTTGCGCCCCGTAACAATGGCTCGCGCCTCAGACTATGGCTCACACCCCGTAACAATGGCTCACGCCCCATAACTATGGCTCACACCTCAAACAAAGTCTTATTCCGAAACTGCACTTAAATTCCAAGGCTATTTGACAGCCAAAGATTCAAGCCCAAACATCGACTTTATGTGCAAGGGCTTTATTGCTCCTCACTCTCCGGGTCTAGTTCGGTCCTTTTGTTATTCCAAAACCAAACTTGAATTCTGAGGCCTGTTGACAGCCAAAGAGTCAAGCCCAAACGTCAACTTTGTGCGCAAGGGCTTTATTGCTCCTCGCTCTCTGGGTCTAGTTCAGTGCCGTCCTCCCTGGTTCTGCCCTCCTTATATACTGTACAGAAACTGTTACATATGCGTGATTACTAGGCTTCGGGTATTCTACTTAATTAATTAGCCTGTGATCGTATCAGCTGTGCGCGCTGATAAGCCGCGAAATTTGCAAAACCTCAAATTTTACGAATGCATGACATTCAGCGCTCATCCAGAGGTTGGCGTGAGCTCCAAACGTGCAACCCAGAGCCATATTGCATTATCATCTTAAACTGGCAATAACAGCTTATTCCTGGAAACTTCACCCTTGGGACACTTGGGGGTTGAATCCGGATTAAGGCTTAAAGCCCATACATCAAAGTCCTGAAACACCCTCTATACGGGGGAAGGCAAAAGCAATGCTCACTATCAAAGGGAGAATCATATTATCCACCTCTGGCATTTATTGGCACGCTGGGAACCTTATTCGGGAGGGAAACACCTAGTTGTTTACATGACTTTGGCTTACCCGACGCGACGCGATGGGTCACCTGATCAAGGCCTGGACCTACAATTATTACTCCTATACACTGGATCCGCGACAGCGCGATCACCCGATAAGCCGCAGGCCGGATTAAGCTTGTACTGCGTGTTTCTGGATACCGATTAAGGGCATCTGGGGTATCATTGGAAAGGTATTAAACCATACAATCCAGTCAACGATACTAGAAGTTGAGGCATCTACCACAGAGGAAGATATGAGTCAATTATCCTATTCAGGGGACTAATTACACATATAATCCCCTGATCGACGGGAGTCATTAGACGAACATATAGGAGGGCTCAAGTAGCGAATAGGAACGCCAGAACGCGCTCCACTGATACCGATTTCAGGCTAATTAATTAAGTAGAATACCAGAAGCCTAGTAATCACGCACATGTAATAGTTTTTGTACAGTATATAAGGAGGGCAGAACTAGGGAGGACGGCACGGAACCAGACCCCAGAAAGTGAGGAGCAGTACAGCCCTTGCGTACGGAGTTGAAGTTTAGGCTTGAATCTTTGACTGTCAATTAGTCTCGGAATTTAAGTTCAGTTTTGGAATAGCATCAGTGGGATTTATAAAGTGTCAGTTACGGGGCGTGAGCCATACCAAGTCCAAGGCGTGAGCCATAGTGTGTGTTTTGAGGTGTGAGCCATAGTTACGGGGCGCGAGCCAAGCAAGTTTGAGGCGCGAGCCAAGTCAGTGGAATAAGGCGTGAGCCAAACAACCGGGTCTAAACAGCCCACCGGATTAATAGTCCACCAAAACAAACCGGTCTAGAGCCGTTATATCTGCATAGTTGGGAAACTTAAATCCACGTTGGGAACCAACCGATAAATTCAGGTTGTGTCTTGAACGCCACTTCAAGAAACTACTTGAGGCTTAGCCACCCTTGGGGGGAACGGAATTGAATACTTTCGTGAGAAATACATTTACTCGTGGTTTCCTTGGACCTATACTTGTGTCCAAAAAGACCCGAATCTCATCAGTGCATCAAGGTCATTAAGGGAGTGTGTTGGTGTTGGAGTCTGTCTATTGTTGGTTTAGTCGTGCTTAATCTCACTTTGTGAGTTAGGTGTAACTCAGTCGTTCGATAGGGGGGATTTTGGCAGTTGCATATTTAGACCGTTGAACCTGAGCAATCCTTTCAGCGCCCTGGCGTTCCTAGCCTCCTAAATGTTTGTATAATGACTCCTTCAACCCCTCATGGATTAGGGGTTTATATGTTCAAATATCCCCTGAACAGGGTAATTGGCCCATATCTTCCTCTGTTGTGTGTGCCCCGACTTCTAGTATCGCTAGTTGGATAGTATAGGTTATTCCCTTTCCAATGATACCCCAGATGTCCTTAATCGACATCCAGGAACACATAGTACATGCTTAGTCCCGGTCTGCGGCTTGTCGGGTGATCGCGTCCTCACGGACTTCTAGTATCGCTAGTTGGATAGTATAGGTTATTCCCTTTCCAACGATACCCCAGATGTCCTTAATCGACATCCAGGAATACACAGTACATGCCTAATCCTGGTCAGCAGTTTATCCGGTGATTGACAACCCTTTGTCGATCAGGGGATTATATGTTCCACTATTCCCCTAAACAGGGTAATTGGCCCATATCTTCCTCTGTTGTGTGTGCCCCGACTTCTAGTATCGCTAGTTGGATAGTATAGGTTATTCCCTTTCCAACGATACCCCAGATGTCCTTAATCTACATCCAGGAACACATAGTACGTGCTTAGTCCCGGTCTGCGGCTTATCGGGTGATTGCGTCCTCACGGACCTGGTGTTTAAAATAGCAATATTGAGTCTAGGCCTTGATCCTGTGACTTGTCGTGTCACGTTGGATAAGCCAAAGTTGTGTAATCAACTCAGTGTTTCCTCCCGAATAAGGTTCCCAGTGTCCCAATAGATGTCAGAGGTGGATATTATGATTCTCCCTTTGGTAGTGAGCATTGTGGTTGCCTTCCCACGCATAGAGGGTGTTTCAGGACTTTGATATTTGGGCTTCAAGCCTTAATCCGGATCTGACCCCTAGTGATCCAAGGGTGCCGTCTCCTGGAATAAGCCATAGGCGCCAGTGTTTAGGATGATAATGCAATATGACTCTTGGCTGCACGTTTGGAGCTCACGCCAACCACTGGATGAGCGCAGAATGGCATGCATTCGTAAAATTTGAGGTTTCACAAATTTCGCGGCTTATCACCGTTTCGCCTGTCCCAGCTTTGTATCGGCCACTACTGCATGTATGGATCCTGGGATACTTGCATATTGTGCCGCTCCTCAAGGGATACGTGGATGGTTCAGTCCCCGCTGCAGTCACGTGTATCCCACCGGCCGACGCTGCTCCCACCCCCACGCTCACTGCTGGCACCTGATTAGTATCCTCGGTTTCCAGATGTGCTTCACTTGATTCCATTCGCATTGTTTAGGCTGTGCTGCTTTGATACATGTCAGTAATTATATTTCTTCTGTACCCCATATCCGAGCATAAAACTTACTTTTTTCGTCCCGTACTTTGGCACAAGGATTCCTGTGTATTTTTCTCATGTAATAGCACTTTATAGGTAGTGAGATATATCCTTTTTTACCGGTACCGAGTCTGAGATAAACAAAATCGAGAAAATTGTGAATAACGGTAATTTGGTGTAAGGGTAAGTACTGCTCGTTCCGCCGCCCTGGGGCTCTCAAAAGCCAGTGCAGCAGCAAGATATGTATAATCATACTTCTTGAACCATTTCCGGGATACTGTAACCAAAACTTTCCATTTTTATGTTGGACGAAGAACGAAGTTGAACACTGGCTTACCGCCATACTGGGTTTATGCTTGGATTCCAGCACCTATGATGCAACTTCTTATCCCAACGTCCCATTTCCCCAAGAATACCATTTTTGAGTTCGGTTCGCTTCCCTGACCCCGTCTACAATGTCAGAACATGAAAATGAACAAATTCTGCTCCCCGCCGACGCCGTTTCCAGCATGCGTGCCTCTTCGGGTTTCTTCCGTCTCAAGCGGTGTCGAGTTTTTTGTCGTCTTTCCTAGATTGTGGATACCAATGAGTTCTGGTTTAAAACATGAAACTTTCTGTCTATTCAGATTTTTTTCAAATGTTTGCCAAGTCTTGAACGGAGGCAATCTTTGTGTGTGTTCCTTCCTGTGATGATCGCATCATTTCCGTGACTCAGCATTGCGCTCTCTCTTCTTACCACCACATCGTCGTCGGGCGTGCGTCTGCGTGCTTTACAATGCCTATTTTTGCGAGCAGTTATGTTCTAGGTTCTCTCATGGTGCGTCAACGAGCACCACACCTCATTTCATCCAGCTTATTGTGTACGGTACATCTTTTTTGGTTGCCACATTTTCCCGTCTGTCGCAGTAGTAACCAAGGCAGCAGACCTTCATGAGCACTCCCGGCAGCCGTGTCTACATGCTAGTATACCTAAACATTCCATTTCAAACTATCCCACGAACTGTATGCATCGGCCGAAGGCAAACAATTACTCAGCTCAGATGCTAGCTGATAGCCAGAGTCGCTAGCAAGGGAGACCTCAGTGCTATCCAGTGCGTGTGCTACACGTTAATATGTCTACTCCATGCTGATTCGTTCGTTCTTCTGGGACTGTAACCTGCATCCAATGTGGGCTGTACGCCACTACATCTGGATGACACTGGAACCGCCATCCATCGCTCCCGACTGGAGTCCTACAACTCGTGTTTTGCTCAATATCATCCCTGTGCCATAGGTATTCGTTCCTGGCAACTATCCTGCCAGCTCAGCTTAGCTGGCCCCCATTCTCCCCTCGCGGCACAAGTCGGGTAGACGAGGGAAGGGAGTGTCGCGCTCGTGCAGGTATTCCACCAGCGTCCTATGTGTGCCTTCCCCCGCACCGGGTGTAGCGGCCCATGAGCTCGCTGGAAAGTGCAGAGGAGCCAGGGGCGGGGCGCTGAAAGCGGCTACCGCCCGACGGTGTCTGTCGCCTTTCACCCCGTACCTGCTGTGAAGCAGCACTGGTTGCGTGGCAGGTCACAGGCGGCCAAGAGCTTGGAATCGCCCCCCTCGTGCGCTCAATCGCTGTAGCACAATGCCACTACGGCCAGCCGCACTGCCGCCGCTGCTCCTTCGAAGCTGTTCACCCCAGGGCCGGATATGGTCCACCTCTCCTCTGCCTTGTAATGTACCTGCCTCGGGCGAGCGGGGAGCCAAACGGCAAGATGCGGTTTTCGGCGGTAATCACCGTTTTACACGCTTTTTAAAATAGCTATACCTCTCATATTGTACGAGCTGTATCGTATGTACCTCCTCTAGATACCATATTTTTTCCGTGATTTTTAACCAACATTTTGCTGCCATTGTCGTGGACGACGCCGAGAGCGTTTGATCGACGTGTTCCAAATGCGGATAATCGTGCTTGTCCCCATACCCTGATCGCTGCCAAATAAATTGAGGTGTGTCTCCAGGTGTGATATATCAGATGCTCTTCTGACTGAGCGGTTTTTATACATCACCCCATTTCCGCTACTACAAGAGAATGATATATCATCCTGCCATACTAAGGTGGGGTGGCTGGCCGGTTTCAGGGAATCTGGAAAAATGTGGCTATGTCCCCCGAAATTTAATCCTCGCGCCCTCTTGGTGCACTGAATCAAAAAAATTGGTGGTTCCAGGTGGTCGGCTGCGGTGACCCGGGAATCAGAGGTTTAGAATCCCAGTGGGGTTTGTAGAACACAGAGGTGCCCATTGTAAATGACACTGTCATATCCTGGGTTGATAGCATGCATGCGCTGCGCACTACAGAGGTGGCCGCATGGTGCCGCTTGAGTTCAGCTCAACATCTTCCTGGGGCGTCTGGGGGATCAGGCCTGGTCATTTCCGCGGGTAGTGGTATCAGAAATTAATGGACCATGAGAGGGAAGTACAACGGTGAAACACTGACTACCTGAACAGTTGTGAAATGTAGTAAAATGTCTATCAATGCCTGAGCACTAACAAACACAAAACCAACACTAAACACTAATCCAAACAATCGAGTGGTGCGAGTACGGGGTTCCAACCAAGTATTAGGTTGATATTTGAACTAGATCTGGTAATAGCTATTTACGTGTAAATACTGAGAACGCTCCAATAGCCGATCCAGAGACTCCAATAAGGTCTAGACAAAGCAGAGAGTGGTTTTATCTCGATGGTGTGGTGTGGGGTAGTGCTTGGTAGTCAATAGACTCAAGACTTGTGCTCCTTCAATGTTCTTGGCTATAATATCCGTGTTCTGTGTACCAATCCGTGTGCTTTTCCTAAATCCTTATGAAACCCAATATGACCCGATACGACCCGATATGAAACCGATACGACCCGATACGATTCTGTTTCCTTAAGATTCTTTATGCGCACATAGATCCAACGACCAACAAATATATTTGACCAAGAATAACAGAAAGAACTAACAAGTTCCCAATGGTACTCCGAATGAATCCAAGGCTTCCCAAGCGACAATACCAGCTGAGCTGAGTACGTCTAGCAAGAAGGGGTGAATTCACTGGCTTTCCACTAGAAACCTGCCAGTATTTATACAGGAATTATACATCACATGATAAAATAAATAAATACTACAACGGATAAATGGACCTGGCTATTTAAAGGTACATGCATCAAAAGACCCGGTTAAACGGTTAAGTAAGTGCTCTATCCCGAGAGCCGTGCATCTATCTTTCTGTTTTAAGGTGTTGCCATCATATCTTGATGGACTTGTTATCTTTAGACGTGCCAAGTATAGCGTGTCCGGATAAATTGTGGTAGAGATTGTCCGGGCCAACCAGCTTAGCCTTATAGATAGACTGGCTGTCCTGTATCTCTGCCTGATGACACCTTTGTCACCCAACTATTCCCATGGCCCCAATCCAACCGAATCATTGGACTTTGATTTACATGTACATGTAAATATAATCTTTGATGATTTACGCGTAAATACACAGCAGGCTATTGATCCTGATAGTGTTACTGAATGTTCCTGAACAATTCCTGAGCTCTCCAAGGCATCCAGGCTCGTGTGATTAAAGTTATAGTGACTTGATATATCACAAATGTCGAACTTGTGCTTGCAACTGCACCAACAACTCTGCTGATTTGATTTGACCTGGAATCTGGATCCCTTATGAATTCACAGTCTAGATGGATGGTATGTGTTATGTCCTTGATATGACACTTTCCTAACGTGCCAATTCGATCGAATGGTTGAACGTGGAATTACGTGAAGTTCCATTGTAGCCCACCTGGCCGTTGACCCTCATGGTATCGGTGACCAGGCAAGTCTATACAATGTAATCTCTTGTGAAGTGCTTTTAGCCAACAGTCCAGACCTCACTATGGCTCTCATTGTGGGCAGAGTAATAAATAAGCATTGTTCTACTTCAGTAAGTAGAACAAGAACATTGAAATTGATTGATTTCAAGTCTGGTCATCTTCCATGCTTATCAACGGGCCCGTGAATCGGTGGGGAATTGGTGGAGAAAGACGCTACGGAAATTGTGTGGTCCTGTTGAGGTCCAATAGATGAGATGGGGCACACAGATAGATTTGATCTGAGGCAGATGATTGAGGATTTCCCGACACATTGCCCAAACGCGACACATCTCAATGTGCCTTTAATAGGACTGTCGTTGCCGTTTAAGTATCCCATGTCCAAAATAATCAGCTGTATTGTACAATACTCACAACATTCGAGGATGATGGATCTCATTCAAAAGGAGTATTGTATTGGATGTATCTAACCAAACTGCTCCAGGAAAAAATAGCGACCTGCTATACGCGACACGAGAAAATTAAAATATGGACTTACAATGTTGCTCCAGCATTACCAAAAACGCGCAAGAACATTCCCTCATCCGTGGAGTCGGGGATCGTGTGAGTGTGATCATGATGATTCTCAGTGGAATTGTCTGTCCACGCATCACGGCCCAGGCAATAACGCAGGACAGGTAGGTCGCCCTGGTCAAATTCCAATCCAGAGGTGTGGAAATTGAAAGGTGGGAAACGAACCAGTACAGGCCTACCGTCATACTGGTTTCCATTATCGCGACAGTGGCTGATGCGCATCAGATTGTTTCTTGAAGAAAAAAGTACGCGGCTATCGTCCGTCTCCATCGGTTGATCGGATCCCTCGGCGTGAAAGGTTGACCCAGTCACTGTTGACAAATATGCCTTGGTAGCCGCGAATATATGCAGGGGAGTAGAGTTCTAGACATCATGGGGACCAGAGTGAGCATGCGGGGGGGTCCAAAATGATGTATGCATCCTCAACTCCATTATCGAATTATTGCACTGGAAAGCAGTTTCTCAAAGGTCCTCACCTTGTTGATCCATCGTCCCATCACCCAGTGGGCTACGGCACGCGGCTTGATCCCTGATTGGCAAAATGGCTTCAGGAAGAAGTATCAGACGAATAACAACCTGTTCATCCTCCACTGTGTACGAGACTGGGCACGGGCCCACAGGAAGACAGTTTATGTGGCAGCTGTTGATGCTACTAACGCATTTCCGTCAAGGGATCACTGCACCCTGTGGTTGAAACTGGCGAGGATGGGAATGGCCAGCCCTGTGTTTGACTGGCTTTGGAAAACATACATGAGCATGGGCTACTATGTGAGGCATGGAGACTCTACCACAGGAGAGTTCAAAGCATTAATCGGGCTTCTAACTGGCGACCCCGCCTCCCCGGTACTTTGGAACCTGTTTATGGCCGATCTCGTAATGCTTCCCGACCTGGACGACATGGTAATGGAGAACATCAGAATAGCTATTATGGTGCAAGCAGACGACATACTGCTTATATCCCTCTCAGCCAGAGGCTTACGTGCCAAGCTTAATACTCTCCAGGACTGGTGTGCAAAGAATTTCATCCTGATCAACATGTTGAAAACTGTAATCATAATTCTGGGCACGCTACCAAATCCCTTACCCATCTTCATGCTCGGAAATGCCATGCTCAAGATCAAAATCGAGGAAAAATATGTAGGCGTCAACCTACGGACAGACACTCAGAATATTTTCCAAGACCATTGCAAAACCAAGGCAGGCACTGCGCTATACGGTGCACATCGTATCATGGCTGTTGAGGATCACACCGGCTGATTGAATCCCAGAGAACTCAAGACGCTCTACATGGCCCGAGTAGACTGCCATCTTACGCACGGCTGTGAAATATCACCAGATTGAGAAGATGTCCATGTCAAACAACTCTGTGAGGTTCAAATCTCATTCATCTGGCAAATGCTCAACCTACATGGTCGATCCATGGTTATCCCGCTATATACAGAGACAGGCATTGTACCTCTTCAAGTTCGACGTTTTATTCTGGCGCTTGGATACCTGCAGTACCTCTTGGAACTCCTCCCAACCCATTTTGCCCGTGTTGCCGTCAACAGCTCAATTAAGCTGGCCGCAGGTGGTAAAAAATCTTGGGCAAAGGATCTAATCACCGCTGCGTCTAAGCTTCCATTTGCATGCCCAGGCCCGGACCTCGTAAATGCGACGGCTAAATCCATTGAGGAATATGCCAAGTCCGTGGATAAATTAATGCTGCAATGGATCCAGAATGAAGTTGATTCCTCGCCAAAGCTGTACCTAATACAGGGACGTCGCAAACCACAGAAGGGCAAACCTCCTGCTCCGCAAGTACTCCGTCTACGGCACTATTTAGAGATGGTGAAGACCCAGAAGCACAGAGAAGCAATTACTTCTCTTCTGGTATCAAGCCATCTGCTGGCTGTGGAGATTTTGCGCTATGGAGATCATGAGAATTCACGACAGGATGACCGTTCTAAATGGGTCTGCCGGTTCTACAAAACTGAGGTTGAAACTCCCGAACATGCCCTATTAGGTTGTGACGCCTCTCACGAGGTTACGTCCCTGAGAACGGAATTCCTGGAGAAACTCTTTCATGATGCACCGAACCTGCGCCCTCTCATGGATGAACTCGACTTAGTTGAGTTCTTCAAATTCATGGTATACGAACGAAAAACTATTCCTCTCGTGGCAAAATTTGCTCATGAAGTCCTTGAGGTCTTCTATTTGACACCAGTATTTAGGAATAGCTAAGGTACTAACACTCTTTTTCTGTTCTTCCACTTTTGCTTCAGGTATCAACTTAGTTCTACAGCGTGACGGGAAACCGGGTGCGTGAGCTCGACTTGGAAGATATCTGAGGTCGGGGACGATGGAGTACATAATACCCTGTAGTACTCCGGGATACTTCCCGAAACCGGCGTTCCTGAGCGGGACCGTGCCGTGTAATTCTACCTACCTACCTACCATTACCAACTTACGTACATTGCCGACGAGTACTGGTCCGCGGCGGTTCGTTGTGGCGTGGGAATGGTGCAGTGCGACGTCGAACGTGGCGGCAACACGTCGGGGTGGTGGTAAGAGGAAGAGAGGAGTGCCGATGATCCCGGGCCGGGTGATCCGAGCCAGCCATCAAGTGAGATTGAAGTGAGGCACATTGCCGCAACGAGGATGTCGCGTTTCTTCTATCTGTGTGCCCCATCTTGTATATCCTCCGTCCTGTTCGTTAGTAAGAACTGATGCTGGCAACTTAAACATAGCCCAGCTTCCGATCGCCGCATCGCTCTGCCTCGAAATGTGACATACACTGAACAGGTCCTACCCCATCCCGCAAGCCTCATATCTCAGGCCATGGATCTGCACGGTCTTCTATTTCACAAATGGCCAATTACCTAGGTTGGCCGGTTACCCGGTCCAAGATAGTATAATTAGGGCGAGATGGCATCGGTGTGCAGATGACATAAATTGACAATTCCGACATGCCAGGACGTCTCAGCACGGCCACCATCCCCCGCGTTTATTTCAGGGCGGTCCGGCGCAGAGGCTCAGCCAATGGTAATACTTGCGCCGGCCTGATCGTGGACCTTGAAGCAGTGGACGTAGGGCAAAAGAGATTTCTATTATTCGACCCGTTGGTATAAATGTCTCCGCCGTGATAGCTCAGTTCTGATAGAGATTCTCTCTTCCCTGCCGCGCTTCATGGCCCCCTCTCAGGTTTATGAATTGTGGGTGACTTCCACTGGCACAGAGGCCCGTTCTCTAGTATACTGATAATGGACAGTGCATTCACATGTTGTAGCATTGCCGCCGTGGGTACGTGATACCTTGGTTCCACCGCCATCTTCGCCTGATTCCTGTTTTTTTTTGTTCCAGCACTGTTGGTGTGGGATCATATAATTACCTTCGGGACAGAAGTGCACAAAGTGTGGTCTCGAAAATTATCGGGATCCGCGCTGCTGTATTTCCTCCTCCGCTACGGAACATTATTCGAGAAAATCACCGTGTTGTTCCTGGCATCATGGTACCTGACGCCACACGTATGTCATCCTTTCGTTTCACGCGTGCTAGGTGTGTTGACCCAAAAATACCAGGGGTCAGAATTCCGCTTTGGACGGCTATTTCCTGGCTAACATTCCAAATCCTGTAGTTGTGATATCGCGGTGAGAGTTCAGATATTCCCGATGATACTGCGAACTTTGGGATACGGGTGTGAGTGGTACCGACATTGACACGAGTCTTTCACTGAACCACAAACAGTATTCTCGTCCTTGCGCGTGCTCGCGTTGTCGAATAGGAACTGGTATTTAGCCATTTTGGTGTTCCTGCTTTGTCTCCCGTCCGCGATAATGCCCTCGGTAATTCGACACATGTTTGGAAAATAGCAGTACTAATGCTTCGTCCCAGTATGTTTACGCCCATCAAGATGCCCCTGCTGTAGACGTCTTCGGATGCGAGTTGGCATATTTCGCTTCTCCAACGCTTCATGATAGACGTGTAGGACTCTTTCATTCTCGCGTGGACCAGCAATTTACTGACCCACGACAGAAATATTCCTATGCACGTCCGGACACAATGCACATTGTACTCACTTTTGGCCCACAGTACGCATCGCAGGGATAATCGCCGACATTCTCTCGGAGGCGATCGTCATTACGGTGACCGTCTTTCGAACGTTCGAGCTGAGGCACAGCGAGGTACCCATCGATGGGAAATCGAGACCCGGCGTCGCGTTCCTTCTGCTGCGAGATGGTACTATTTATTTCGTGTGCGTGTTTCCACCGTCATGCTCCTGCCCACTGACTTGGTTTTAGGGCGCTACTTGTCCTATCCCTGGCAGATATGCTCGTGTTAATCGTGAGTTGAATCCGATGTTCGCAGCCTTGAACTTAACTTGTGAACTTAGTTTGATCATGTTGTGAGCATCTCGACCACGGATTGCAGATTCCTCATTCGATGTGGCTCACACGCCTCTCCAGCCAGAATTTGCAACACGCTACGACTACTGGGTTGTCCCCTACTACACGCCCGTGTATGTGCCTCTATTGCCCGAAAAAACGATTATTCATGTCCTCATCCTTAGATTCCGTACAATACTCATCTGCCGCTTTCTCCTGGTGGGTCGACTCATGTGTGCCCTATTCCACATCCAAGCTGACTCGAAGGCCCCCAGATGCTGCGAGCAATTTATTATGACGAGGACGCCGACGCGGGGAACACGGACATGGACCACTCGATCCAGTTCGCTTCCCGCGTAATAGGCCGGATGGGCGCGCCCGTCGATACAAGCCGCTTCGACGACAACGACTTTGAGGACGAGGACGTCGTGTATTCCCAAGATCCACTTAGAGCTGGATTGGAGATAATGTCCGGGTCGGACGCCGCTAGACCCGAGGCGGATGATAAACAGATAGCCCTGCAGGAACTGTCTCCCGTGGTCAAAATAGGTCCGTCTACGCGTTTCTCGAGCTCGAGGGTGGAAGGGACAGCAGTATAATAGATGCTCATTTCCTCTTGCATCCTCGTCTTTCTACAGACAAGTAAAGTAGATACTGCATATACTTACCACATAATATTCACACACAATTAACAAGACACACGCACTGTTGTATGGGCGACCAGTGAGGAACGTAATGTCGAGTATCAGGGGCGACGACTCGGAGGAGGAGGATTGCCTGGTCGTTCGGTGTGATTGGAATTCGACGAAATTCAAGGCTGCCAGTGCGGAAGCCCTGCGGTAACGAAACATCACATTAATTTCCGGCTCCGAACACTTTCTTGACCGACAGCTCACGGCTTCGAACAACTCGAAGAACTCCATAACAAACCGAGCCGACGTAGTACAGCAGGGACAAAGCGTCACAGCAGGGAACCCACGCCTGAGCGCACGAACCGGCTTGTTTGAGATGGTTCCATGACTGGCCAGCGACTCCCAGCGACAGAAGGCCTGGGCATTTCCCAGCTCGTCTCGCACAGGCCCATCATCGGAAGCAGGCGACAAGACGAACCATTCAGGCTATAGGCTGTACAATATAGGATTGAAGGCGGATCGGCTCGTTTGATATATCCGTCATTGCTGTTCACCACGGAACCGCCGTGTCCCGACTCCCGAGTGCGCATACGCACAGTCGGGTCGTTGTCCTGCGTCCCGGGACCGCATCGTAGCCCGACGAAAGTAAGTAACTGGGTCGTTTGCCAATGCGGGGTTGGCCGAGAGACCCGAATTAGTTTGCGAAATCGACTCGGATGTAGCGAACGGAGTGTGCATGAACGGACACAGAAATATCAATCTGTGATGCTAGGCCTAGACACGAATACTTCAGATGTGCCTTTGAACGACAAGAGATCAAGACTGGCTGGAGTTGAGGCCGGGGAGAGAAAGGAATGGGGATAGGCCTTCCAACGAACCGGTTCGCCTGATATCGGGCTATGCTTCGGAACTGCTTAGGGTTAGGGGTAGCGTTATAGCGGCGGAGAGAACATATAAATGCTGGCCCCCCATGTCCATCTGCGGCCCACTTCTCTCCATAACTACCACCAGAAACTCATACCCCATGCACGTCGCGCCTCAGCGACACCCCGACACACACACGGACCCGTCCACCACGGTGCGTCTCGGCGGTAAGCACAATTTATTGCTGGGCGGGGAGGTCGCTGAACGCTGTCGCCAATGGCAGAGAACGAGAGGGGGATGTTTGGGGCATGCAATTTGCGCCATGAAAGGCTCGTTGGCGCGTGCGCGACTGGTCCGTGCGTGGCTGGCAGCCAGATATCGCGAACTTGCGTGCAAGCCTGGACGGCCGCCCCTCCCACTCCGGGACTGCGATGGGGAAGGTCGCCGTACACCTGCATACCACTTCCAAACACGGAGAGCGCCACCAGGCTCCCAGAGCGCCGCCCGTCTGCGCGAGTTCCACGTCCGGCTGGCATCCCCGCTGCACAGCCACCTCGCCCAAATCGAATAACGCCAGTCGCGCTGCCATCGCAGATACAGGGTGTCACGAGCATCGTATTGCACCCAACGCTCACCAAACCGATGGCGCGCTTGGCGCTCGATTTCGCGGCGATACCCACTGCGGAGAGCAACGCCGCCTGGGGCCCTCTTTTGTCGCAGCCAGCAACGCATCCAGAGCTTCCATCACTGACGATAATCTCGCCGCGCCTTCCGTGGGCGATAACCGCCCACGCATCGGGGAGAACACTCCGCTGCCTGACGGTGGCTGACGTCCTGGGGGCCATTCATCAGGCGCTCCGTCTCCAGGTCGATGAGGACCAGTTCGTGGACATGACGCAAGGCGGGGGCCACTGCTCGAGACGTGGTATAAATGGAAATGGAAATGGAGGGATAACGTACCGCGGGATGACAAGGATGGATTTGCTGGAGGGTAGGACGCGATTCGCGGGCCTTTTTGCGAGCGACATGGGGTGTGATATTTGGATTCTCCAGGTCATGTAGGAAATTGTGGGATTGGTTGGACTGGACAGAGCAGGACAGAGCTCGGACCTTGCTGTACTACCATTGTAATCGTTCCTGTAAATGTTTATTGGTGAATGTTTCCAAAAACCCACCGTCCAGCTTTGACAGAAGGTGTGGCACAACTGCAGAGCTGAGGCTGAGATTGGGCTGAGAGCATAAATTTTCCGCCGGGGAGTCAAGATACTGAGGGTGATGTTTCCTAGCCATGGAGTTGCACTTCTCCTACAATCTTTGAGCGCATGAGCATTTGAGTGTGCGCTCAGGCCAGTCGACTAAGGAAAACTGGCAAACGTCAGGAGCATCACATGATCTGAATACGCGCGCATAAGCAACCAAACAACGCGTCAACAGGATGTCCCCAGACTGTAGGAAACCTCGGGAAAATAGCGGCGGTACTTAGCCAGATCATATGACAGCCACTCGGATCGCTCCGGCTATGCCTTCTTCGTGGGTGCTTCTCCCACGAAAACCTTCGGACGCGTGCGGTCGCTGCGTCAACGTCCCTCGAGATTTCCACACTGGCCTTTGGTTCTGCACTTATCTCCGCCCTCAGCGCAATCGTTCCCCTGTCCCAATGGACGATGCAGCGGTCACCCAGCGAGCTAGAGACTTGTGCGCGACGGATTTCGCTGGCTCTCCGCGACATAAGCGCTTATCTGATTTTTTGCATGGCAGAATCCTGCTCGATTGCCTGCGCCTCGTCGGCATAAGTAACGCGCTTCAATTTTTGCCTCGTCCCTGACCCCTGACTTTGACTTTTTCCTCTCTCTTCCCAGCATTTCTTTATTATGATCATTTAATCACGCTAGGTGGTCCCTCTCTCCTTCATCTCTTCTCATCTGACCATATTCCATCCCAGGCGATGAAATCAACCTCCTGTGGCGGCGCGGGAAATCCCTCAGCTCATACTGCTTTTTCGCGAACCGATACTTTGCATTCTTCAGCGGGATCCCGATAGCGGCCCTCCCGTTCATGACGTTTTCGACGGCGGTACGTGGACAGATTATGGAGCTCACCTCGTACAGTTGATCGCGGTGCGCCAGGCATGTATGCAATATAGGGTTTTCCAAGAACTCTCCTTCGTCGCGATGCAGATCATCACCGACGGTACGCCGTACGGGGCAAATAAAATTCTCTCCCGGTCCTCACACCTACCAGTCATTATGATGATCCGCGTATACGCCCTCTTCGGCCGCAGCCGACGCATCCTCTGGCTCATCATCGCGGCGGGCGCATCTGTCGTCGGAATAGCAGTAGTATGTATCTTGGCAAATCTTCTTACTTTCGAGACATGCCTCATCCCTGCCCAGTGGTCCATGACAAGCCAACAAGCCGGACGCTCGAAAATCGTCGGGGGGTGTCACTTCAATTTAGATACATCCACGTACGTCACTAACACCTCGCGCAAATCTCCCCACCGCACCTAAAAACTAAGCAAACACCGCACAGTGCCCACCGTACGTCCTCTCGTTCCCAGCGTAGAGATTCAATTTGAAAGCCGGTGATAGGGCTAGCTGGGCCTTGGGAAGGCCTCTTCATGTTCGACTCGCTCATCTTCGGACTGACAGCGTACAAAATGACTCGCGTGCGCATGGCGTTCCGGACGAGCATCTACATGCTCGTCGTGCGCGATGGTGCGTCATGTCCCAAACGCACGATTTAACGCAGAACTGATTGAGCTCACGCCAGGCGCACTGTACTTCGGGTGCGCAGAAAATTGGAAACTACAACTGGTTGATCTGACTGGATTAAACGGGTACTTAGGATCGTAGCGCTCTCCAACCTCGCGAACATCGCCACGTACTACGTGAGTCTACATCCATCTCTTTGTCAAGTCGAGCGGGGATCGATCCTACGTTTTGCAATGCACCAGTCCTCCGGGGTCAGAATTTTCCCCTGAATCCTTCATATAATCCATGGGCTCATGCAACCCATTTTCAGCCATTCATCCCAGGCTCGCTCGCAACAATGTCAAACTAGTACGTTCATTCAACCAATTCATCCGAACTGGATCTTCCACTGCTCGGAGCGTGTTCCTGACGCCCATCGCGCAGCATGTCCGTCACGATGATCTCGCGCCTCATCCTCAACCTACACCAGCACGCGAACGTGGGCATCACCAGTGAGATGACTGCCTCCCAGTCGGTCGAGGACGACTTTTCGCTGAGCAGTCTCGCGGACCTGTTCCTGACGCAGGCGGATTCCGTCCCGCCCCCACCAGAGGAGCGCGCCAGTGCGATTACGACGAATGCGGGGGATTGATTGATTATCGGGTATGGGATATGGGGCAGGGCCGGCCAGACTGCAGTGTGTAATACATAAGAACAGCAACAACTCATTGTACGTATCAATAGCACGCATGTATAGACATTTGACCCACGAACCATTAAACACAACGGCCGTGATCCAACGATTTGAACTTCTACTTTTTCCCCGTCCGTCATTTTGTTTCTCAATGGCGCCATTTACCTCCACGGAATCGCAACGTGACCAATCGTGCGTCTTTCGGAGAGGTAGTACCGTACAACATAATGGCGAGTACGTGGAGTATTGGTGATCATATTTGGGTTGATAAGTACTTTCGAAAATTCTACCAACGTCAGTCAAACCCAAAAAAATTAAAGACAGTCGAAATTTTTAAGTTTATATGGAATGTATGCCCTTTTTGGCCGCAGCCGACGCATCCTCTGGTTCATGATTGGAGCGGCAGTATGTGTCGCCGCAATAACGGTAGTACGTATAAATAGAGTTTCTCTATATGCGCTTCGTTTCTCTTGCAGTGGTTCATGGCGGGAAAACAAGCCGCCCGCGTCATTTCAGCCTCAATGAATCCACGTACGTCCACCACAGGTCTAGCGACTTTCTAACAAAACCATTTCTTAGTTCCACTCGTCCGTCTTGAATTCCGAACCGATGCTGGTCGTTGAAAAAATGATACAGGTCCTGGGAGGGAATCTTCTTGTTCGACTGGGTCATCTTTGAATTGACCATCTACAAAACCACACGGATGCGAATGACGTTTCAGACGAGCATCTTTACGCTGGTCGTGAGCGATGGTGCGTCTCCAAGCCCCGATTCAAGGTGCCATGTATTTTGGGTAAGGGCAGATTTGAGTCGTACCCATCTTCGTCACTTCGTTACTTCGCGTAGCGTTGTGAATCTTCGTGACTTTGATGGAAAATTGAGAATCTTCGTCACTTTGCCTGGTTTCTGCGAACGTTCGTGGGTTCCGCTCGGCGCCTTCAAGAACTCGGAACACCGGCCATCAGTGTTCCTTCTCACAAGCCGGGGTGTGTTTTTTTATATAGATCCCTCGTCCTAACACTAACCGCTAACCCTAACCACTAACCTCTAACCTCTAACCACCAACTCTAACCTCTAACCTCTAACCTCTAGCCACCAACTCTAACCTCTAACCTCTAACCACTAACTCTAACCTGCTAAGCCAAACCACTAACCTCCAACCACTAACCCAAACCTAACCGGCCAACTCGGCACCCCATCACTCCGTGATGTGCCGAAGGGGCGTCGTTCAACAAGCCCAGAATACCAACTCACGAAGTTTCAAAGAAAGCCAACAAACTCACGAACTTTCGCAGATTTACACGACTTCCCATCAAAGTTACGAAGTTTCACAGCATTAGCCGAAGTAACGAAGTGACGAAAATGGCGTGGACTCGGCAGATTTCGACGCGCGAAATTAGCTTAGTCGGCTGAAACTTACCGCAGGATCGTGGCACTGGCGAACCTGGCCACGTACTATGTGAGTTGCGAGTCGACCTAGTATTGGGGTTGATCCCGAGATACTTATAACAGATCCCGGGGGTCAGGATTTCGTCGGCGTGCTTTGTATCACCTACTCATTTATTCTTAGAAATTCACTTAGGCAGCACTAGCAAACTAGTATGCAACAGATTCGTGTTTGCGCGCTACCTGGCCGATATCTCGCAGTATGTTAGTGACAATAATTTCGCGACTGATACTCAACCTGCATGAACACGGGAATGTGGCCATCACCAGCGAGATGCCAAGCGCAGTCCGAGTCCATTTACCTGACGCAGGCCGATTGAACCAGGACCGCGGTAATACGGGAAATTCTCGTTCGTGGTTGAGTGTATGAGTGTCAGTCGTCCAACTCATATTTCTGTAACGACTCACTGTATGTACGTAGGTATGTGTACATGTAAATTTACGGTCCATCAAAGTGGATAGAGGTAAGTAATCACACTGACAAAAGTGAATGTTCGGCTTGGCTGAACATGTTGCCAAAAACGATGATTTAGGCCTCAAAAAAAACTGGGCCGAAAATGCACTTGAAAAGAACACATTCAGAGAAGCTTAATAAGTTGCCTAAATAAAGAAATTCAGCAGCACATTCAGCCGGGCTGAATGTGGTCATTTCAGCTGCAAATTTTGAGTGCTTGAAAGTGAGACTTAAACACATTTAATGAGCCACCAATTCAGACTGCCTGAAAACAACAATTTCGGTGTTGCCGAAACTGTAGCCGAAAGAATTGCTTTCGGCTACACTTTCAGCTATGCCTAAAGAATCACATTCGGCGCAGCCGAGATCAGAGACGAAAGAAGCTATTTCGGGTCCAGCCGAAATAGCAGCCGAAAGGTGTTATTTCGGCCGGAGCTGAAAGTGCAACTGAAAGTAACACTTTCGGGGCAGCCGAAAATAAGCGGCCGCTGGCAGCAGTTGGCAGCAGCTAACTGTGGCAGTGCAGCAGCTGCTGAGCAGCAATGCAATATATTAATAATTGGATTATAAAGATTATAATTGTATGGCACTTATCCCACCGATAAGAAGCAGGGGGAGTTCGGCACGGTGGAGATCGAGTTGTAGCTGTGGTTGTGTGGCCTGGTGCCGCAATGTGGTCAAATAGATGTTTTTCCCATATGAATGTTTCCCAAATTTCTTTCATTTCTTTTTTTTTCCCCTCAAGAATACTTGTTTGTTTTTTTGACCGATAGCTTTAGTCATGCAATAATAAAAAAATCCCCAATTTCCCAGTCAGATGGCTACAGCTCCTGAGCGGCCGCTGCACTGCCACAGTTAGCTGCCGCCAACTGCTGCCAGCGGCTGCTTATTTTTGGCTGCCCCGAAAGTGTTACTTTCAGCTGCACTTTTGGCTCCGGCCGAAATAACACCTTTCGGCTGCTATTTCGGCTGGACCCGAAATAGCTTCTTTCGGCTCTGATCTCGGCTGCGCCGAATGTGATTCTTTAGGCATAGCTGAAGGTGTAGCTGAAAGCAATTCTTTCGGCTACAGTTTCGGCAACACCGAAATTGTTGTTTTCAGGCGGTCTGAATTTGCGGCTCATTAAATGTGTTTCAGTCTCACTTTCAAGCACTCAAAATTTGCAGCTGAAATGACACATTCAGCCCGGCTGAATGTGCTGCTGAATTTCTTTATTTAGGCAACTTATTAAGCTTCCCTGAATCTGTTCTTTTCAAGTGCATTTTCAGGCCAGTTTTTTTTGAAGCCTAAATCATCATTTTCGGCAACATGTTCAGCCGAGCTGAACATTCAATTTTGCTGGTGTGAATCAAATAATTGAAGGACACTTCGGAGCAGAAACACAATCGACCATAGAACAAATCAAGAATACACACAATGGAGCGTTCAGATAATTCCCGCAAGCGCCAAGACCCACACAAGGAACACAAACACCCACTGAAGGATCTTGAGCACCAGAAGCGCCACAACGATATTCACGCCCCACTGCAAAGCCCCCCACCTCAGCGCGCGCTTCGCCTCTTCCTCCTCGCCTTCATACCCAATCCACACCTTGCCAAATGTTGTCCCAGCCAACACTTGATCAGCCTTCTCCTCGTTCCACGCGCCGAGATCACCCACGAACCAGCGCTTCGCGTTGCCCACCTCGCTGATTGGCGTGCAGACGCCCCCTAGTGCCGCCGAGAGGCGCGGGGTCCCGAGGGCGGATGTGATCGTGAGTGGACCGTGGAAGGTGTGCGGCAGGTAGAGGCAGATATGGCCGAAGGTCGAGGATGCGCGCACGGAGATGGGAGACGCAGTAGGCACTTCCTGGAAATGCACGAGAAATATGTCATAACGATCGATACCGGGACGCACAGGGAGCACGCACAATATGGAGGGTTATGTCGCCTGTTGTCGTGCTAGCTTCCAGAGTGCTCTGTTCCGGGCTTGCTTCGCGACCCCGAAGGCGATCCAAGGGAAATGCAGCGTGGTAAGCGTGGCGCCGAGTCACGGTCGCATTCCGCGGAAGGACGTGTATATGCGCGTCGATGGCGCCGAACGTCACCGCGAGCTGGATGTTCGGCTTCGGCTTAGACCCAAAGATGGGAATGTACGGGTCCCACTCGGGCGGCGTGAGCAGCGAGTCAGGGACGTACAGGTTCGGGTCGACGATGAACCGTGCTTTCGTCAAGGCACTGAACGTTCGGGATATGAGGATGTTGTTCTGGGGGCGTGACCAATCCGGCAGCGGTTCGTGTTCAGGGCTGGTTGGGACGGGTACGTAGGGAGGTGGACCTGACATCTGCGATAAGATGCATGTGAGTACCCAGCGTCGCTGAGGAAATGATGGTACGTGCCTGGACCGGAGTCGGGAGAGAATGGGGGAATCTTTCCTTCAAGTCCGTCTGGGCCATCGGAAGTCGAGATCAAATCAACTGCGAAACTCAGTCGCCGAAGACCGGATAGTGCAAGACGTAGGTAGAGGTGGGAACCGTGAAAGCGCTATGGTGCCGGTACTTATGCAGTACCTGCAGGTGTTTGGCGCCGAGTGATATTAATCATACACGAGCACTGCCTACAGCTTTTGACCTAATGTAGAAAAACTAATGGCAGGTTCCAAATTGGCAGCTGGCTTCCACAGCAGTTGCAACGATGAAACACAGGACGCTCCCAATGCGATGAATTGTTCGATTTAGACTGGAGTACAGGAATGCGACAGCAGAAAGAGGACAGCATTAAAAGCACGAACGATTACTTTGCAAGGACACTCCCGCTCTCTGCAACCAACCTATCTTTCACCCCCGCCAACAGCGTCTCGCGATCTTTAAGAACCTCGGTCTGCTGTTGCAGCCTTCCGTCACAGGTGGCGAATAGTTGGGCTTTGGCGCTAGATTCATACGGCGGTCATCACAAGAAAAGAAAAGGATAAATGAGGAAGACCACGAACGTCATGTGGGATTTAACCTTGTTAGATTGCGTCAGATACGATACTATCGGTGGATGAGCCGGACAACTCACGAAATCGAAAATTTTGGTGTAATTCGCGGTCAACTCTGTCAACGCGGTAAGTTTAAATATCGGAATAGCACTGTAGGCGCGCACCGTCAGCGCCAGCAAGCCATTCCTCCCGAGTACAAGTCTTCCATTTCTCCGATAGACGCGTGTATTTATCAATACGGGCGTCACAGGCAAGTTCGAGGTCTTCAGCTTTAAAGAGTTGGACGAGTCGGGTGACGTCGGAAGCGTGCTGGGAATTCTCTGGAGACTGCAAAGTGGAATTAGAGTATTGCTGGGGAACACGGTGGCTGGGAGCGGACGGCGTGGGGTTTGTGGAGCGGTTTACGGAACGATGGCGAGGTTGCTGAGGGAGTGGATATTCCTGTACTTCATGCGGGCTAGACGAGCGAGGGTATATCTCGTTCCCATCGTTTGAGTGAGGATAGACGCCCTCCTCGTTCTGAAAGGTTCGTCGGCGAAGAGAGCACAGCCTCACGATCGGTATGCAACGCACCTGGCGTTCGACAACCTGTTGTCCCTTGAATCGCTTCGCATGCCCGCCATAGCCCTGCATATGTCCCTGTTCTTCCTGGTCGTCGTCGTCGACTTCGGACCTCCCGCGCTTGTTTCTGCCATTTCCACTGCGAGCAGCGTCGGCGTCAGAGATCTCATAGATCTCGTCTTCCTCCTGGCTGAGATCCGTGACCGCGCGAGCGCCGAAAACGAGACGATGTGGGCCGGGCTGGCTAGGGAGGGTCTTGAGACGGAACGCGGGGTTATCGGGGACGATATCGTCGCAGGATTGGTCGGGAGAGGCCGGATTCTGGTCTGTCGTCTGAGATTCGTCCGTGTGTTGTTCGGAAGAAACGCGAGTCGTAGGAAGAGCAGGGGTTTTGAATGAGGAAGAGAACGATGCAGCGGGGTTCGAGAACATGGAAGGCGTGGAACGGGCCTGAAGAGGCGTCGGGGCGACGATGCTGTGCGAATTCGCGAGCGAGTGAGCCTGGAGACGATGGTTTGGGGCAGTATGTGATTTGGATTTAGAATGAGGGTCAGAGGTTCCAGGGCGCAGGGGATAACTAGGCGCATGTAGCAAATGGGGGTCAGACGTTGCAGGGCGAGGAATATGGTTTGTGGTTTGCAGGGACGGACGACGGGAGGAAGGAGGGTTCTGCGAGCGGTTACTCTTCGTCAAGGAACCAATGTTTAGTGGACGATTCTCCGAGTTCTCAATACGATCCTTCTGTGTATTTCCGGCAATTGGTCCACCATTGAGAGGATTGGAAGGATCTGCGACGAAATGAGGCGTCGATGTCGTGCTGTTAGTCGTTGTGCTGGCATGTGCTGAGCGCGATTCTGGCCTAGAGGATGGAACAAAACCGGCGCCGGGTATAAAAGGTTGCCTGGCACTCATGTTGAACGAAGTAATGGCAGATGGTGGAGAGAGAGAGAGGGATTGCCAGGGCTGGAGGCCTTATCTGGCCTTATAAACGCCACGCTCAGTTACATCACGAGGCGTGACAGACGCGTCCACACGCGACAAACATTCCCCCTCTTCTTTTTCTCCCCTTAGCTCATGGACGGCGTGCACATTCAGTCGAAATTCAAGCACATCCATTCTTTCATTCACCCCACGGAAGCCGAGCGCCCGGGCCCGGGTCTCTCCGACCCGGTGAGGAAAGAGGACTGCGTTCACGCCACGCGAAGCTTTATTCAATGTGAATTCAACCCCTTGGCCGAACAGCTTGCTTATCAGTTTCTCAATTGCGGAATCAATTGTAAGTGTTGATCGGGCCCGTGTATAAAACAACCACCCACGCTGTCCACGCGTGGGCCTTCTCGGGATCTCTTGCATGTGCGAGCGCCGACGATATCTCTGCGGTCCCACTGCGGCTCGTGACTGGCGACGCGCTCGGAATTTGATGGCTAGATAACAGCTCCTCGTCGCTCTTACGGGAGTCCTCTATGTACGATGAAACCGCACTGGCCGACGAAACGTCGGTATTCTCTAATCTGTCCGTGTGGAATGATTGACACCTTAGCCCAGATTCCGCCTGAACTGTCGCCGTTTCTTTGGCATATGTAAATCAGAATCCCCTGGGTGCAAGAATTTTAGGGGATGCTGATTCTCTTCTAGCGGTGCTGTTCTATGATCATATAATCACACTGAGTTGGAACCTTTTACATGAAACCTTCTGTAGAGCTGAAAAAGTGCCGCCAGACGCCGAAATCAAATTTATGTGGCTACGAAAGAAGACCGCGAGCTCTTTCTGGTTCTTCCTCATTCGCTATATCGGATTTGCGGGCAATGTACCTGTCGTGATTTTTACCTTCATTTCTTTATCACCGAGAGTGAGTTGCTGTTTAATTCGGGGGTGGCAATGCTGAATTATCTAGGGGTTTGCACGCACATCTCACCTGTTACTCTTCCAATAACATTCGAATTCCAGATGCAACCTATACTATTCTTTCCGCCAGATTTTTTTATTAGTGACCCAAATCATAATCTCTGGTACATCTCGAACCCTCCGTCGGGAATCCTCCCCGCTTACCCCCCACAGTCGTCATGATGATACGGACGTATGCGCTCTATGGCCGTGATAATCGACTCCTCGGATACTTCATTAGCCTCGGTGCTTGTTTGATTGCAATCTGCTCTGTGCGTCAATCTATATACCTCAGCGCCGGTGCCTAGTCCTGAAATACCTCCAGTGGACGGTTCATGGGCAACATCCAATCCTAGTCAGCATTTACCCCGGCTGCCATATGGGAATTTCAACAACAAGCGCGTAGGCACCATTCCATCCTCCGCTTGGCACCCTATTCAGATAGATATGTTCTAGCGGCTACCGTGCGTAGCTGACTTTCCCCCATTTTGGCCGTGATTCAAACCGTTGGTAGTTCTCTCCGCATCATGGATCGCCCTCTTCCTCTTCGACTCCATCATTTTCAGCTTGACCATGTTCAAAACATATATCACAAGGCGAAGACTGGGCGACGTGGAGGGTAATCTTCCACTTCATAGGTTAATGTCGCGGGATGGTGCGCCCCATTCACCGAGAAATAAATAAATGCTAACCGGTGTAACACTGACTACCTGAACAGATGTGAAATGTAGAATAATGTCTATCAATGCCTGAGCACTAACAAACACTAAACCAACACTAAACACTAATCCAAACAATCGAGTGGTGCGAGTACGGGGTTCCAACCAAGTATTAGGTTGATATTTGAACTAGATCTGGTAATAGCTATTTACGTGTAAATACTGAGAACGCTCCAATAGCCGATCCAGAGACTCTAATGGGGTCTAGACGAAGCAGAGAGAGGTTTTATCTCGATGGGGTGGTGTGGGGTAGTGCTTGGTAGTCAATAGACTCAAGACTTGTGATCCTTCAATGTTCTCAGCTGTAATATCTGTACCAATCCGTGTGCTTTCCCAAATCCTTATGAAACCCAATATGACCCGATACGACCCGATACGATTCTGTTTCCTTAAGATTCTTTATGTGCACATAGATCCAACAACCAACAAATATATTTGACCAAGAATAACAGAAAGAACTAACAAGTTCCCAATGGTACTCCGAATGAATACAAGGCTTCCCAAGCGACAATACCAGCAGAGCTGAATACGTCTAGCAAGAAGGGGTGAATTCACTCCCTTTCCACTAGAAACCTGCCAGTATTTATACAGGAATTATACATCACATGATAAAATAAATAAATACTACAACGGATAAACGGACCTGGCTATTTAAAGGTACATGCATCAAAAGATCCGGTTAAACGGTTAAATAAGTGCTCTATCCCGAGAGCTGTGCGTCTATCTTTCTGTTTTAAGGTGTTGCCATCATATCTTGATGGACTTGTTATCTTTAGACGTGCCAAGTATAGCGTGTCCGGATAAATTGTAGTAGAGATTGTCCGGGCCAACCAGCTTAGCCTTATAGATAGACTGGCTGTCCTGCATCTCTACCTGATGACACCTTTGTCACCCAACTATTCCCATGGTGCCCTAATTCAACCGAATGGTTGGACTTTGATTTGCATGTAAATACAATCTTTTGATGATTTACGCGTAAATACACAGCAGGTATTGATCCTAATAGTGTTACTGAATGTCCCTGAACGATTCCTGAACTCTCCAAGGCATCCAGGCTCGTGTGATTAAAGTTACAGTGACTTAATATGTCACAAATGTCGAACTTGTGCTTGCAACTGCACCAACAACTCTGCCGATTTGATTTGACCTGCAATCTGGATCCCTTATGAATTCACAGTCTAGATGGATGGTATGTGTTATGTCCTTGATATATGACACTTTCCAAATGTCCCAATTCGATCGAATGGTTGAACATGGAATTACGTGAAATTCTATTGTAGCCCACCTGGCCGTTGACCCTCGTGGTATCGGTGACCAGGCAAGTCTATACAATGTAATCTCTTGTGAAGTGCCTTTAGCCAACAGTCCGGACCTCACTATGGCTCTCATTGTGGGCCAAGTAATAAATAAGCATTGTTCTACTTCAGTAAGTAGAACAAGAACATTGAAATTGATAGATTTCAAGTCTGGTCATTTTCCATGCTTATCATCTCCCCCAAACATAAATTTTGACCGTCCCCGGTCAACAGTGCTCTTTTCTAGACTTTGAATTCATTTGCCAACCGTGGTTATGGGGCGGCAAGGTCTCGGTCCCCAAATATAACATTGATCAATATTTTTCCGAAAGCGGTAACTAAGTTCAGTCGATCATGATCGAAATTGATTGCCGCTGTCAAAGTTTCTGGCTCGTCGCGCCCAAGTCCAATTCACACGTCCCATATTATTTCTGCCTCAGAACTGTTGAAGAAAATAGCACAGCATTATTCTACTGTGATATTGACTTCAACATTAGCCAGTATGCCCTAGTTCAAGCCAAAATTTGTTGGTCAGCCCGGAGTCCGGAAATTCCGACCCAGTCTTCTCCAGAAAGCATAATGAAAGCTCCAGCCCATCATACATCCGATCATAATTGTAACCATGATCCCAAGTTTTGTTTCCATGACTGCAATAAATCATGTCCCAGGCAAGAACAGGTCCTCAGATTTGAACTGCAATTTCCGCGTAAATCCATCCGAGTCTCAATTACAAGATTTCAGCAATATCTTTGGTCCCAATGCTGAATGTATTCCATGGTGAGTACCCTCTCCCCCAAACAAAAATTTTAACTGCCCCAGTTATACCAGCGGCAATAAATTTCGACTTAGATGTCATATTTTTAACTTGTAGTTCAGTACAAGCCAGAAATATTCCAAGGCCCACATATCATCATTCAGCATCTCTCAAACGATTCATCCCTCTCTATGGAACATGAACTGTCCTGTCCAATTGAAGACTATCCCAGAGATTTGGTGAGTGTAGTTTCCACGTATTTTTACGCGTAATTTGTAACTCATACCAGTTCCAACGGATATGATAGTTCAATACACCTTGCTTGCAAATTCGCACTTAGCACAAATTTCCCAGGGAATGAGAGGTCATTCAGGGCATCAAACATCATCTAGCCAACATCTTTTGGTTATAGACCCATCAGGAACCATGGCTGCTCGCATCCCTGGCCTGCGTACATTTGCAGAGTCCAGGAATTCAATTTGAACTGCAGACCAGACTTCATCACTTTCTGGTTTATTGTGCGTTCAAGAAAATTCCCAGTCCTCCAGCACCGCATATTTTAGCCGAGGTAAGCGCTGCCTTGCCAGTTCGAAAGTCTCATTTCTGGCTTTGAGTGAATTTGAATCAATAGCATGTTTGATTTGCTTCGACAAGTGAGGACTGGGGTGTTTAATTAATTAATATTTGTTGTCCCCAGTACACATTGCCATATCACATGTAAGCGACCCGATGTGTCGGTTAGACACAGCCAAGTGCTCAGAATCGTTCAGAGCCATTAACCAGATTCATCCAGGCCATCAACTGGCTTTCCTTGCCCCACAGGATTGAACTACCATTTTTATCAACATCCCTTTGACAATTTTCGCAATTTACGCGAAAATCAGTTGGCTGGACTGCACCATTGTTTTCATTCATTTCACCTATCAGCCCTCTTTGGCCCTCTTCATTTTGTGATCTCTGACAAGTGAACTACTTTATCACTGCTTTCCTTTCAACAGCCCTTGCTGTCTTCTCTCTCCAATCCCAATTCAAATCTGCCCTTGCTGAAGTAGGATTTCTCCCACTTGAACCCTTGCCAAAAGCGACTGAAAAGTTTGATTCAAATTGATTCCTTGCAGTGGTATGGGGCTGACCTGTACACCTGTGGAACAAAAGTGGGTTGAACCACCTGTGGGACATTCATGAAAGTCGATTGAGCCTGATTTTCAGCCCTTGCGAGCCGTACCTTGAGCGTCAAGATTTCATCCAATGCCTGGTCATATGGATCTGGTTGTCTTTCATCATCATCAGCGTAGGATTGAGACATGGCAGGCTGATAATCATTGTTCTGATTAATAGACTTATTGCACCAGTAGTTATCCACTTTCCAACGTTGACTTCCAGGCCCAAATGGTATCCAATTGCCATCCCCAAGCTTGATTTTCCCGTCCTCAATGATGACCAAGCCTTTGGTCAAGGCTTCCTCCTTGTATGGGCATTCACGAGAAAAATGACCAGTCTGATCGCAATAAAAGCATTCAGACTGTCTATCACTGGCCAAATTACCCGAATGGCCATTTGAGCCCATGCCCTGGTTGAAAACTTGTAAAATCTCCTCATGGCGGTTCATTGACTCGACCTGAAGAGACTGTACTTGTTTCTGGTGCGATTGCATCTGGTCCTTGATACTGGCAATTACCCTGATAATCTCGTCGAACCGTTCATCTTTCTCTTTCATTTTTGCAGTAGGGAAGTTGACATTACGGCCAACCTCAGGTACCAGAAAAATATCCGAAGATAGATCCTCCGTGGCTGCCATTTGCTCTGCCATGATGACTAGGTCTTTGAATTCTATTGGGTCTCCTCTACGTAGTGGAGCCGGATTTAATCCAAGAATCTGAGCCTTCAATAGTCTGGTAGAACTGATGGTCAACCTCAAATTATTTGCAAACGATTCATCTAAGGTAGCCAAATACAATTTAACCGACTGCTTGTTCGTGATCTGCACTGGAGGTTGTAGCAGTTTCAACATTTCGGTCTGGAAATCCACACCAAAGCGTCTCAATTTGCCCTCCTCTGACATAGCTACCCCTTTGTACCGCTTGCAGATTTGAACCAATGTACCCATGGACCCGATCTTGTCTGCTTCAATCTCAGGATAACTCTTGTAAATTTCTTTCAAGAAGTCATCGAAAGTAGAAGGAGCCGAGAAGGATGTTAAGCTTTTCCAGGCCTGCTTCTTGGACCATGGCACATAACCGATGAAATGCTCTTTCTTGAGCTGTTCATCAGTTATGCCAGCCAAATTCAAGATCTGGCGGACTTGGTCCACAAAGTCCCTAAGTTCCTCATAGTTATCTGAAGTGAAACTCGGAGCATTGTCATGCCAAGGGTATGGAATTTTGAAATGGCCTGTGGTCGGCACATTCTGGTGATTTGGGGCAGCTGCTAAGTTTGCCAGTGCTCCTCCTCCTCCTCCTGGAACCCCTCCTTGAGTTCCCATAATATTGAATATGAATTATGTGTATTTACGCGTAATTCAAGGGTAAATGTCTCGGTTTCTGTGGAGCAAGAGGCTCAACAACAGAGACTTCAAGTGAAGCCCTTCGCAATGTTTCCAAGGTGGCAAACAAAGGGGTATTTTTCTAGGGTTCTGTGGAGCAAAAGGCTCAACAACAGAGACTTCCACTTTCGTGAAAGTCCTTCACAGTGCTTTCAAAAGAAAACAAAGTGGTATAACTCTGTTCGTAGACTGTTTCAAGGTCTAGAAATGCGCAATTGAATCGTTCGGGAATTCAATACTACGCAGCCAATAACTATTTCTTCGAAATAGTTCAAACGAACCCCTCGCGGTGGGCTCCAGATGTAACACCAGCGCTTTAGAGCACTAATAACACAAAACCAACACTGAACACAAATCCAAACAATAAACGGTGCGAGTACGGGGATCGGACCAAGTATTAGGTCTCAGGTTGTGCTAGATATAAGTAATAGCTATTTACGCGTAAATACTGATTTGATTCAATTAGCCGATCTAGTGACTCAGATGAGGTCTAGAAGGTGCCAAGAGGTGTTTTTATTTTGTGGGGTGGGTGGATTAGTCCTTAGACGTTGTTATCCTTTCAGTGTTCTCGGTCCCTTATGATTCTGTTCCTTGTTCTATCAAGTCCGTTTGCCTAAATCCTTATGAAACCCTTGCGAAACCCTTATGAAACCCTTATGAGTCTGTTCCGTGTTCTGTTTCCCTAAGATCCTAGCGCGAGATGCGATCCAACAACCAACAATATATTGACCGAAATAACTAAAAGAACTTTACAAGTTCCAAGAGGTACTCCGAATGAATACAAGGCTTCCCAAGCGACAATATCAGCAGAGCTGAATACGTCTAGCAAGAAGGGGTGAATTCACCCCTTCTTGCTAGACGTACTCAGCTTAGCTGGTATTGTCGCTTGGGAAGCCTTGGATTCATTCGGAGTACCATTGGGAACTTGTTAGTTCTTTCTGTTATTCTTGGTCAAATATATTTGTTGGTTGTTGGATCTATGTGCGCATAAGGAATCTTAAGGAAACAGAATCGTATCGGGTCGTATCGGGTCATATTGGGTTTCATAAGGATTTGGGAAAGCACACGGATTGGTACAGATATTACAGCTGAGAACATTGAAGGATCACAAGTCTTGAGTCTATTGACTACCAAGCACTACCCCACACCACCCCATCGAGATAAAACCACTCTCTGCTTCGTCTAGACCTCATCAGAGTCTCTGGATCGGCTATTGGAGCGTTCTCAGTATTTACGTGTAAATAGCTATTACCAGATCTAGTTCAAATATCAACCTAATACTTGGTTGGAACCCCGTACTCGCACCACTCGATTGTTTGGATTAGTGTTTAGTGTTGGTTTAGTGTTTGTTGGTGCTCAGGCATTGATAGACCTTTTACTACATTTTCACGCCTGTTCAGGTAGTCAGTGTTTCATGGTAGTTGAAAATTGTCGGGCAGGTAAGACCGGTACTGAAAGGAATTAGTACGGGTCTACCGGGCGAAATACTGGTGGCGCCCCCGCTTATGATCCTACCCAGGCTCACGAGGGGGACCGCCCCGAAAGTCAAACATTACGCGAAATTGCGGCTGACGAGGAGGAACCTCCGGTTCCCAACCCTCTAACTGGTGACTCGCCCGTTTATCACCCCAGTCCGGTAAGTTTAATTTTTCTCAACCCCCTTTCGAGCTACTTTACTGACTTCTTGCTCCAGATGTAACACTGACTACCTGAACAGATGTGAAATGTAGAATAATGTCTATCAATGCCTGAGCACTAACAAACACTAAACCAACACTAAACACTAATCCAAACAATCGAGTGGTGCGAGTACGGGGTTCCAACCAAGTATTAGGTTGATATTTGAACTAGATCTGGTAATAGCTATTTACGTGTAAATACTGAGAACGCTCCAATAGCCGATCCAGAGACTCTAATGGGGTCTAGACGAAGCAGAGAGTGGTTTTATCTCGATGGGGTGGTGTGGGGTAGTGCTTGGTAGTCAATAGACTCAAGACTTGTGATCCTTCAATGTTCTCAGCTGTAATATCTGTACCAATCCGTGTGCTTTCCCAAATCCTTATGAAACCCAATATGACCCGATACGACCCGATACGATTCTGTTTCCTTAAGATTCTTTATGTGCACATAGATCCAACAACCAACAAATATATTTGACCAAGAATAACAGAAAGAACTAACAAGTTCCCAATGGTACTCCGAATGAATACAAGGCTTCCCAAGCGACAATACCAGCAGAGCTGAATACGTCTAGCAAGAAGGGGTGAATTCACTCCCTTTCCACTAGAAACCTGCCAGTATTTATACAGGAATTATACATCACATGATAAAATAAATAAATACTACAACGGATAAACGGACCTGGCTATTTAAAGGTACATGCATCAAAAGATCCGGTTAAACGGTTAAATAAGTGCTCTATCCCGAGAGCTGTGCGTCTATCTTTCTGTTTTAAGGTGTTGCCATCATATCTTGATGGACTTGTTATCTTTAGACGTGCCAAGTATAGCGTGTCCGGATAAATTGTAGTAGAGATTGTCCGGGCCAACCAGCTTAGCCTTATAGATAGACTGGCTGTCCTGCATCTCTACCTGATGACACCTTTGTCACCCAACTATTCCCATGGTGCCCTAATTCAACCGAATGGTTGGACTTTGATTTGCATGTAAATACAATCTTTTGATGATTTACGCGTAAATACACAGCAGGTATTGATCCTAATAGTGTTACTGAATGTCCCTGAACGATTCCTGAACTCTCCAAGGCATCCAGGCTCGTGTGATTAAAGTTACAGTGACTTAATATGTCACAAATGTCGAACTTGTGCTTGCAACTGCACCAACAACTCTGCCGATTTGATTTGACCTGCAATCTGGATCCCTTATGAATTCACAGTCTAGATGGATGGTATGTGTTATGTCCTTGATATATGACACTTTCCAAATGTCCCAATTCGATCGAATGGTTGAACATGGAATTACGTGAAATTCTATTGTAGCCCACCTGGCCGTTGACCCTCGTGGTATCGGTGACCAGGCAAGTCTATACAATGTAATCTCTTGTGAAGTGCCTTTAGCCAACAGTCCGGACCTCACTATGGCTCTCATTGTGGGCCAAGTAATAAATAAGCATTGTTCTACTTCAGTAAGTAGAACAAGAACATTGAAATTGATAGATTTCAAGTCTGGTCATTTTCCATGCTTATCACCGGTCATCCAGGTGCTCTGTATTACGGGTACGTAAATACCCGCCAGAAGTGTCTGAAGTTGAATCACACCTGCGCAGCGCAATGGCCATGGCTAATCTCGCCAATATCACTACCTATTTTGTACCCGTACGTCCTCCAACTTGCGAGTTCAGATGATCGGGAGACCATGGAAAGACAATTGGGGTACGCATGCCTGGTTTTCACCTCTTGGTTTAAAATGCTGATCGCGCACAGCCCCTCCTCCCAGGATCCCTCTCGACGTTCGCAAACTGGTACGCATGACTCCCTCTCACTCGAACCCTCCATTATACTTAGCAACAGCATCTCCGTGTTAATGATGTCCCGTCTAATCCTCAATCTCCACGAGCGGGCTGGCAGCGTCGGCATCCTGTCGCAGATCAACGAGCACGACGTTGGAGAAAATATACCCCTCGATGTCAGGGAGGAACGTAATGAATCTCGACCCATAACCCTAGCAATAACCCCAACCAACCCTTTACCGCAGCGACAATCCGAACCAGAGGGTGCGGGGATCTCCGAAGTTCGAAGGTCGTTTACGATCTAGTTTGTTTCGGTACAATTGTATGATCACATGAATTATGCAAAACCATGCCCAGAGACACCATTCGGATGGATGGAAACAAAATGACAAACAATTACACGCAGGTCAACGTTACGTTGGTAGCCGTGCTAGCCAAGAACCCAGAATCCTCCAGGAGCGCGAACGTATACTCCCCCGTCTGCAGCTCCCATTCGTACTCGCGATTGACGACCTGCAGGAAGCGATCGACCTCGAGGGTCATCACGACCGTCTGGCTCTCCCCTGCAGTGAGGTAGACTCTCGAAAACGCCACGAGTTGTTTCACCGCAACGGTCACGGTGGAGACGCGCTGGAGGAGATATATCTGCGCGACATAGCTGCCCTGGACGCCGCCGGTGTTCTTGACGGTCACTTCAAACGTGATTGTATCGCCAGCAGAGAACGTGTCCTTCCCTGCGGCGTTGAAATTTTCCTGCGTGAAAGTTGTGTAGGAGCTGGAATGAAAAATGAGGAGTCCGGATGCAAATTCTCCGGAGCAGACTTACAGGCCGTATCCGAAACTGTACTGTAATATCTCGGTGAGAATCTCCAAGCCAAAATAAAGAGAGAGTTCGCTCACGATTGGATAGGACCCGATGGTTTCGTCAGTGAAATTGTTCACGTGGGAAGTCGCTTTGTAACTTGTTTGTTTCTCGTTAGAACCACAATGAAATAAGGGGGAAAATATCACCCACTTGTAGTATACGGGGAGTATACCGACATTGTACGGGACGCTCAGTGGCACCCGGCCGCCCGGATTAAACAAACCGAACAGCACATCAGATATGGCTTGGCCCCCAGATTGTCCGGGGAAGAACTGTAAAACGATCAGCTGTAAGAAGCGGATGACCTGCCAGGGCAAGTTAACGCACGGCATTTATCACAGCAGACGCCTGTTGATAATACTCCGGAATTGCAAACGGACGGCCACCCTCAAGGACGAGTATCACTGGTTTCCCCAAATCGAAAATCGCATCGGCAAGGATAGCTACAAGGGAATGAGCGTCACAGTACGAGTGATAGACCGGAAAGGTTCTACTTTGATTAACGGACAGCCCAAGCGTCGCTCGATCTCCATTTTCTCCATCGCTGTTCCAATTCGCACCCACAGCCAAAACCACCACATCTGCTGCCTTCGCCACATCAATAGCCTAATACACGAGGTGAGCTGAGGCTGAGCGATGAAATGAAGAACATGCCTTTTGCACTGCATCGTAACGATCGACGAGATTCCAGAACAGCTCAACCTCGGCGTTCAAGCTCCCGAAATTAGCGATTTTCTGATACAGATTCAACGCGACGAATTCCAACCGCAGTTGGTGCCGCGCGCCCTCGACAAACTGAAACTCCGCTCCCCCGGGCGGCGGACTGGTCGTGTTCGCTCCGAGTAATATATTGCCCAATATATTCCCACCCAGAGAAGCGCTCGTTTCGGAGATCAACTGGCCGTCCACGAACAGGCGTGCAGAGCAATTCGGCCCAACCGCGACGCCGAGCCACCCGTCGACGGCTGCGCCGTTCACGGGCACCTCCAGCTCGGCCTCCCATATGGCACTGAAATTGTTGGATGGCAAGCCCACAGGAGGGTAGAGGCCCCAATCGCGGTTGGGCGTCTCTTGTACGGTGAAGACGGGCTCAGTGAAATCGATATCGGCGTAGTACGTGCCCCTCATGCCGGGAACGCCGTCGAATGAGAGGAGGTATCCGGGGATGTTGTACTGGCCCTGGTAGGTCCACGTTTCGGCGCCCCAGCTAGATACCAGGTTCACGGATGAGGAGCTGCCGCTGAGATGCGCGACCATCGCCTGGCGAATAGTGCTGGACGTGTTGGAAACGGGATACGCTCCCCATTGACCAGAGTAGTCGCCGTAGTTGAACGTGTCGCTGAAGGGGCCGATGAGTGCGATTGTCCGGATGTTTTGCGCGGCAGGGTCAAGGGGTAGAGTGTTGTCGCGATTTTCCAGGAGCACAATGCTGCGGTGGGCAGCATCGAGGGTCAACGGTGCGTGTGCCACCGTGAGCGCTTGTGCATCGATGGAGTCCGGGATGTAGGGATTGTCAAAGAGCCCTGAATATGCAAAATGAGTGAAAGCATTGATTTGGATGCGTGAGCTTTACCCAAGTCGTACTTGACCCCGAGGATCTGTTTGACGTGAGCCTGCAAGGTAGACATCTTTACTGTCCCGTTTGCCACGAGGTCCACAGTGCTCTTCATAATGTGGCGAGAAACTCAGCGAAGATTAGCGACGGAGACTCGGAGAACTCACGTTGACGTACAAATCAATCGGGAAGTCGTAGAAGTCGATCATTCCTCCAGCGTTGAACCACTGTGCAATAGCGTCCGCCGGAGAGGACGCCACACCGTGTATAGTGAATAGTTGTGCCATACCTGTTCGAAAAGAATTCAGCCTGAGGTTCGAGTAGTGTGATTAAGGGAAAAAGCTTACCAGTATCGTCTGCCGTAGTGAAGCCTAGCCAAGGGCCTCAATAACAATCCTGAACCGATAGGATGAAATTTATACCATCGAATCCCCACTCTGCCAATGCACCGTATAGAACAGGATGAACCGACGCAGGGATCTCATCGAGCTCGTTATACGACCTGATGGTAGACAATTAAAACGTTCTGTGATAAGAAAATGGATGTACAGACATCATGACCCCTCGCGCACCGCCCAGGTCAATGGCAGCCTTGAACGGTACAAGCATCTCTTGCATCACCTCACGCAGTCCGCGGCCCATAAACGGTGCGGCGTTCAGTCCCGAGCGGGGGCTCCCGTAAGCGGCAAAGTGCTAATGGTTCTGGAAATAAGCGTGTCTCAGGCTGTGAGTTCCTGTTACTGACCTTCAGAACAGGTGCGACAGCGTCTGGTTCTGCCCATGAGCCATTCTTGGACAAGCCGGAGGCGTATGCAACGCCCATGAGAGCCGTGTGCACGAAATCCTCTCCCCACGCCTCTGCTCGCATGTCAATTACCCCAAGCAAGCACAGAAACAAGGAAAATACCCTGCGTGCGTCCCCAGCGGGGTTCCTTTCCAAGGTCCAGCACTGGCGACAAACATGCATGAATGCCGATCGCGCGGGCTTCAGTTCCAATGGCACGCCCGACAGAATACGCCAGGGACGTATCGAATGAGGCAGAGATCGCGAGGCTTTGAGGGAACATGCTCTGTTTGTAAGAACCCACTCCGTGTTCACATTCGCCATACACCATGATCGGGATCTTTAGGCGAGACTTTTCCAAATTGAGCTTCTGGACGCTGTTGTACTGCGATGTGTTCGTCGGGTACCTATAACCGATGTGTGATCATAGGCGTAGAAACTAGAAGGACCCACCAGTCGTTCATGACGCCCACACCTGCGGTGGGGGCAACACTCATGGCGTCGTCTGTGGAGGCGAGTTTCAAACGATATCCGAAAAGACGGATGTATGGACTTGCCATATCCACCGTTGTCCGAATTCACACCGACGATATTGTCTTGCATTTTTCTGGGTCAGCAAGGACTATATTGGGATGGAGGAAAGAATTCAGATACCTGCGAACATGAGGTGCATCTGGAGGACTATACGTGCATGAGAAAACATCCCTCATCGTCTAATGTACCAACCTAACTCGGGAATTGTCATTTGATTGACAAGATCGTCCAGGAACTGTTGTTTTTGAACACCTTCAGAAGTGACTTCGTCATGTTGCGTGTTGGGGAGCGCTTCTTGGGTCTGCTGTGCGCTGCCGTTCAGGTGGTTTGTGACCGCTCAGCGAAGAATAAACCCACAGAAATGGCACCCAAAACCTCGTCCAGAAACGCGTCTTTTTTCTGTCTGAGTTTCCGCGGGGTCTCTGTTACATTGACGGCCAGGTCATCCGAGACCTATCCGGTGGGGTGTTTTGAATTCACGTCCCCATCTACGGAAACGCAAAAAAACTTACTGATAACTGCTTCAAAAAATCGTCCAGGAGCGCTTCCACTGTCCCTCTAATTTCCGGAGACGTCTGAGGCCGGGAGGATGGTACAGGAAGTGCTGCATTGACGTGGCGCACCCCACACAAGATGACGCCCAGCAACAGCAACGACAAACGGATCATGAGGGGCATCATTGAGAGCTTGGCCCCACAATTAGAGGACGACGAGACTTAGGACACCAGAGATATATCTCCGCAAAGAAGCCGGATGAAGCGGCCCAGCGCGCCGATATCGAGCGGTGGAAGCTCGAGGCAAGCGACAGTGGTTGGCCAACTAATTATAACACGGCCACACATCATTGATATGTCCGATCACATGACAAGTCGCGAGACGCGTTTCCTGACGCGTTCATACGGTCGCAACTTCGAAAGAAGCCGTAAGCAGGTGGAATACTTACGCGATATCCAGGTCTAGTCTGGTCCGACGGCAAGAACTGATCCATGCTTCAATTATAAATTCATGAAACGGACTGGCATCCCATCGATTCAAACCAAGTGCGAGGCCCCAATTTTTCGGCCGTCGTGCGGTGTCCAGAATACAGCAATTATATTTGAATACAAAATTTACAATCAAAATTCAGGACACCGCCGATTTTTCATTTGACCTAGGCCTTCAGATTTTCAGATACGACTAGTAATACTTAGATTGCGGGATAATTGAGACTTAGAACTGAACCCGGACTGATGAACACATTATCTATCCCGTCGCGACACGCAACATACGTGCAAGCAACGCGTCTATTACAGAAATTGCGATAGACATATAGACGCGCCTTTCTCAAGCAGCCGAACCGGCAAGCAGACGCGTCAATAAGCATCAACAGCGTCCAATAAAGCACGCGTGTTCGTTGATCGCCTTTCTCTCCCGAACCACCACCATCGCATTTACCGTCCACCAAGCGGATTCCTCCAAGACTTTCCTATCTCTCCCCCAATACTCATCGCATAAATGTCTGGCCGTGGCAAAGGTGGCAAGGTGCGCGGTCTCTTCCTTACCATCGGCATTGTTGCTCATCGTCGACTCGCCGGTTGCAGGGACTCGGAAAGGGCGGAGCCAAGCGCCACCGCAAGATTCTCCGTGACAACATCCAGGGCAAGTCCTCTTTCTCGCACGGATCCCATATCGCCTTCTCATGTCATGTTCCAGGTATCACTAAACCCGCTATTCGTCGTCTCGCCCGCCGTGGGGGTGTGAAGCGTATCTCGGGGCTCATCTATGAGGAGACCCGTGGTGTGCTCAAGATCTTCCTCGAGAACGTCATCCGCGATTCAGTCACCTACACCGAGCACGCTAAGCGGTGCGTCCTGTACCATTGCTGCCGTTTCTTGTTATACTCATCGTCGTATCTTGATAGCAAAACCGTTACCGCGCTCGACGTCGTCTATGCCCTCAAGCGCTCAGGACGCACGCTGTACGGGTTCGGCGCATGACTTGTCTTTTTTCTTCTTTGACTCTGAGGGAGGAAGCGTGAGTCCGTACAGTCCCGCACTCCAAGCCCTGCTGACCCCCAAATTTCTCTCGCGCACAGACCATCTCATTGGCACCGCCATGTATTTCATGTATCTTTGTACACGTACCCCGCCGTATTGTATGCCTCGCCCTTGTCCATCTATCACCTATGGTCCTATATTATGCGCTTGGTCACCCATCTATCGTTCTCGTCCATCCTTCCCCCCGCGCTGGTCGTTGGTGACCCGCCCGATGACTCCTCCCTGCCGTGGCTGTGTTTCAGTGCGTTCGCCGTCGCGCACGGGCCACCTGCTCCCCTCTTGTCATTTCTTGTCATTTCAAAGTCCTGTTGCCGAGGGGCGGGCGCATTGCTCTTGTTGACGACGCTGGCGTGTGTCCCTCGTCGTCCTACACTGGTGCCACCCAATTTTTTTTCTTTCTCAGACGGCCGATTTTCGCAGCACGTCGGGAGGCTGTGCCAGTGCGGTGGCGCTCGGCCGACATCGGCGGTCTTTCGGGAAGAGTCGGAATGATCCACAAAGACTAATCGCGTCGATTTTTCCGAATGTCCTCCAGTGGTAAGGGCACGGTGTCCCTCGAGTGTTTACAGGTCTCCCTGCGTTAAACGGCGGGAGCCCTCAAAACCGCCCCTTGCCCCTTGAATCCACTCGACTTGTGAATTTCACTAAAATACATTCTATACGGGTGGACTCGCGTTACAAATCCGGAAGGACGGAGTAGGGATGCGATACTTGTTTCCGTTCCTGGTCGCATCCTGAAACTTCATTCTGTAAGAAAGAAGAGCAAAGGAAAATAAAAGCCTGATGGGTGTCTAGGAAAACTCGAACTCAATTTGTATAGTTGACGCGTTCCGTCCACTGCGAATACATGTAGGTACTTGTAGTCCCGAGGAAATATAAATTATTGCAAATAACGATACCCCCCGCCCCATCTAATCTCATAGCGCGTTTTATCATTACGGTTCTGCCGCCCCAGGCGCATGCGCACTCCGCTGCAGATCCTGCGTCCGCAGCGTATCGAGCTCGATACCATCACGATCGTCGTCTCCGGCATAAGGTGGATTTGAATTGTCTAGCCGCGAGGTGGTGGAGAATATCCCGGTCTGGTCGACGGCGTGCAAGTTCAGCATGAGGCGAGACATTAGCGTTACGGACATGCTGTGGTGTGGATTGAGATGAGAATTACAATGAATGGGGGGATGGGGGAGAGACAAACCAACTGGCCATGGTGGAGAGAGAGCCGCGGAGGAGAGGCTGTAAAAAAAGGGTAAACTTGCCGTCGGGATATAGGTGTGATTCTTGGACTCACCTCGGCGAGCTGGGTAGACTCATCAGCGCGGAGAACCACTACAGGAGGCGCGCTCACATAAAATGTTAGGATGTTGGCAAGGTTTAGAAGAGCCATGATCCTGTACTTTCACTTTAGGCCTTGACAATTCATTGTGCATTTAGGGAGGGGAAAACGCACGCAAAATAAATGGCGCCTGAGGCGACGAAGGCATCAGCGCGCCTCGGGTTGAATCTCGATTTTAGGACATACCGTCTCTAATTAACAAAGTCAATATGGGCGGATGCCTCCTCCACATCATCGGGGACTCTCGGCGCCTCTGCAACGTCTTGTGCGATAGCGCGACGAAGATGAGGACGTCGAAGACGAGGAGGGCTTCCCATGGGATCGCTTGGTCTGCGGCCACGAGTCAGCCGGTAGTACTAAATAAATCCAGCGTCTTCACTGACAGACGCCACTAAGAGGGGATTCAAACGGCTGAGAGGAGAAGGGGGAAAGACAACGCACAGTTGCGGGGGAATGGCAATGTGGCACCCCACGGCCTTTACGTCGGGGTCCCCGCCTTTTCGGATGAGTGCCCACTGCATAGTTTGCTCACGAGTAAGTAAGCCAATGCTATGGTCGAGAGCACAAAACGCACGCATGAAATTGCTAGGAGGAATGCCCCAGCAGCCATCATGCCTACGTAGACACGCTTGTCCAGCCCATATAACGCGTAGATTCGTAATGCGAGGAGAACTGAATTCCACGCCGGTCAGCCCATAGCTGCTGCAAGGGGGAATATGCGAGGGCGCACTGCAGACTATGCACTGGTTTATGAGGAGGAGGAGCTGTCGGAAGAGGTTGATGTGCGGACACCTTGGGGCGAGTAAGTAAGTGCTGTCAGGGGATAATTGCCAGCAGAGGATATGACCACTGAAATTAAGCGATCAGCAGGTGAATGGAACACGGAGGCCCACGGACTGATATCGGCACCGCGGTGAACTGGAAAATGGTAATGACGACGTCGCCAAAGGCCGCCAGGTATCGGTTGAGGAAAAAGTAGTATGTGCTCCGGGTCTTGGCCTTTCGCCAAAGGAAGCGCACTTCATCGTCTTGATCAGACGGTCTTGAGGTCCGGAATGTTGTGAATGACAGGAAGTGGACGTACCGAATGTTAATACGTTGTCCCAGTAGAGAAAGCCTGGAGGAAGGAGGAGACGACGTCAACTTTGGCACGACAGAAGAAACCAGATTGACTGACTTATTGAGATAATATGAAGCACGTTGTGCAGTTGTCTCGAAAGGAAAGGGTATAGTTAGTTAAGACGTTTGCGACGGGAGGGAAGGCGCACAGGGCTCGAGTGCTAGACGTCCCGCCGTCGTCCATGGCCGCCGTCGGGAGACACCCAGTGAAGGCGTCCGGCGACGGGGGAGGCTGAGAAAAAGAGCGCCGTGCAAAGATAGGTGTGATTTACACATCAGCCTGAGACGTGATACGCATCTCATGTCAGAATCTATGTCACCGTGTGAAGATAAACGGGATTAGCCGTTGTAGAGTCTTCGCCGAGTCTAGCCAAATCTTCGCCGCCAGAAGTTTACGGCAAAGTTCAGAGAACCAGTCTAAAATGACAGCCTGCTGTATATTGCCGATCGAGGGGGCTCGGATACTTGGAAGGGAATGGTATCGCGCTCGTTTATTTCATAGACGCTGACAACCGACGTTCGAGATGTTTAAATCGTCCCTAAGTGAGTTGATTAATGTCTTGGAGTCGCTTAAATTACCCTGCGGTAAGATTAGGCTAAGGAGGGCATGAGTCACGAGTGGAAGCGTACCGCATCGCCGACGACAGCTCGGAGCCAAAGAATTGGGGGTAGCAGGAATGTTGGACAGGAATGGAAGACACCGACGACAGGACATGTAGATCTGGTATGAAACTGTGATGGTTGAGTCACCATAAAAGAGCAAGAATTAAGATACTCGCAATTCATATCTTGTCCGCACCCAAAAAAATCAAGGCCACTAAGGAAGGTGAGTGACCTGAACCGGATTTACCGTGGCTTCAAGAAAACTTCAGGAACGCTTATGTAACAGGTTGAATCATCCGACCTGAACGTTATCATTGTTGGCACAAGCGGTGTAACCCCGCGGACCAAGAATATTTTCAGGGACCGGTTTTATTACATCGAGCGGGAGACCAACATCTGTTTCTTCAAGTGAGCGGGCGCGGAACGTCGGGTGGGATGGAAACCATTCACGGTCCGGGGCTGACTCCGGGCTGATTATCTTTTGTTGATACTTACGGTGGCTCGTGAGATGCTTGTTGTTGGCACCAAATCCATGGCAGGACGGCAGATAAAGCTGGGCCCGCAGCCGCGATATTTCCTCATGGTGCCTGATCTCGTCGGACACGGCAGACCTGAGATTCGCGTGGCGGCAACAGTCCAGGTACGCAGTGTGGCGGGAGATTGAAGTCAAGTCAGATGCGACTGAAGCCTGAGGCCTGAGTGTGGCTAGGCGCTGCTTTACCGGCAGACATAGCGTTGAATTATCATGGAACCTCAAGCACCGCGAGCAGGAAACGCGCAGAGGCAAAGGACAAGAGAATGGGGCCTGCCCTGAGGGCGCTGGACAAGCCTTTACGGCAACTCGGCAAACGCGACAACAAAGAGCAAAACAAACGCGTTATGTTGAGTCACAGTCACAACACCTCTTGCTTCCGTACCACCACCACCACCACCGTCAAGTAATCGACTCACCTCAAGACCGGCACTCAATTCCACCACCCGAAACCTATCTCATATCATGTCTGGACGTGGAAAAGGTGGCAAGGTGCGGGGTCTCTTCCTCGCCATCGCATTGTTGCTCATCGTCGACTCGCCGGTTGCAGGGACTCGGAAAGGGCGGAGCCAAGCGCCACCGCAAGATTCTCCGCGACAACATCCAAGGCAAGTCCTCCTTCTCGCACGGACCCCATATCGCCTCCTCATGTTATGCTCCAGGTATCACCAAACCCGCTATTCGTCGTCTCGCCCGCCGTGGAGGTGTGAAGCGTATCTCGGGGCTCATCTACGAGGAGACCCGTGGCGTGCTCAAGATCTTCCTCGAGAACGTCATCCGCGACTCGGTCACCTACACCGAGCACGCTAAGCGGTTCGTCCTGTACCATTGCTTCTGTTTCTTTTTATGCTCATCATCGTACCTGTTCTTGATAGCAAAACCGTTACCGCGCTCGACGTCGTCTATGCCCTCAAGCGCTCCGGGCGCACGCTGTACGGGTTCGGCGCATGATTTGTCTTTTTTTCTTTGACTCTGAGGGAGGAACGGTGAGTCCATACAGTCCCGCACTCCAAGCCCTGCTGACCCCGCACAGACCACCTCACCGCCTCATCCGCCTCGCCATGTATTTCATGTATCTTTGTACACGTATCCCTCAGGATTGTACGCGCCTCGCCCATGTCCATATATTACTTATGGTCTTATTATGAGCTCGTTCCCTCGTGCATCATTCTCGTCAGCGGCGCCCTTCGCTGGTAGTGACTCGAAAGCCGCTCGATGACTCCTCGGCGCCATGGCTGTGTTCTGTGTGGAAACTCATTACGGCGCATGTCCCTTTCCCGCCGTGTCTTCTCTTTCCTTCGGTTTTCGCAAAACAACGACGGGTTCGGCAACCTTTCGCCTCATCGCTCTTCGTGTCCCGCGCAATGTATTGCTGGCGCATCGTCTACAGCGTCGGGACTCGTGCGAGGGTCACGTGATGAACGCGACTCGGCCCCCAAACAAGGACCAACACTATACAACCATTATCACTGATTAAACGGCCTAGAAAGAATGCATAAGTTAGATCTACTTTATTTCTCGCCACCCGCTTGAAGGTTAGACTCGATCCCGTCCCTACGGCGTCTGCCATCAATACCAAGAACTCGAGTCTACGCCAAGGCCCAAATGATCCTAGCGCGGGCCGGGGTATACTAATCATTGTGGAAAACCTGCTCACACGGTATCTTCGACCGCCATGCCTCCCCCTCCCCCGGCCTTTTCATCTGTCGGATATGGAATGCACATGAATACATATTGTGAGAATAAATGAATGTCGTGACTGGAAGTCCATGCATACTAGGTATGTAGTTGGTATATTTCCTTTCGAGGGCTTCTTTGCGCGCAACTCCCGCCGTCGACCAGCATATCAAGTGCAGACCGCGAAATGTTCTGCGGTGGGCGTGCCGGAGTAGAAATAAAATGCAGTGGCGAATATGAGGTAGAGGCCTGGCGAAATAAATCGTGTCAGCTCCGGGGAAATCTGTGGGAATTTGTGAACGTACATATGAGGATCGTGCCCTCGAGCTGGTGGAATCAGATAACAAATGGTACTAGGTGCGTGATCGACGCACCCAATTACTCTTGTTGTCCTGAGTACAGTAGTTCACCATCAGCACTATTCAATTCCATGGTCAGCAATATCCACGGGAATATTTATAGAGAAGGGAAGGACCAGCCAGGAAGAGGCACGAAGCCTCATAGGGATCGAAGAACATCGTCAGTGGTTTGTTCATTATCCATCCAACGAGCACAGTGACTCTGCGGGAACATCAGGTTAGCCTATCTGGCGGACAGCTTCCCTTGGCGCAAACTCACGGAATAACGCCCAACCCGATTTGCTTGAAAGGAAGTTGCTCAGCATTCCGGTGGCACATTTGGACAGATACGTACAATGCCAGAGCCGACAGCAACTCCTATGCTCAGCGTCAATTTGTCCTTGACAGCACCGGTGACCGCAGACACATGTTCTAGGGAAAGAAAGCTGTAAGTTCCGTATCTACGATGCGGCTAGATCACTGTGTCCACATACCAGCGGCATTCCCGATGATGGGCAGTAGGATGATCCCTACAAATTCCTTGCTGATTATCCCGGATGCGGTCAACCCGCTGATGGAGTCGACGAGGTTGTCTGCGGTGTAGTACACGAGCTGCAGGTAACGTACGGGGTGTGAGCGGTGTGGTATGCAGAAGGGGACAGGACGACACACCCCGGTCACTGCGACCAACAGTCCGATACAGATCCATAAGTCCAACTTCGAGACCTCAACCTCTTCTTCCGTCTGCGCCCGCGAAAGATTCTGCATCTCGATGCCGTCGGCGCTCGGTGGTTTGTCGTCGGTTTCGTGAGAGTACTGCGTAGATTTGGGGATACCTGTGCTGGAAAACAAGTGCCCATGAGTGATCTGAAATCTAATGTAGCAACCGTAGACTGCATATCCTCTCAGTTTCTGGAACCAATAAAAGAGGAACGTAGCTCACCGATGAAGAGGATGATTGCCATCTGGTGTCCGAGTCAGCAAACCATGCATTCGATTATCATTGAGGAAATACTTACTCCATGACTGAACTTGAGCATCTTGCTCTGCGTCGCAGCTAGATCGTCTGTGGATACGGGACCGTCCGTATTCTGACCCATCTGATATAAGCTGGGAAGAACCAACGCGATCGCGGCGAACGCGAGGAGAGAGCTGTTGATCTCGGCAGCACCTTCATCGCCCAAACCATTAGCCCTCATCACTATCCAGGCGGATCACACAGCACCTGGGGCGAAGTACTGCTCTCTGAATTTCGTTCCTCCGAAGAAGAAGCACATTCCGAGCACCAGCACTAGAAAGGAAATTAGGCTCCGCCTCTGTGGTGAAATTTCGAGCCCTACGGAGATTGCTGAGTATGGAGCCGATCACTGAGATGGTTAGATATGCATATAACATTGAGGGCCGACTCACAAGATGATTGGACGATCGCGAGTTCGCACTTTGACAGGGCAATAATCTGCAGCCATGGTGAGTGCTTACTCCTACGATATGAACCGATGGTGTGCATACCGCAACCATAAGTTCCACACTGTCGAGTGTTGTGAGTGGGATAAGCTATTGTGGATTGGCTGTCAAGCTTACACGTTACCCTGGAGCGGAAAGTAAGCTGAATGAAACACAGTCGAGGGGGAAAATGCGCACCAGGGTGGCATTGATCAATCCAGCCCAGGTCTGTCCCACACGGAGAGAAAGCTCGTCTGTCCCAAATGCGAGCAACTAAATTGTTTCAGATGATATCTCCATCAAAACAGGCGAATGCTACCTTTGCGAGGGGTATAATGGCGAGGAAACCGACTGTGTGAGGTCTAGTTAGATGGGTGTTCACAGCACCGGAACACAACATTGGAACTAGTAACCCACTGATAAAAACAGCGACATCTTGATCGGGTACGACCAGATGAAGTATCCACTGACACAATAATAAGCCAAGACTGAAGGATGGAACAGCGCGATGCTATACCTCGACCGGCATACATATTAGAAGAATGTTGACCCCTAAGAGACACTTGAACTGAGCAATGGTTTTGGTGACCCAAAGTACAACATACAGCTATGTTTTGCAATGTTCTTGAAGCTGGTCCATGGACCGGGACCAGTTCTTGGCTTTGTGAAGAACCCATACACGGCCGAAGGGAAGGACCATAAGAAAGCCAGGAAAGCCAGGATGACACCAAGCGTGGCGCTATACACGGTGCGAAAGAAGCGCTTCCATCGAGTTTGACTCGTAGATAGAAAAGCCCGGTAAGCACTGGCATTCGTCCCTTGGCGAGGTAGGGTCCCCCCCTCCAGGTGTGTAGGACTTCTGAGGTTAGTGCAGGAATTCGTCGAGTCAGAACTTGGGGAGCGGTTGTGGTCTGCTTTCCAGGAGGGGACCAGCTTCTCGCCTGTATCTGCGTGGGGTGTATACATGCTGTTAGGGCCCATGATGATTTCTTGGACAGATGGGAGTTTGGGAGAAGAGGGGTGGCGTTGGACTGGATACACGAAAGCCTTATAAATACAATACTAGCCCAGAGCTGTACAGCACATAGTGTTAAGAAGAGAATTTGATCATTTGTGGGCGTTTTGACCCTTGAAGTCTTGTTCTTGATCAAATCCCTTGTCGGCCCTTGTCAGGCCCTTGTTAAAATTTGTGGGTCCAGTGACGTGTGTAACCAGGGAGGCCACAGTTCCAAGCCGTGAAAAATGACACGGTGACCGGAAGCGCCCGGCGTGACTCGGGCCGTGACTGTGAAAGTTCATCACAGCTTTGTCACAGCTCCTCGGCAGTGGTTGAATCATTTACGTTGGAACGCTTTTACCATTACTGTGAAGTCATTTGATATCATTTGAACCCGCCGATGCAATTTGGGCAAGTAGTTTTTATCCCGCCGGCAGCAGAATCTGAGCAGATTGACAGCCGCGACATTGCGAGTGTCCCCCATCAAGCAATTTATTTGATTCTTCCAGAGCAATGCAAAATGGCCACCCATCTATAAAATGAATAATCCAGTCTCAACAACGACATGAGCAGACACCGAGAAAAAATGACGGCCACGTACAGATTGGTGTTGAAAGTGAAACTTTTCCGCGATCATCACGGCTCAAGACAGTAGCAATAGTATCCGCGGGGAATTTTGTCTTATCCCCCCTGACACTTGTTCTTCTCTACTCCCACGTTGATCGTGACGATTTCTCAGTCCTGCTCTTTACCGCTGCTCTCCACCCTTGCTTTTATTGCTCATTCTCGTCTTGTTTCGCTTTCGACTCGTTGATATGTCCAACTTCACTCTTCCAGATCTTACCGACAGGCTCGTTGACCAGGGTCTTTTTCATCTCCTAGAAATTATTGGCGCCGGGACCTACGGCACGTCACCCTCCACCATCGTTTCTGCGACGAGGGTTGTCTTTTCATTGTTCTTGAACTATCCACCGGTGGACATCTTTTCGACGCCATCAGTGGTGGGATTTTCCAGCAGAATGACATGCTCGTTCGTCATGTTTTCCTTCAGCTAATCGACGCAACTCGATTTTGCCACGAGCGTGGCGTCTACCACCGCGACCTTAAGCCCGAGAATATTCTATGCAGTGCAGAGGGGAAAGATATACGGATAGCTGATTTCGGGCTAGCCACTGAGTGTGTCCTTTCAAGCTCTTCCGCAGGCGGAAGTCTCTCTTATATGTGTCCCGGTGCGTCTCCACGTTGTTTTGTTAAAGTTATTTCACCCTCATTCTATTCGATTTAGAGTCTCTCACTCTAGGTTCCGAAAGCGAAGCATATGAGCCCTGGCAGAGCGATGTTTGGGCGCTATGCATCATTTTGTTGAATATGATGTCAGGTCTCTATCCCTGGCGCAAGGCCGTCGACGCAGACGTCGGATTCGAGGCCTTTCTAACCGATGGCGGGTACATGCGCCGCACCTTCCCCATCTCGGACCAACTCAACGAGCTCCTCGAGCGCTGCTTCCGCCCCGTGCCTCATACGCGCCCCACACTTCTACAACTCCGTACTGAAATTGTTAGCATCGATAAATTATTTTCCAACTCGGACAGTATCGTTGAGACACTAGAGCCCCTTCGCCTGGCCGCCTGCCATTCGACGCCTCTTACCTTCGGCGTGTCGTTCAATTTTACTACATCGCACAAACCACGGTCCGAAGCCACCTCCGCTTCCTTCGAACCCAGTATCTTGCGGCCAACACTCATCAGCGAAAGATTCCATCCTCCCTTCGTTGCCCTGGTGGTACATCCCTTCCTAACGCAGTGCAATCCTCAAACAATATTCCCTCCAGCACGCTGGCAAGAAATCATCGCGCGTTTCCGTACCAGTGCTCCTCGCCCCCATTCTGCTCCAGGGCTGGCTCCCAAGACGCCTTCACGGAACCCACTGAAGCGGCTGGTCCGCTGGATGAAGATGATGCGGTGGGGCCCATCGTACATTTCCACCACCCTATGAAATATGTTCTCGAAGCTGATTCATTTTTCGTTCGTTTGCAGCATCAACAGAAATTCGGTCCCAACGGAGACGTGCCGCTAAAGTGTACGATCTCTTTCCATTTTCCTTTCCTAGTATATCGCGAAAATTCCGGTTGGATTCGAACATACCGCGTTCGCTGCAGTTTGCACTGTCGGTACTTCCACAATAATTTATTAGTATTTGCTGCCCACCCTCGATTACAAGTGTTTATCTCATACCCGAGCATTTTAGAAATAAGATCATAACAAAGTCCAGAGCGTCCCCCAAACCAAACACCCCACGGCACCACTTATCCCAACGAAGATCCCACCGGCGCTTTTGGGGCCGGCGCCTCCAGTGGACCCCTGGCTAGATGTCGAGGTTGAGTTCGAAGTGGAGTTGCCAGTCCTGGGTGTTGCAACGGGGATCAACACTGGCGGTGCGCTCAGCGTGAAGGTCGCCGATGGACTGGGTATGCACGATGTCATGGCGGCAGAGGCGCCGTTGAAGCCTGCAGCGCTGTTGATGGTCGCGTTGCCCGAGAACAAACACGCGTCGGGCGCACGGTGGTTGGATTCGTAGTACTGGCTGAAGATATATGTCAACTTGATGGCTATGAAGGGCAATCAACTTTCCATAGTACAGTGGAAGCAGGAACGGCGTACTGGGATCACACATTCCGACGGTTCCGTATACGCCTGTCTCCCCATCGGCCGAGATGTCGTCGCATGATCCGCCCGCTTGGCCATAGAGCCCGCACGCGATGCCAATGAGCTCCCCAACGAGGACCATATAATCGGGCGTCGGAGGTTGGAATACGCAGCTCAACGCGTCAGCGAGACATCCGCACGCGGTGTCGTCCGGCGTGGGCGGAAGCGTATTCGACACAGGCCATGATGACGCCGTTGCTGGACACGCGGGAAGTGGGGCGGCCTTGACAGACACCTGGGCGGGGCTGTTCACAAATTTGACCGCGTTGAATTGTGCTGCAAGGTTATCGAAGTCTCCGTTGGTGGTGACGGTACTGTTGTCCGAAGAGAGCGTTACCATGCCGAACTGGTGTCCTCTGCTGGAGGCGGAGAAGTAGCTGAATGCACACCCACCAGACCAGACGTCCGTCATTGAAGAGCTGAAGCGGAAGGTTCCATCAAAACAAAGAAAGTAGAATCGTTGCAAATTGTGTACTTGAACATGACAGGAACTTCTGTCCACACTCGCGGGTTTGGACTGCAGTCTTCACTCCCGAACTCTGAACTACACCGACCTCAGTACAGCAGTGAGGAAGTTATGTAGGAAGCGACGCCTACAAATAGGCAGGAACACCGTAATTTGCGAATTGACTATTGAGGCCATTGAATGTGTTACTTGAAGCATTTCCACACCATTGACTGACTTAGATTATCAAGGCTCCAGCTAGGCAAAGAGGCATGAGAAACGTACTAGTCGTTGAGCCCGTATAAATCAATCGATGCATTGCCAGGCTCTGCTGAACGATTGCACGCCAAGAAGTCTGCGACATTTTCAACGAAACTTGACGAGCCGTCGATTGCCGCGTACCCGACGAGGGCAGAGGACGATTTTGAATTGCTGTTACAATGTACTATTCGGTGAGAACGAGGTCCAGATATCCAAAGTAACGACTACGCACAGATATGCCCGGATATCTCGCGCAGCTGCGACGATGAAAGGTGCCGACTGAGTAGCCGATGGTAGTATCACCTCGTTCCCGATATTGTAGGCCAGAACGTTGTCATACTTTTCAAAGGCGTCAATGGTCCTGAGGTACTGGATGAACACAGTGTCAGGCACTGTCAGATAACCAAAGGCGGGATTGACCTGATCCAGCGTGTTAGTGCTCCAGGCCGGGAGGGTAGTGTCAATGGAGCCATTGAGCGGTAAGGTCAGATCAAGGCTGCGCAAGTCAGACCTAGTAAGATAAAGGAGGGTAAGAAGGAACGTACATGACATATATTCCAGCATTGCTCAAGGTGCTCATGCAGGAGTCATGATCCAGAGATGAATTTGCGGCGTAAGCACGGATGGTATTGACGCCAAGTTTCTGAAAGAACGGCAGATCTCGGGTGCATGCAGCCCCGTCCGCAAGATTATCAACAACTAAGACATTCTAGCAATCGATCCCAATGCACTGCGAAAGAGGGACAAAAGCTTACACGTCGAGGGCTGGTTTAATGGATTATCGGGCCCGGAGACAATAACACCTACATCCAAAGCACATTCAGTGTCACTCTAGCTTTGGGGGAGCGGTTACTTGCCTTGCGTTTGGTACACGATGCCCTTGATAAAGAACCTGTTTCCGTCGTCTGTATAGAGGTACCTTCCCGTGCGCGAAACCTTGGGAACTGCTGCCACTGCCACTGGGGAAAGGAGCAAGAGCGCCGTAGCCGTGATCCGCAGGCTGCCGGAACTGACCATCACCAAAGGTAAGACCTTGGGAGGCGAGTCGCAGTGAGAGGAGAACGGAAGGTTTCCGACGACGGCGGGTATACGTGTCTAGAGGGAAAAAAACGGGCAAAACATGCCGGAGGAGGCCGGGGGTGTCAATAAGAATGTCAGGATTGTGTCGCAACCCGGAACCGACGCCATACGGAAAAGATCTGGAATCACTATCAGCCTGGCTTATCGGTACGGCCAGAAGTTGATGGCATTCCACAGCGACGGTGAATAAAGGTTGGAGGGAGAATGAATCGGAATTGGGCATTTGATCAGGGAAAAGCGGCTTGACTACATATCATCTGGTAGCCCTCATACCTGTGATAGCTGCGTCGACAAGTCCCCATCATGGAGCGCTGGTAGCACTCCGCCAAGATATGATAGCCGCTAATCTCGGCTCCAGATATTTGGGTGTGGCGGAGTTTAAAATCTGCAAAAAAATGATGAAAAAGAAGTGTGGGATGCCACACCCGAACATCTGGTGCACCCCGTATAGATAACGGGCGATCGCGCCCATCAGTCACTTTGGTCACAAATCGCGCCTACGATGAGTTTGGCCGTTAAGGCGCTGAATGAGTACACATAAGTATTGCAATGGCCTTCAGAATGGTCATTCCATCCTGGCCATAATTTTTCCCGAGGAAAATCGCGTAAGAAACACGTCTAGGAAATTGATTTGAACAACGCAACATTCTGGGCACTCCCCTAAAATATTTATTTCTGTCATTCAATTCCATCCGATATGCCTGGAAGAAATTTAGATGAATTGAACAAGAAGTGCGGCGTACATTCCATATTTTATCGCGAATTATTGCGGCTATATTCAGTCAAACCGGCAGATGCGAGGCTGTTATATCCATGCAACATCCCCAGTCTTCTCGTCGACCTTCCGGTAGCTCCGGTAGGTTCCGAGGCTCCGGTATATTACCGGAGCCTCCGAACCATCCGGTACCTTCGGGTTTTTACGCAATGAAGGATTACTGAGCGTTTCCCGTTTATCCGTCTTCCTTCCTTTTCACTTATTGTCATACAACTACTCATCAGTCCATCTGACTTTACTTATTGTTAAGAACCACTCTCCTTCCTTTTATGGAATACAATTAGATACTTAGTATAAATACGTCTTTAATATGTCCTGTACATCAGATTGATAATTGACGTTGCTTGGCTCACTTTCCTTGCACTGAGTCGTCTCCGTCCTCTCCGGTTCCCTCCGGTACTCCGACTTGTCTTCCTCTATCGGATACCTGCTGGTTAGGGTAGTCACTCACCCTTGACCCCCTGTGGTGTTGTGATCTTCCTTCGTATACGTTCCGGACCCTCCGGCCCTCCGACGCTCCGACATACCGGAGCCTCCGGTCCCTCGGCCATTTACTCTTCGGGTCCACCCCGGCTCGGTATATAACAGAGGCATTGAAAGGTTAGAGCAATTGTGGGCTCATCTATGGCCCAAATTCCACATATATTGGTACCACAAGGCAAGGTATACATCAGAGAGGACATTTGAAATTTATTCAGGGCCGAATTGGAAGCGGATGAAGGAAAACAAGATAGCTCATCGAGAGTGTGACACGTTCGCCTGTCTTCTATACGAGATAACGGCGGGAACGAGACTAGATAGCTGCTGGTCGCTATCACATATGATCTGATTGCTGCTGATAGCTGCTGATAGCACGTCGTAGCATGGCTGCTACCTGGCTATCGACGTTATGAGGATCTTATAGGATACTTGCACATCTGGTAATGGTCGCGAATTGGGAATAAAATTGGGCAAACAAAATATACAATTAATCAGACAAATTACTCCTGCCCTGCATCGCCGCCGTCGGCAGCATTGGCATCGACCTCAGCATCCTCCATTGGCACATCCGGCGCTTCCAAGTCCTCCAGATCCCCGTCTGACTCGCTATCCGTGGCACCCGTCCGACCATCCAGCTCCTCGCGCAGAGCAGCCTCTTGCTCAATGCCGATATTTATATCCTCATTCGATACTGTCGCAAGACCGAGCGTGTTCCTGAGATCAAATCAGCTGTGCACAATCACGAAAAATATGAAAACTCACGACGCGTGGGTATACCATTTGTGACGCATGTTTTGGACGACAGCTGGGTTGAGCCCTGCCCACTTCTCAATATCCTTCAAGTGCTTGGTGTACGTAACGGACAGATCCTTCTCGGTAAACTGCGCCGGCACAAACTGGCCGGTCGACCATTCTTGGGCGCAGTGTGTCAGCTTCAAATGAACGATGAGCACAGATCATTCAGGGCAGTGAGGACATACCACAGTGAACTTGAGCGCGAGAGTCGGAAGGGGATAAGGGTCGAAGTGGCTGGCGAAGATTGCACCCAAGGATCGTTTGTTCTGGAAGATCACACAATGGCGAGAATTGTCGAGAATCTTATTCCCCGCATATCCCGTGCGATCATCGATGACCTGCGATTGAATCAATGACTGGGGCTGACAGAGCGGATCCAGCTACCTTGTAACCAAACAACGCCTTCTTGAGAAGCTTCTTCGAGAGGGCAATGTTACTCTGAATGGCCGCGGAAGTGGCCGAGTTCTTGAAATTGAAGTGGGGGGCAAAAAGTGTTCGCATCTCAGTCACAAGCTGGGAGCGGATGTGCGAGCCGCGCGAGGTGATCTGATCAGAGAGCATATAAAGTCGGCAATGGCGGGAGAAAGAAAGGGACTTGCCAATTTTGCCATGCGGTCAGTGAGTTTATAGTACTGGTCCGACACCTGGCAGGCATGTCTGAAGCACTTATTGGCCCATTCGCTCTGTCGAGTGATATCGGGGAAGGCCTGGAGCGTCAAGATCAACATAGAATACTCTGCCATGGCTCGGATGAGGAGGGCGGTCACCACCGGTTGGTAGTCCACGGCCTTTGGTTTCCGGGATGCAGTGACCTTGTACCCTTCCGCGAAATCAGGTTCCTTGAGTGGGCGCTTCACGGGTGGAGCCGGCGCCGGGGATGATGATGGCTGAGCACGTTTGCGGGATGGGGCCTTGGCCGTGTGGTCGCGGTCACCAGAAGGCAGGTGTCGATCCTCATGATGATGCTCGCCCTCAGGAGCAGGCGGAGCTCCTTCCGCGGCAGGGAGCTCGTCATCGCGTGACGATGATGAAGGAGGCGCTGGCGAACCCCGGTCCGAGGAGTAGGCCGGAACCTCCGGTAGTGTCAAAAACGCACGCGAAGAGGTTTTGGGCGGCGCAGTGGATTTCGCACTTTTGCGGAGGAGGGGCTGCGTACGTGGGGTCTTGACGGGGACGATGCCCAGGGGCCGGATCTAGGAAATTCATGCATATGTGTCAATGTACGATGAATCAGATCCAATAAAAGACATACTGAAGATGCAAACTGGATGGTGTCGTTATCGTGGTCTTGTTCCTCACTCTCAAAATCATCCTCGTCGTCATCCTGGGTGTGCAGCAATTCTGGATTGATTGTGAGTTTGCAGTACTCGTGGAAAAATGAGGTGTACTTTGGCGAGATTCCAAATTGGACTGCCGTTTTGTCTTTTTGAGTTCATTCTCGAGGCGCGCAATCCTCTGCTGAGCAGTGTCGAGGTTCTCTTTGTCTGATAGGGGTTAGCATGTAATGAACGACACAATAGGGTACACAGACCTTGATTGGCCTGCTTGCGCGTTGGCTGCCTGTCCGATGCGTGCCGTGTACGATTGGGGAGTACTTGGTTGCCCGATAGGTCGTCACGAGAGCGTCGCACAGGTTTGGGCGGCTGTTTCGTTGGAGCGGGACCCTCATCCTCAGATTCCTCGTAGGAGCGGTGCACGGGTTTAGAGCGCTTAGCAGGAGGAGTGACCTCAGGCTCTGACTCGGAGTCATCAGAGTCAGAGTCGCGAATGCGACGTGGAGGAGGCAAAGGCATGGATAAAGAGAAGATGGGAGTCAACAAGCAAGAGTTGTTTGTTTGCTGCGCACTCACGTTTCAGGGTATGCATGGGATCGCCCAGACTGCTGCGGCGGATTTGATGGTAGGTATGTAGGTAGGTATTCCGGCGTGGTCCCGTCAAATCCGCGACAAATTTGCAAAAGAACTAGATAACAATGATAAGTCGGATGCTCTCGCAACGCGTCTCGTAGACAAGCTCACCTATGGACTTTCCTTGCCAATACTGTGTCGTCCGATGCCCTACATCCCAAGGGCTGAAGTCACATCTATCACAATCCAAAGCCTGTCGCATCAAGCATAATGAACATTTTTTTGCGGATGACTCGGGCTCTGAGTCAGATAACGCGACCGCCTCTCCGGCCGAGCACAGCAGGCCCACCTCGGAAGACATGGACATAGATGCTGGGGACAATAACTTCGACGAAATTCCGGACGAGCAAAACCCGGATGCTGGTTTCGATCCGCCGGCTTCACCCGATATCACGATGCCTTCTGCAGATCTACGCGCCGAAAATCCGCGGAAACGCCCACGGGCAACGGTCGAAGAGGTTGAGGATGAGGACTCCAGGTGGTACCAGCATTTTCCCGAGGATCGTGCCGCTGGTGCCATTCTGGAAAAGTGTCAGACACAGTTTGAGAAGTTGTGGGATGAACAGAAGAAGGCGGGGCACGCCCTATGGACACCGTTTGAAAGCGAAGATGAGTGGGAGCTTGCATGTTGGCTCATAACGTCGGGGGCCAGTGGGAAGAAAAACGACGAATTTCTGAAGCTAAATAAAGTTCGTTAATTCATTGAGCTACCGAAATGATCACCGACCAAATTTTTAGGTCAAACAGGGGATATATATAGCTTTACTGCAGCAAATTGACGCGCTCCCACAGGTCCGAAGTGGACCTGCTACCCGTTTGATATGGAGGGCGACGAGCTCGATGGTGATGGAAAGCCGAGAACAGAGGTGTTCGAGATGTGGTACAGAGATCCTGTTGAATGTGTTCGAGAGCTCTTGGGAAACCCGTCGTTTACGAAGCAGGCGTACGAGCCGTGCCGTATCTTCAAACAGGAGAACTGCAGTAACCGAGAGTTCAATGAGATGTGGACGGCCGAGTGGTGGTGGGACATTCAGGTATGTCTCACCGACTTGTTTATTTCTCGAATATTCACAACACAACAGGAACTACTTCCGATTGGCGCTACACTTGCACCAATCATCCTAGCGTCGGACAAGACCCAGCTGACTCGATTCAGTGGAGACAAGCAGGCATGGCCGGTGTATCTGACGATCGGAAATGTCGACAAAGAGACCCGCCGCACACCCTCTTCACGAGCGACAATTCTCCTGGGTTACATTCCAGTGTCAAAACTCGAGATATTCTCCAAGAAGAAACGCTCCGGGGCCCTCCACCAGATGTTCCACGACTGTATGTGTATCATGCTGGGAGCACTGAAGGCAGCGGGTGGTCATGGCGTTGAAACGCTGACTATCTGAACAAGCGTGAAATGTAGTAAAATGTAAATCAGCGCTTTAGAGCACTAATAACACAAAACCAACACTGAACACAAATCCAAACAATAAACGGTGCGAGTACGGGGATCGGACCAAGTATTAGGTCTCAGGTTGTGCTAGATATAAGTAATAGCTATTTACGCGTAAATACTGATTTGATTCAATTAGCCGATCTAGTGACTCAGATGAGGTCTAGAAGGTGCCAAGAGGTGTTTTATCTCGTGGGGTGGGTGGATTAGTCCTTAGACGTTGTTATCCTTTCAGTGTTCTCGGTCCCTTATGATTCTATTCCTTGTTCTATCAAGTCCGTTTGCCTAAATCCTTATGAAACCCTTGCGAAACCCTTATGAAACCCTTATGAGTCTGTTCCGTGTTCTGTTTCCTTAAGATTCTAGCGCGAGATGTGATCCAACAACCAACAATATATTGACCGAAATAACTAAAAGAACTTTACAAGTTCCAAGAGGTACTCCGAATGAATACAAGGCTTCCCAAGCGACAATACCAGCAGAGCTGAATACGTCTAGCAAGAAGGGGTGAATTCACTGCCTTCCCTCTCTGAACCTGTCTGTATTTATACAAACGAGTGACACAACATGCAGGACTAATAAAATATAAATAGTACATGAATAATTAGCAATGAGCACGCAATGAATACAAATGGATAAATAAACGGTTAAATAGATACTTTGTTCCGAGACCTATGTTCTGATTTGATTCTAATTCCAGGGATGGCATCACATTATGATGTGGATTTTACCCGTGTCTAGCCCTCTCTGCAGAATCACGGTTAAATGGTCATGTAGTATGACTTGTGGTGCGGGAAAACGGATAAACTACTCCAACACATGAATGATGGAGCTAGTGGATCAACCTTCCCTAGGCAACAGTTGCGCTACCCAATCCAGACCTCGGTCCAAGCGCTGAATATCAAACATGCCGTGGATTGATCCGTCGGCTACTGCCGGACTGTTCGGGCCGTGTTCCACTTTCAGTAAAGGTTCCTTTGTCCGTTCATTCCCAACTCCAGTAGTGTACTTTCTCAGGTGTAATTTGTAGTCAGAATGGATGGTGTGTGTATGTCCTTGGTATAACACTTTATCTCTGTCCCAATTCGATCGAATGGTTGGACTTTGAATTACGCGTAAATACACAGCAGCTCCCCAGGCCGTTGACCCTCGTGGTATCGGTGACCTGACAAGTCTTTACTATGTAACTAGAGGCGTAGTGCCTTTAGCCAACAGATCGGACCTCTCTATGGCTCTTTATGGGCAAGATATATATAAGTCCTGGTTCCATCTTTAGTAAGTGGAACAAGGACGCAGAAATTGGTAAATTTCAGGCTTGGCCATTTTTCATGCTTATCACCGGTATGCTCCGGCTCTATGATCGCATTTACGTTCCGGTGGTTTCCGGAGATGCTCCGGACCAGCTCCGCGTACGTGTTCTGCAGAATTTGCATGATCACGAGTTGGCTGGCCACTTTGGACAAAATCGCACATTAGCACTCGTACGCCGTGAGTACACTTGGCCGGAGGTTCGGACTTTCGTCCGGGACTACTGTCGGTCGTGTGTTCTATGCAAACGCAACAAAAAGCCTCGGCATCGGCCTTACGGACTCTTGAAACCCCTTCCGGTTCCGCTCCGGCCTTGGCATTCCATTTCCATGGACTTCATCGAGCAACTCCCTCTCTCCGGCGAGTTTGACTGCATTTTGGTGATTGTTGATCGGTCATCCAAACAGGTCATTCTCATTCCTTGCGATACCCATATCAATTCGCCGGAGCTCGCTCGCCTCTTCCTCATTCACGTCTTTTCCAAACACGGTGTTCCGGCACATGTTACGTGCGACCAGGGCTCCGAATTCATCGCTTCCTTCTTCCGGTCGCTGGGCGAACTTCTCAATATGGAGATCCATTATACTTCCGGTTATCATCCGGAGGCTGACTGGTCAAACGGAACGTATGAATCAGACTGTTGAGCAATATATCCGCATCTACTGCTCGTATCAACAGGACGATTGGGACCGACTCCTTCCGCTTGCGGAATTCGCTCTCAACAACGCTCCGAATGCTTCGACCGGCATCTCCCCTTTCTTCGCCAATAAGGGTTACAATCCGGCAATCACGGTCCATCCGGAGCGTGACGTTGCGAACATGTACGCCAAGGATTTTGTCGTTGATCTTCAGGAACTGCATCAGTTCCTCCGAGAGCAAATCACTTTTGCCCAGGAGCGGTACAAGGAAACCGGAGACCGGAAACGTGCTCCGCAACCTCCGCTTTCGATCGGCGATCAAGTTTTCATCCTCGCGAAGCATCTTCACACCAGCCGGCCAACTCCGAAATTCTCGGAGACGTACCTTGGCCCTTATGAAGTTATTGGCAAACCCAGTGCCGCTTCTTATACCATTCGGCTTCCGAAATCGTTGTCACAGGTCCATCCAGTTTTCCATATTTCCCAACTTGAACCGCACGTTCCGAACCCATTCCCGGGACGCGGGGAGCCGCCTCCGGCAGCCGTAGAAATCATCGACGGCGAGTCACACTTCGAAATCAAGCAAATCGTTGACTCGAAGATCGACCGGAGGTTCCGAACTAAGCTCCGGTACTACGTCGAATGGCTCGGATACGAGAATACCGACGATCAGTATGCTTGGGTTGGGGCGGACGACTTGGACGCGGCCGAACATATTGACAACTTTCACCGGCGCTTTCCCAATAAGCCCGGACCCGAATATTAACTCATCACACAAAATTAAAATCAAGAAAAACAAAATTTGAACCAAATTCAAAATACAACGTTCATTTCGTATATTACAAAGTCCTTTTGTCCTTAGGCCTCCAGGGCCTTCACTCCGCGCTTCCGGACGCTTCCGGCTTTTCCGGAGCCTCCGGCTCCCCCATCTCCTCGTCCGAATCGTCCATCACGAATACTCCATCCTCCTCGTGGAAACCGGCTGGGGCTCCCGGCTGCAGAACGAGGGTCTGGAACTCCCGCACCTCCGATTCCCTCTTCACCTGCACCGGAGGCTCCGGTGCTGGCAGAGGAGAAGGAGGCGGAGGCGGGACAGGTTCCGGGTCGGGTTTGAAGGTGAGGACCGTAACGGTCCTCGCCTCCGCGACCTGACTCGCGACCCTGGACGTCGCGGCGACTTGTTGTTCTTCGGGCCCTTCCGGCCCCTCCAGCGCCCCAGGCGCGTCCACTTCCATCCTCTCATCCGCCCCGCCGTCCGTGGACCGGAAATCCTCCGGCCAGGATTCGGAACGGGCTCGGGGCGCAACCGGAGCCTCCGGTTCCGCCTCCGAGTCCTCCGACTCGACGGGTTCCATCTCCTTCTCCGCCACCTCGGGGCTTCCACGCTTCATCAGCCTCCGGCGCTTCGCCGGGGGCGCATCCTCGTCCCTCTCCGGCTCCTCGGCGGCCAGGTCGAGCTCCGCCTGCTCCACGAGGGAGAAATCCCACTGGGAGGCCTCCATGTCGGCGGCCATCCAGCGGAGCATCCGCTCTACACCAGGCGGCACCTCTCGACCAGTCTCCGGCGCCGCGAGTGTCTTGAGGATAAGCTGGCACGCCCGGTATGCCAGCTTATATCGCAACATAGTGCGCCCCACCTGCTCCCCGAGGTATCCGACGTGAGCATCGAGCTCCCGGACCTGTTCTCGCAGACTCTCTCTGCCCTCAGCCTTCCGGGCCCTCCGTTCCCGCTCCTTCCGCGTGCGATCGCGCACCTCGCGGTCGCTCCGGTCCCCCCGCTCCGTTCGGGGGTTCCGGCGCGTCCGCGAGGGCCCCGCAACCGGTGCGGACCCTTGGCGACGGGCCTCCTGTGCCGCGCGTCGCTTGTTGACGCGAGGCGGTCCGAGGGGCCGCGCGCGACTGCACTGGATGTGCTTCGCACGGCACCGGCGGCAGGCGGTGCGTCCCGCCTCGACGACGCACACCTCCCCACTCCTCCGGCAAGAGTCGCAAGCTACGAAAATCAAAACCGTTAGTACCGGAACCTCCGGTTTTCACTGCGACGCACCGTTCTCCCCCTCCTGCTCGACGTCGCTGTCGTCCTCGTCGTTCAGCTCGTCCATCTCTCCTCCTCCCTCCGCACGCTCCGGTGACACCGACCTCAAAGTCTCGATGACTGGCACTTCATCAAATTCCGGAGCCTCCGCGTCGAGCGCCTCCAGGTCGTGAATGAGCTGGAGGGCTCGAGCGGCCTCCTCGGACGCCACCTCCGCGCGTTGTGCCGCCTCCTCCGCCTGCTCCTGGTATGCTGAGATCATTCGGGCCCGGCGCTGCTCCCTCTCGTCATAGAAGCGCTGGACTGCCTCGTCCCGCAGCTCCGTCGTCGTTGCGCGCGCCTTCCCCTTCCCGGAATTCTTGCCGTTGCCGGCGTCGCTGCGGTCGCTGTGGCTAGACCCCTCGCGCCCACTGTTGCTATTTCCGTTGGACGACATCGTTTTCTGGTGTTTTTGTCCGGAGGTGGTGGTGGTCAAGAAGAAAGAAACGTCTGAGTCAAAACCAACAGCACGTGACTTTTTGATCTTGTTTATTTTCCCACGCTTCTTCATTGTTCGACAAACTTCATTCCTTTTGGGTTCCTCATGGGAGAGGAACCTAAGAGGGGGATACTGTTATATCCATGCAACATCCCCAGTCTTCTCATCGACCTTCCGGTAGCTCCGGTAGGTTCCGAGGCTCCGGTAGTATACCGGAGCCTCCGAACCGTCCGGTACCATCGGGTTTTTACGCAATGAAGGGTTACTGAGCGTTTCCCGTTTATCCGTCTTCCTTCCTTTTCACTTATTGTCATACGACTTCTCATCAGCCCATCTGACTTGACTTATTGTTAAGAACCACTCTCCTTCCTTTTATGGAATACAATTAGATACTTAGTATAAATACGTCTTTAATATGTCCTGTACGTCAGATTGATAATTGACGTTGCTTGGCTCATTTCCCTTGCACTGAGTCGTCTCCGTTCTCTCCGGTTCCCTCCGGTACTCCGACTCGTCTTCCTCTCTCGGGTACCTGCCGGTTAGGGTAGTCACTCACCCTTGACCCCCTGTGGTGTTGTGATCCTCCTCCGTATACGTTCCGGACCCTCCGGCTCTCCGACGCTCCGACATACCGGAGCCTCCGGTCGCTCGGTCATTTACTCTTCGGGTCCACCCCGGCTCGGTATATAACAACTCCCGGAATAGCTAGGATGCTGCGGGCGATGTGAGAGAGGATTGGAAAGTGGAAGGCATGCAGCTGCAACAGGCAAAGACAACAGATTGACAATAATCTCAGCAGAGTGTGAAAAGTACAGGCATTCTCAGAGCATTGGAGCAATGTTTAGTAGCCTGCCTTTGGCAGAAAGGGGCCCGAGAATGCCAAGGAGACTGGCAAAATAGTGGCAAAAGAGTACCCCTCAAAAGATTCAGACATCCACCATGGGGCGATGCAAAGATGGAGACCGGAGAACCAGTTTACACCTGAGCCAGAACAACATTTTGAGTAGCCAAAGCTCGATGAGGGGTGTACCCGCACTACTTAATATTATGATTAAATACAGCACCAGCATCGTAATATAATCTTACTCTAATGTAATCTAATGGTCCATAATTTTAGCATCTAACATTATCCTGAGCCTGTATTTATTGGTAATTCTAACATTAAATCTGAGTATAGTCAAATGTACTCGTATTTTTAGCCAACCTTAGCTACGCTAGTGCTTCACCTCGTCCATCTAAAAAAGAAGGGAAAGGCCTGTCAACCTGTGAAATCCAGAACAAATAACACCACGCTGCACACGCCCCAAAGGCAGAAAAAAACAAAGAAAGGAATCTACTCCATCCCCACAAGGAGAAAAAACAACTCACCCCTGCCGTCCCTCTCCCACATCCCTTCCCGCACCCACTTGAGCGCGAAACAGTGTGTGCCGACCCACACGAGGTGGTGCTGGTTATTGCCTATGCCATGTGCTCCACCCAACCTGGCCGATTATGCGCTGGATCCCAAGGCCGACGACGTGCCCACCTCAGACCCGGACACGGACGAAGAAGCAGTGAGACTCGCAATTGGCAGCATGCCCACCACGAGCTCCATCCACAGATCAATCTCCCCACCATTCACCGGTGTCGGCATAATACCCAATTCTATCCACTGATCAGCATGTGAATATGGATAAAGTAGAGACGGACTCGACTCAAAACCACAAGTCTCTGGTTTCTGGTATGGAGAAGCTCCCACAGATTCCGGCCCCCCTCGACGCTTTCATCACAACTCAGCACAGAGCCAACAACAATGATAACAACATTTATAATCTTCTCTGCCATATAGACCTTGCTCAAAAGCCCAAGGTGGCGACCCTCCTGCTTACGTGCCACCACCTCTGCACTCTGCTCACCTAGCACGGGTGCAGGAATAAGGGGTTGTGGCATGCGACTGGGCGGGCAGGGTTCAGCACATTTCCAGGGCTGTTGGCTTCGCTTTATCTGACTTTGGCGGAGTTGGGGGAGCACGACCATGAAGGAGAGGGTGGGAAGGATGGGGTGGCAACGCTCCTCACGCACCTGCGTAAGCTGCACATCCTCCGCACCAGCGACGTCTATGTGGACACCGCGGGCGCGGTGCTGCAGGCGCATGGGCAATGTTGCCAGGCATATGTGGGGATTTGATATATCACGGCTCCCGTGGCCATGGTAATGTCATGGTATATCATCGCCCGTAGTTAACAAGACACATTGCACCAAATAGAGGTACAGAAAGGATTGAACCCACGACCTCCGCAACACACAAGTTTGACTGGTAGAAACATACTGACCGTTTTGCAAAACAGCAGACATAGGGTAATTTTGGTGTCCCGGCTAGGGTAAGGTGCTCTTACCCTACCCGGGACTTGCTAATACCCACTCCCGCAGGTTGAAGAGTTTTCAATTCTTTTACCTATGTCAGTTTCTTCTATTATCAGGGCATATATTGGACAGTGGTTCAAAATTATGTATATGCTATGTCATGCACAAGTTAGTGGGCTACAATTGCTATTGAGATTGACGGCTTGCAGGACCACACCACTGTTATATCCATGCAGCATTCCCAGCCCTCTTGTTGACCTTCTGGTACTTCCGGTAGGCTCCGAGGCTCTGGTCATATACCGGAGCCTCCGAGCCATCCTGAATCATCGGGTTTTTATGCAATGAAGGATTGCTGAGTGTTTATCGTTTATCTGTCTTCTCGTCATCTCACTTATTGTCCTACAACTTAACATCAGTCCTCCTGACTCGTCTTATTGTTAAGAACCACCTATTACGGAATACAATTAGCTACTTAGTATAAATATGTCTTTTACATGTCCTGTATGTAAGATTGATAATTAACGTTGCTTGGCTCATCTCCTTGCACTGAGTCACCTCCGTCCCTTCCAGTCCACTCCGGTACTCCGACTTGCATTCCTCTAGTGGACTACCTGCCGGCTAGGGTAGTCACCCTTTACCCCCTGTGGCATTGTGATCCCTCTTCGTATATGTTCCGGACCTTCAGACCCTCCAACCCTCCGGTCCTCTGGCCTTTATCCTTCAGTCCTTGGTCATCTCCGGCTCGGTATATCACAGTATCATCAATCTCGCTACTCTGACTGGCAATGTCTCACCCTCCTAATCCAAACCTACCCGACACAGAACAACTCAAATGTTCTAACTCTGGTCGGACTGGTCGGGAGCCTTGCCGAGAATTCAGCCAGATCATTCCGATGAGTACTCTGGTCCAGGTTCTCGGACTGTTAATGTATCCGTCGATTCTGGTTTTACCTACCCTTCACTATGCTCCTCAATTCTCTCGGAGCACACCTGCACCACTGTTACCCTCTTTGGCAACTGTCCCGGGGTTGGTTCTGAACCCCTGGACTCCCAAAAGCCTGGTGAGGTATCCAGCTTCCACCCATCCATGTCGTGCTGTAGCATTTTCTCGCAGCGCATACCCCATTGCAGGACCTCACATTGTCGACTGAAGCCTGCACTTATTGGAGGATCTTCCCCAAGCCGAAAATGACCCCACTCCGTCTCAGCATAAGGGGGGTGGTGACAACAGTGATGGCGCAATGACGGTGGTCATGGTGGAGGTGGTGGCGGTCCACCCAGAGGCCCCCCTGGAGGTCCACCAGGAGGTGGTCCCGGAGGTCACGGTGCTCCTCACGCTCTTTGTCGTGCTCAAATGCCTGACAACAATGAGGCGTTATTCATGGACACTGTCCCGACCTTCCGCAATGCTCTCAACAATTTTTCTGCTCTTCCTGCAGACCCTCCTCCTCATTCCAACTGATCTAATCTCCGCAATCTGCACACCTTCCACGGATTGGACCCAGCTAAGCTTTTGTCCTTCCTCACCCAGTGCTATTTGCACTTTGTGGAGCGCCTGCAGGAGTTTCCAGATGACAATGATCGTATTCTCTACATCATCTCGTATCTCAGGGCAGTGCTCAGCAATGGTTCTCCCCCAACCATTACGAACCGACCATCATTCTGGTCTGGGACGGTAATTTCTCCATCGTAACACCACCCAGGCTCCGGCGGCTCTGGCTGCTGAGTCAAAAAATTGACCAGCAACTCTGAATCCCAGGTGCTTACTGAGGTTTGTCTCAATGCTGCGGCTCTCTTTCCTAATGTCCTTTACGTCTCGCTCGATATTTCGTCCCTCCGGCCAGACATCTCCGAGCCAGAACTATGGTCTTACATTTCTCCATCTCTCCTAGTTGTGGGATTCAACTCCCGTGTGTGTGCGCTTGTGGACTCCAGATCATCTCATTGTGTTGTGTCATTGAAAATCTGTGAATCTAATGGCTTTTCTACGTATACAGTGAACCCGGTCCAGGTTCGGTATGTCGACGGCTCCTCATCCATCATCGACTGGATGCTCCGGTTGTTGCTCCGGGTCCCTTCTGGAATACTCCAATACATGGACTTCTTTGTCACCTGTCTCAATTCTACATTTGGCTCAGCTGCATTAATCCGTTGATTAACTGGTCTGAGGCCACTACTGTACGAGCCTGTAGGGGAGCAACGGTCATGGTCACGAAGGCCCCGTTGTGTTGCCTTTTGTTCGTCGGGTCACTGTCACGATGAAAACACTAACTCTCAGGTATGTGTCAATGCGAAATGCGAAATGCTAGTGCAGCAGAGCTATGAGCTCTAAACCACACACAACACACAACACTATCAACAACTAACCCCTCAATAGAGAGAGTCAGAGTGCAAGTTCGGGGGTGTAAGTCAAGTATTAGACTTGATAGCAGCTGGTTTCTCGGTCGATCACTTGGTTAACTAAGGGTCGCTCGCGCTTTTGCAAGGTTTGACTGGTCAAGCCGAGTTGTATTGGACAAGTAACGTCTAGGACGTCAAGGAGACAGTATAGGGTAGGTTTTAAGACCGTTAAGTCTGCGCTTTTGTGTCTTTCGACGGTTTCAGTGTTCTGTTCAGTGTTCTGGGTCTGTTTGCCGTGTTCTGATTCTGATCCAATTCGTTCAAAGCAATCTATCATTTGTACACAGTCTAACCTCCACGGCTATCAGAGCAACGGTTCCAGTGGCCGACACAACGTGTACAGCGCCCCTAGATCTGCTAGCTTTCCCTCCCCTTCTGCTGCCCTTTTATACTACTGCCCTAGGCTTTGCATCACAATGATTACTGTACAATGTCCGTGTTCCTGCGGCCCAAATCCCCATCCCTGGATCCTGATTGGCTAGTGGCCACAGAGACATGTGAAGATTGACACAACCCATGTGATTGCTGATTAAGTGGATAGAAAGTGTCTTCTTCGTCTGTAGCCTCTTGTCCCGGGCCTGAATAGTCTTGAAGCTCATCCACGTCCCTTCTACCTTCCAAATGATATCCCCAGTTTGGTTCAGTGGTTCAACCACAATTGCCTAAAAGGTCTCTCTGAGGTGTCTTTCTCTCATTGTCATATCTTCTACTCATCCGGATAAAGCGGATAGGAGTATCATATTATTCAGGTAAGTCTTGTCAGACCTAGGCCTCGGGTCTGGACTCAATGTGTGATCAGATGTGTCCCCAGTTTCAGGCAAACAGGTCACAATAAGTCTAGTCTGTGAGATCTTTGGTTCTTCCCACTGTTGCCTGCCAGCAATCGGTATCTCGCCTTTGTAACCTCTTTGGTATGCTGTTTGTGTCCTAGAAAGCAGCCTTAGGCCTTGTATGTCCTAGTTTCTCTGCCACCATCGTCAAGTTTCCTTAGTTAACTAAGAGATCTGGTGGCCCCATTTGTGAAGGTACCGGTAGAAGTCCTCGTTAACCTCGTAGCTTGTGCTAATAGGCTGGACCACTCAGTCAGAGTGCCCTGGTGGTCCCTCAGTGCGTGTTGACATGCTGAATCATGCAAAATCGCAAAATCCATGTGTACTTGTTTTCACGGCTTATCAACGATTGAGGTCATTGCCTGAAAAATATCGTGACTTCTGGGTACAAAAATCCTAAAAATTTCCCAGGTGTTAGAAATTGTCCAGAATCAAAAAGAACTGTTAGTTCTTACATTTGAGAGGTGGATATGAGAATAGACTGCCCGTACAAGCTCTGTGAATTGGGTAAAATATTTTTTTGGTTGCCTTGTTAGGCAACGGTCACGATCACAGTGGGGGCTGTTGCCTGGAAAAAAAGGCAACGGCCATGTCACAGTCTGTGGGCCGTTGCTCCCCTACAGGTTCGTACAGTATCTGCACCTCCTCCTCGCCCTCCATGACCTGCATGTCCTCGGGCCATGGCTCAGAACAGGCTTGGGGTGCAACCGGAGCCTCCGGTTCCACCTCTGAGTCCTCCGACTCCTTGGGCTCCTTAACCTCCACCTCAAGGCTTCCCTGCTGCATCAACCTACGACGCTTGGTAGGGGGCTCCAGCTGCTCCTCATCACTGGATAACATGTTCTGATCTAGCTCCACTTCCTCCACCATTGTCAGGTCCCCCTGGTTGGCTCCCGCGTCTGAGGCCATCCAGCGCAACATCCTCTGCAGCCCTGGGGCACTGGTGTTGCACTCCCTGGAGCTGTGATCATCCGGAGGATAAGCTGGCACGCTTAATATGCCAGCTTATAATGTACCATGATGCGAACGTGCTCCTCCTCCAGGTAATCCACGTGCTCCACAAGCGCATGGAACCTCCAGCCTCCACCCTCCTTCTTCTTCTCCTTCCACGCCTTGCATTCGTGCTCCTTCCTTGTCCTATCCCGCACCTTGCAGTCGCTTCGGTCTTCCCGAACAGTTTGGGTGCTCTGGCGTGTCTGCAAAGGCCCCGCAGCAGAGGTCGTACCCTGCCTGCGGACCTCTTTCAGATGCTTGTTGACGCACGGGGGACCGAAGGGGCAGGCACGACCACACTGGATGTGCTTATCGTGATACTAGGGGTAAGCGGTATATCTATGTTCAACCACACAAACATGCCTGCTCTTGCAGCAGGAATCGCAAACTAAAAAAAAATGCGGGTTAGTACCGGAGCCTCTAGTATGCATGGCCATGGTTTTGATGGCAAACTCTCTTTTCGCAGGTAGCTCGTTCATATCACACAATCATATTGTGTAAAGTGCAACATCTACTATTATCCTCTCCAGCAGTATTTTAGGGAAGAAATCACCAAACAGATTTAGAAATGGGAGGATTCTTCTTTATTTGCTCGTGTATTCTCTGCCATCCCAATCAACCCAACACACACCACCACACACCCAATATGGGCCCGGAAACTGGCCCAAATCAAGGTTTTACCTCTTTTCTTTGTATTCTTAGTCAAAAACCTGGAAAAAAGCAATGATTTTGGGAATATCCAAAAGACCGACTATGCCAATCTCCGCCCACTTGCGTGACATAAAAAATGTTTTACCAAGAATATATGTAAAGTTGTATTCTGAACAATTTCTCCCAACTAACCTATAGGCTAAAGTGGCTGGTGGAGCCTACAGTAAGTCTTGTCATTGGATGCGAACCAAATGGCAGGGCTTCCCGATTGGGACGTGCATGGTAATGCCATCAAAATTCCCTTGCATTGCGTGTAGCCAGTATGCACTGTGACATCCCATCAGCTCCCTCCTGCTCCACGTCCAACTCGTCGTTCTCCTCCTCCTCTCCTCCTGTACCTTCTGGGTGCTCTGGGGATGGCGAATTGAACCACTCGATGGGTGGCTCCTCATCAAACCAGCTCGAGAACAAGTTGGAGTGCCTTGTCGCCTCCTCTGTTGCTGCATCCGCGGTCTGTTCCTCATATGCCACGATGAGCGCGACCCAGCAGTCTTCGCGCTCTTGGTGGTGGCACCATGTGGCCTCCCCTCACAACTGCGAGGTCATCGTCCAAGCCTTCCCCTTCCCGGTCGTCACTACCTTCATGGCCAGATGACCCCTCATAGCCACTGTCCCTGCTTTGCATGGTAGTTGATGGTTGTGAACCGGAGGTGGTGGCGGTAGGAAAGAAAAAGTGTTCTGACTCAAAACCAACAGCACATGATTTGTTGATCTTGTTTATTTCCACACACCTCCTCATTGTTCAACCAACTTACTCCCTCAGGGGTTCTTCATGGGAGAGGAACCCAAGAGAGGGCTACTGTTATATCCATGCAGCATCACCTAATAATCCCACATAACCCTTCATATTAGAAGGGGCATATCCCCCCTGTGCCCCTTCTAATATGAAGTGTTTGAAGAAAAACCAGTGTGCTGCAAAGAATGCTGCACTTGAGATCCAAATATGCTGTAGAGGCACTGCAGCATATGGACCTTTGGACTTCAAACTCTCAGTTGTTACTTGTGTTAGGTAATCCTGTTGGGCACTGGCTCAATAGTGGAAGTTAGAATGGCTCAAAAAGGATAAAGTTTCAAGAAAATACAAGAAAAATAGAGAAAAAAAATATAGAAAAAATATGAAGAGGCTATAATGTGTCCGACAGTAGAGATGAGATATCCAAAAAAGGAAATTCAGTAAAAAAATATTGTAAAATACAGGAATAAATACAATAAAAATAAAAATAAAAATGATACCTCCTTCCGTACAGCATATTCACCTCTGTGACTTGAAGCTTTAAAGGGAATGTATTACTTGAGGGTGGGATACCTAAAAAAGGAAATAGACTAAAAAATATTGTAAAATACAAGCAAAAATAAGAAAAAAAAATAACTACTCTTCCCCCTCCACCCAGCCACCATTGGATGAGCCACCTAAAAAGGAAATTCACCAAAAAGATTGTAAAATACAGGGAAAAAAATCACCACTCTTCTTCTTCCATCTGTACTATCAATTAGTAGCAAAAAAACTGATATAAGTCATAATTAAATCTGCTATTTATACTGGAATTAATGGGTCCTGCTATTGCCTTGAAATTGATGGCTGTCGGCTCTCGCAAAATATTTTGCATTTTGCAGGCCAATGAGGCCGCTAATCACAAAATGCTATAGATGACTCTTGTAGCCCTTGATGAGCTCTACAATTTGGGTCAAAGGTTTGGCTGATGACTTTCCTTTTTGCGACATGAACACTTTTGTCCCAAAAAGGAAGTTTGCTACATTACATCAGGAAAAACCTCCTTCCTAAATTTATCTCCAATTCCCGGGAATTTGGTTCCCGCCTTGGCAATGAGGGTAATAGGGATAAGTTCTGATATTTTTCTCTGATTCCCGGTAGTTTCTGACTTGTAATTTGATCTACTATTTATTTTTCATTTCCAATGGTTCAATCGAGATTGAAAAATACATTTAAAACACAATAGCGTAAATATGTCGATCAGAGAAACAGTTTACAAAGAAAGCAGGCCATTCATCTAGTACGTTGGTTAAGGTCCAATGAGGAGGAGCTATCGGTCCGAATTTATGCAATAAATGAACACTGCACCAAACGTTGGCAAGGGGGATGACACTCGCTATCCGATCTCCATCCATCTTTTATGGAACGTCTGACCTTATACATGAGGTGGTGAGGTTCGGGTTGTGCCTTGAACGGAGAGAACCATTTGACATAAGTGAGGTGTTTCGGAGGCGAGACGCCAGGGGGAAAGAGAGCCTGGATATGGTGGGGTTTCAGAGAAAATATGGTGCGGACTTGGGCAACACGGTAGCCTATGTAATTAATAAGCGGATGCAGGCCTGTAGAAACGAATTCGCACTCACCTGCAACCCCGGTCAATTCTCCAGAACCATCATTGACCAGCACTGTGTCGAACCGCTAGGCAATCCTTCCCCGAACGAAGTGACTTCCGGGGCTGGACATGGATGGAATCGATGACAGAGTCTTCGGGCCCTCTGGTGAAGTAGAGGAAATGTCCCGGTACGTAGGTTCTTTGGATGGGTCGGTAGTCCAGAGTTTGTAGAGTAGATTTTGAAACTAAAAATGCTGAGACGGCCTCGGGACGTAGAGTAAAAAAAATGGCGGCGAGAGAGAGTATGGGTAGAGTGGCGTGGGAGCGTACAAAGAGTGCGGTCATCTGGGGGCAAAAACGAGGCTGCTGATGGCTAAAGAGCCCACTGGCGGCTTTCCTGAGTCGGATGGTCGAAGTCCTTCACTGAACTTCTGGGCACTTGCCCTACACTGGCCGCGAAGATGAGAGAATGAGCGAGAAAATTGATTGTTGGTCCTTATTTACGAATAAACATATGATGTAAGTAAAATAGGGGTGAATGGGAAGAGTGCAAAGAAAATATAAATAAAATGTGGTTTCCACATGTCGGCCATCTTCCCCTGCCACACCAGTGGTGTAGGGGTCCTCAGTAATGTATTTGATCTGGTGGTAAACTGGGACTCGATTAAAATGTAGGGCGACCGAGGCTGCTTGAGTCTCAATCTGGGCTCAAGAGAAAGTGGGATTATTAAATTGAACAATAAAACGTGTAAGGGCATCACGAAATAAAGTGGCACCATAATCGGCGACCAATGTGTCAATGCGAACGGCTTTGTGAGTGGGGTGCTTCATCATTTTAACTCGGTGTTCATACGTGATGCCGGGGTGTAGTGGTGTGACGGTTTGAGGAGCGGGGGAGCCGTCTAGGTGCCATTGAATATATTTCTCATGCCGGAATATCTTTTCTTTGCGCTCCAGCCAAAGAGTCATCTGGGGAAATTTGTCCTTGAAATTGGTAGAGCGATAGGCATCCTTGGTGAGGTCTATGTGGAGGCGCTCCGTGTATTTGGTGTTGTAATTGTCCGTGGTACCAAACAACTTGATATACATGATGTAATGGGCGCAGCTGTGAAGCTTAGGCAGGTTGAAATTGGGGTGAATGCCCAGCTCAACAAAGATATTTTTGCTGTTGTGGAAGCGGCGTAATGCATCTGAGATGTGAGAAAGTGTCTCGGAGGTATGCATGGGGTATTGCGTGAGATGCAGAAAATCAAGGATGCCGCAGACCGCAGCAAGAAGTCGGACGGAGGACAGGCCATCTGGCAGCTGGACGTCGATGATGATTCTGAGGAGGAAGCGAGAGATCTGATCGTGCTCCTTCCCGGCGACGCAATTGAGATCTGTAATCCCATTCATGAAGAGGCGAATATTATGATTGGGAGGGAGTCGCCAGCAGCGCACATCAATTTCGGCCTCGCCGCAGGCAGACTTCACCCGAGAAATGAGATGCTTGACAATTCCCTGGTAAAGCTGGTGAAGGACGTCGGGGCTGATGGACCGGAAGATGTTCATATACGACAAGCCTTCCCAGAATGGGCGATAAATGAGCTTGATGCCAGCATCAGCGCACGCCCTGGCGTATATGGTCGGCCCCTCATCCAAAGTATCAAGGGCCTCAAGAATATTCTTGAGATCACGGAGAGGAAAGCCAGTTTCCTCCCCAAGCTTGTCTCGGGGCACCTCACAAGTTGGACACTCCCCCGTCTTGATCGCGGTAACGAGGCACTGCTCAGGATAATCCCTGACAAACGTAGCGTAAATCGGGTGGCCGTGGCGGATCACCCCGTCTCCGCTGGTCACAGGAATGCCTGTAACACCCGCAGGCTTCAGCGGTGCAAGGATGTGCACTATGCATGCGTGGAAAATGTTCCCAAGGACGCGGCACCGTGCTGCTTTGTTTTTAATGTTCTTCATTTTGGACGTAGGGAGATAACCGAGGAGAACATAGCCGCAACGCGAGAGCTTGCGTCGGATCTCCTTCGGAATATTCCCAAGCGTCATGTAGACTGGATACGCAGTTTTGTTTCCGAATACTGTGAGTTGTGGGTTATCAGAGGATATAATGATTGGGATAATTGTTGCTCCCGGATGATCTTTTTTGACAGCCGCCTGCGGTGAATTGGATGAATTGATGCTGTCATCTCAATAAATTCTGCCACTGACCTGCGTACTCCACCACCACTTCCCTGTATGCATGTTGTGATACTTGCAGATGGACTTGTTTTTGTCCATATATAATGCCGCTCTGGAGCAACAAAAAGGTACGGTGCGAATTCAGTGTCTCCCCACAAAGCCCGAACACATTCGAGGATATCCCTTGAACACCTCGCAATCAACGATGACCTCCGACCGCACGAACTTTGGTCGTCCAGGAAGCTTCTCATCAATAATTTTATTGAGCTGGACAGAATTACCGTAGGAAAGATCCAACGAGTATTGAACCTGGTCAAGAGGCTGTCAGTATATTCCCATACAAAACATGGAAATGTACATACCCCTTCGACATTCAACAGATCAGTGAAGGCAGTGGAGCCAGCACCACGAATTTTTGCCCATCATGTGACCTCCCAATCTATTTTGGAAGCAAATGGCGCATATGGATTGGATGGATTAGAGTCCGTGAGCGAAGACTCGTAGGCCTTCTCCGAGGTTGTATTTGGAATATTCGATATCGGGCTTCCAGCCAAGTCTCGGGGGAATTTTTCGATGACAATGGGGGGGGGGGGGGGGGGCAGGCGCTGACAGGATATTCTCTGCCGCAGGGCCCAGCATGGGCGTGTCCTGAGGTTCAGGAGCCTGAGGGCGGGGGCGCTCATATCCATGGCTGAGGTCCACCTGCTCCTGCACATCTTCCTCATCTTCTGACTCCGACTCCTCCAAGGCAGTGGACTGAATATTGTCCTCATCGTCCGACTGGATAAATCCCAATCCCTGTGGCTGATAATCCCCGAAGAAATCGCCCGTGAATTCACCTATGGGGAGACCATGATCTTCCGGACCACCAAAGTCGTCATTTGGGGCCTGCCAATCCGAGCCTTCGGGCATCCCGCGAGCACTTTCACGCTCAGAAACGGCCACACATTGAGGGTTTGTAGACATTTTCAGATGCAGGGTATAACATCTCCCCTGAAATTGGACACCACAACCATCGCAGACCATGCTAGACATGGCAAGTCGAGTATACGGCCGGATGTGGTGCAGAGAAAATTAATGGGGGATAAGTCGTACAAAGATAAGACCGTAATGGAGCTGACGCTGCAGGTGAGCTCGGGGGCGGGTCCATGCGTGCAACAAAACGAGATAAGAGCAACTAAACACATGCTGACTGATGTGCATGCAACAAAAAAGGTCTGGAGTGATAAATCACAGTGAAATTGAGGCTCAGTCGGATAAGAGCAAGTAAACATGCTGACTGGGTGGCGCACCGGCGGGGTAATACGGGCGATAGACACCGCTTTTTGTGTTCAACCGAGGATCACCAGAATGATAGTGCTGTGATGCAAGAACAAATATCAGACCATCTCTTCCTTTCCCCCATCATCGTATTGCACTCACATTCGTTCCCGCCTCCAGTATTGTCCCCGCACTACTCTCCTTTACCCTACATCTCCAATGTCTACACCTGGAACTAAACTGACTCCGGCTGAGAGGCGCAAGGCTACTCTTGCTGCCAAAGCGGCCAAGGAGCTGGAGGACAATATAGCCTTCCAGAACAAGTCTCGTAAGTTTCCTTTTGTTATCTTCTAGGATATACTTTGACTAACCTGTCCAGGTAAAGCCGGGGGTCGTCAAGCCAAGCAAGTCGCAAACCAGAAAGCCGGTGAGCTGGTTTTAAAAGGCTACAAGCCAGCTGATAGATTCATACGCCCTCGGTTTGGAATCCAGACCAGCCTTCCACATGCAAAAGAACCTCGTCGACAGCACAAGTTCCCGCCATGCCAGCCCAAAAAGCTCGAGAGACCCAGGATGATGCCGGTCAGTATTTTCCCCTTGTGCAGACTCCAGATTATGTGCTGACAAGTGACTCGGAGACGAAGATGAGCCTGAAGATGATCAAGACCCTGCTGTGGTGAAGTCCAAGGCCAAGGCAAGAAGTAAGTCAGCTTGCTTGGATGCTGTGCTTCCCTGTTTGACTGAGCAAAATAGAATATCCTGCTCGTGCCATCGACATCGAGACGGACTCTGGACCCGAAGATCCTGCAGCGGTGCCCATCAAGGCATGTAAGCATTCATATATGCCTTCAAGACCCCCTTGCCCTGATCATGTAGTTCCTCGGCTCGATTTGGCCAATCTTCCAGCAAAGACCAAACCCACTGGTGGGTCCAAAGCAAAGCCCATCGAGGCGACTGCCGGTAAGGACTTGTCTGTTCATGAAAACACTGTTGCCATCTCATTCCCTTCAGGCAAGACCAATCCATCCAAGGCTGCCAAGTTGAAGCCAGCTGCAGCCAAACCTGTCAAGATCATTTCCGAGTCGGAGTCCAAATCCGAATCATTGGTGACAGCCTCTTCCGACTCAGAGCCCAATGAACACAGTAGCAGCGAAGAGGGCAACGATGGGCCCGTAGATGATGCAGATTTCCTTTCCGAGGTGTGTCTTCCTTGTGCTCGCTTCGAGCTTGATTCTTACCACACCCTCCTTCCAGCAGCACCTACTAATCCCACATATCCCTTCTTATTAGAAGAGTAGATATGCCCCCTGTGCCTCTTCTAACAAAAAGGGTTCATGTTGGCACAGTGTGCTGCAGTATATGCTGCAGTTTATACTCAAATATGCTGCAAGATAACTACAGCATAGTCCCCCATTTGACTTAGTGCTTTCACCAGATGTATTACTTAATCCCGTTGGGCACTATGCCCAATGGTGGGCAGGACACCCCAAAAGGAAATTCACCAAAAAATATTGTGAAAAAATATGAAAAAAAATAAGGGAAAAAATAACCACTCTTCCTCCTTCGTCCACCTGCCATTGGGTGGGATACCCCCAAAAGGAAATTCACCAAAAAATATTGTACGGCCTCGAAAATCCCAGGCGAGAGCTGATCAGCAGATAAGCTTCGGTGAATAGCATAAACAGCTTGATCTCGCGCATCGTGCCATGGAGGACGGCCTGCAACAGCGCGGGCTGCGCGGTCAATCCAATGTCCTTGTTGGGAGCCGGCAGAGCGATCCTCGCCGAGGTATCCCAACTGGACTGCGGACGAGTCGCAGTGGTAACAGGGGCCTTGCCCTTGGCTGTAGCTGGGGCGATGGAGACTATTTCAGGCTTCTATCATCAAAGGTTAGTGGTGGAAGTAAATCTTGGAAGCTCATACCTCCGCATCCGCCTTCTTCTGGCGGGAAGCAGATACCTTCTTGGATTTCTGCAAGGTCTTTAGCGGTGACAGAGCATAAAATGCGGTGCATACCTTCTTCGGGCACGCCGCGTCGATGGCAGGCTCGGCTTAGAGCTCACTCCTGAGTTCGCTGGGAGGTAGCTACAAGTCCAGGCCTGAGGAGTAGCTTGAAGCCAACGAGCAGCGGCTGCGATACACTACGAGGGCATCTGCAATGCGCTTGTGCATATGGATGTCGCTATCTCCACGGCGCCGTGAGGAGGGGGTGCGTCCGGCATCGAATCGTCAGAGCCTGAGTGTACCGAGGTAGCTTGGACCACCGATTTGCGTGCAGATTTTTTGCTCAGGACATGTACGACAGCTTCCTAAGGAAGAATGTGTCAGATATTAAGATACAGGGATGAAAGACGAACCTCATCGGAGTCGGAGTAGAACAATGCCAGAGGAGCATCTTGCTTGAGCTTCTGAGATGTCTTCTTTGCCGCCTTGCACTGGTTGGGTGTGGTATAATGAGCATCAAGTATAATGGAAATAACAATCACATACGGAGCGTACATCATCCAACTCGAGAGATATGGACCTCTCCCAGGCATCGCTCTCGGGATCGGAGCAATGAGAAACAATCTTGGGCTGCTGGACACCTACTAATCCACATATCCCTTCTTATTAGAAGAGTAGATACGCCCCCTGTACCTCTTCTAACAAGAAGGGTTCAATGTTGGCACAGTGTGCTGCAGTATATGCTGCAGTTTATTCTCAAATATGCTGCAAGATAACTGCAGCGTAGTCTCCCATTTGACTTGATGCTTTCACAAGATATATTACTTAATCCCGTTGGGCACTGTGCCCAATGGTGAGGGCAGGACACCCCAAAAAGGAAATTTACCAAAAAAAATTTGTAAAATACAGGAAAAAATATGAAAAAACAAAGGAAAAAATAACCACTCTTCCCCCTTCACCCACCTGCCATTGGGCAGGATACCCCAAAAAGGAAATTCACCAAAAAATAATGTAAAATACGGGGAAAATAAGGGGGGAAAATAACCACTCTTCTCCCTCCACCCACCTGCCATTGGGCGGGACACCCTAAAAAGGAAATTCTCCAAAAGATATTGTAAAATACAGGAAAAAATATAGAAAAATAAGGAGAAAAAATAATCACTCTTCCTCCTCCATCCACCTGTCATTGGGCAGGACACCCCAAAAAGGAAATTCACCAAAAAATATTGTAAAATACAGGAGAAAATAGGGAAAAAAATAAGGAAAAAAAATAGCCACTCTTCCCCCTCTGCCCATACTATCATTCTAGTTAGAATGAGTAACGTGGTAGGTTTACCTGTTCTATTAGAAGGGAGATCTAGTGGTCTAGGGCTACCCTTAATAAATGGCAACAAAAAAACTGATATAAATCACAATTAAACAATATTTCCGCTGTCTGTATTGGGATTGATGGGTCCTGCCATTCATTGCCTTGAGATTGATGGCTGTCTGGATTGGGTGCTATAACTGCTTGATGATTGATGGCTGCCTATATTGAGGTTGCAGTTGATGCCAGGTTGTATTAAATGCCAATATTTGTTCAAAAGCACCGGCTCTCAGAAAGTATTTTGCATTTTGCAGGCCAACAAGACCACCAATTGCAAAATGCTATAGATGACTCTTGTAGGCCTGGATAAGCTCTACAATTTGGGTATAGGAATCAAAGGTTTGGCTGATGACTTTCCTTTTTGGGACACTAACGCTTTCGTCCCAAAAAGGAAGGTTACTACATTTGCACTTCCCTGGCTCATAATATAACCGTTTTGGATGATCTAACTGGATAGGAATGATGTTCTAGGTTCTATTAAGCCAACTAGGACACATTAGAGCCTACTACATTGCAGTAATAGGGTGAAAATAGTGAAGTTGATGGATTGTGTCTGGGCCATAATATCCTGGGGATATGCAAATGGAAATGGCTCCTGAGTGCACTACCTTGTTCCTTCAAGCTACAAAGACACCCTCCAAGTAGTTTATTGTATTATAATGATGAAAAACATCGCAATTTGGTCATACAAGGAAATTTCGCTTTGGCCCTATCATGTGTTCCTCCATGATGTGAAATATCCCAAAACACATCCTTTGGCATTGGATGATGTATTCATAGCAGTAAAGTAGGCAATTGATACCTAGGGCACCTTGTACCCCATGTTTCAGGCTGATCTTGTTTTGTATTTTTGTTCACCATATTCAGCATGCCACAGGGTCATGGATGATGTTCTGGAGGTTCTTACTAAGTTCTGGCTTGAAATAAATTGTAATATAGAGTATTTACACTGTCTGATCCTATTGCCAGTGTTTACTTCCCACTAAATGGCCTCCTTGGTGTCCTATTCATGAAATAGGTAAAAGGTGACATTGAGCATTTTCGAATTTTACCATTATATATTGGCCAGTATTTTGACCAAAAACTGACCATATAGCCCAGGGAACTTAGTAAGAACCCCCAGAGTACATGATCGAGGTGGCCCGCAGCATCAGCCGCCCCGCGCTCCACATTCTTGAGTGCCTCTTGAACGATGCCGAGTTTGCGGCGATCCTCGCACCCATCGTAAGTTTTCCACTCGCGTGTATGTACGCTACTGACTCATGCTTTCATCTCAAGCCACTTGATCACATGAATCTTCTACGCTGATACGGCTCGTAACTGTGTGCCGGTGTAATCGTGCATTTTTGCACTTCTAGTCGCCAACTAGAGCCTCTATCTGGTGATATACAAGTAGAGTCAGAGTGAGCTCCAAGCTGCTGGCTAGGTGTTCATGACGTGAGAGGACTATTGTCTTCTAGATACAATACGGTTTGATCCTTATACCATTGGGGGTTAGCGTGCGGTGTCTGGGACTCAGTGGGCTTCATAGTATTGAATTGACTTCGCAAAGGGTCGGTTGTACTAAAAAGCTAGACACTGTATCGAGGAGGTAAAAACGCCTAAACTTGAGAGACATGCATGAAGTCCACAGATTGGGCATGGAAAGTCATATATATACACTAGACCCTGGGCGGGGTCTAGTTGCAACAACTATAACTTGGTTCGCGAACAGTAGTTCGAGTGAGAATCATGAAACCGAGAAAGCCGAGACATCGGAGATCGTTGGGAAATGATCGTGACAAGTGTGGATCATGGAAAGATGCGTCGCGACGGCAATGACACATAACGAGATAGTCATCAGAATCGATGACAGACGCTTAGACCGAAGGAATGAGTGAGACACGTAGACATTGGCCGGACGGCAGTGTAGCGTCGACCAATAGAGAGCTAGACAATATGCCGCGACCTACGTGGTCGTGCGGCAAGCAGTTGGGGTGCGTGTCCAGCTAGTATACGTGCTAGGACCGGCAGGCCTCGGGAACAAACCAATATACCTAGTATGGGTTCGAGCTGGTCAAATCTAGATGACTAGTCTCGGCCTTGAACTACGAATACCAGCCGCATACCTGCGCAGTGCCATGTACATCAAATCTCTCTTATATGTTGACTCATTTCTCATTACTATCTACAATTCCTGTATCGTATATAAAGCCTAGCAGAACCCGTGATTCAGTACTACATCTCCCACCAAAATAACGGTGTTGGTTCTGGTCTGAGCCTAGCGCGGAGATACGTTTATATAACTATCTTTGTTGTTATCGTTCAAATATAAAGTGATCTTGTTGGCATATATAAGCTTTAAAGGACTTAAGCCGTGTTCATGGAGAGTCGCGACACTTGTGTGAAAGGCACCTGTTTGGTTGTTACCTCAGGTCTGCTGTTGGCACTGTTCCAGTGAGTTCAGTCACAGTACCCGGTCGTTGGCATCCGTTCCAGTGAGTTCGGTCGTGATCACAAGTCTAGATCCAGTGTGGTCTCCGTCAGAGTAAGGCAGGAAACCCTATCTAAGTCTAGAGAGACTTATAAGGTGTCTAGAAGTATAAAATATATAAAACCCATATCGCTTCAGTCAAAGTAGATAATCCCTGGTCAATCTTCGACTATTTTGTGCTCATATTAGTCCTAATAAGACTTCTATCGAGTTGGCATTTTCGAGACACGAATACGAGAAAGTTCCATCTTACCTGTAAACTGCAGGATGACCCGAACTCAATTGTGTGTGTGTGTGTGTTGGTTGTAGTGTTTTTAGTTGGTTAGTTGCCGTCTAGCAGCTTTCTAATTATCTTCGCGAACATCAGTGTACCCATAGCCACTGTTTCAACGTGGCAACATGAAGCGTTGTGCGGTCAGTTGTATCCTTGCCTTCTTCCAGCTGGCAGATCTGCAATCTGAGCAAGTCAAGGCACACGTCGAAGAGTTGCTTAAGGACCATCACTATATATTCCCCATTGACCCTGCGATGGCAAGTGTCTTTTACATACCTAACTTTATATGCTCATGAAGCTTTTACAACAGGGTGGACTGGGCATGGACAAACTGTTCCGCCATGGAGCCATCTGCTTCGTTCTTAAGGAGGAAATCTTCACAAACATTGCCTTTGTCACCCAGAATCTCAGCCGGTTCCCTGCGACATTAGCTAGGAAGCCAAATGAGCGTGAGCTTCTGGATGCCATGGTAGCCCTCGCAGCAACTACAGTACATCATCCTTTCCTTTCTATGCTCACTACTGATCCAGTTATATATTTTTAGGTTTATGCTGCCCTCGTCGAGTACTGGATGACAGGCCACAAGGTGTCCATCCCGTTCACTGAGGATGTGTACGAAGACACCTATCGTAATCACATCTCAAGCCTCAACCAAGTGCCTAAGAATGTGCCTGTCTCCCTTCACAAGGTTCTTCACGGCCTCTTCACAGACGTCATGTAAGCATCGTTTTTGTTGACATTTCATACTGGGATACTGATGTTCAGTAGTGCGAACCACAGCCCTGTTCACACCGCTTCTGGTAGCTCGGCCACCCTCATCCACCTCATCGATCTTCCTGAATCTGATTAGTATTTTATACCACTCGCATCTCGTTCTGAAACTGGTCATGGCCGCCTCCGTATTCCTAGTCGTGTCATATATACTTACTGCCTGATGTCTCGTGTAGTGTACATTCATTTTAATCGAAGTCCCTGTTGGGCATTTCCATGATTTGTTATATACCGAGCCGGGGTGGACCCGAAGAGTAAATGGCCGAAGGACCGGAGGCTCCGGTATGTCGGAGCGTCGGAGGGCCGGAGGGTCCGGAACGTATACGAAGGAGTATCACAACACCACAGGGGGTCAAGGGTGAGTGACTACCCTAACCGGCAGGTATCCGATAGAAGAAGACAAGTCGGAGTACCGGAGGGAACCGGAGAGGACGGAGACGACTCAGTGCAAGGAAAGTGAGCCAAGCAATGTCAATTATCAATCTGACGTACAGGACATATTAAAGACGTATTTATACTAAGTATCTAATTGTATTCCATAAAAGGAAGGAGAGTGGTTCTTAACAATAAGTCAAGTCAGATGGACTGATGAGAAGTCGTATGACAATAAGTGAAAAGAAAGGAAGACGGATAAATGGGAAACACTCAGTAATCCTTCATTGCGTAAAAACCCGATGGTACCGGATGGTCCGGAGGTTCCGGTAATATACCGGAGCCTCGGAACCTACCAGAGCTACCAGAAGGTCGACGAGAAGACTGGGGATGTTGCATGGATATAACAGTATCCCCCTCTTAGGTTCCTCTCCCATGAGGAACCCAAAAGGAATGAAGTTTGTCGAACAATGAGGAAGCGTGGGAAAATAAACAAGATCAAAAAGTCACGTGCTGTTGGTTTTGACTCAGACGTTTCTTTCTCTCGTACCACCACCACCTCCGGCACATTAACACCAAAACACAATGCCGTCCAGCAACCACAGCAGCCGGACGCGAGGGGTCGTCGGACACCGACCGCAGCGACGCCGGCAACGGTAAGAAGTCCGGGAAGGGGAAGGCGCGAGCGACGACGACGGAGCTGCGCGAAGAGGCCGCGCAGCGGTTCCACGAGGAGAGGGAGCAGCGCCGGGTACGCCTCATTTTGGCGTATCAGGAACAGGCGGAGGAGGCCGCTCAACGCGCGGAAGTGGCGAATGAGGAGGCCGCTCATGCCCTCCAGCTCATTCGAGACCTGGAGGCGCTCAACGCAGAGGCTCCGGAGTTCGACGAACTGCCGGTCATCGAGACGATGAAGTTGGTGTCGCCGGAGCGTGCGGAGGGAGGAGATGAGGTCGACGAGCTGAACTACGAGGACGATAGTGACGTCGAGCAGGAGGGGGAGAATGGTGCGTCGCAGTGAAAACCGGAGGTTCCGGTACTAACAATTTTGATTTTCGTAGTTTGCCACTCCTGCCGGAAGAGCGGGGAGGTGTGCGTGGTCGAGGTGGGGCGCACCGCGTGCCGTCGTTGCTGCGCAAAGCACATCCAGTGCAGCCGTGCCCGTCCTCTTGGTCCCCCTTGCGTCAACAAGCGACGTGAGGCACAGGAGGCCCGTCGTCAGGGGTCCGCACCTGTTGCGGGGCCCTCGCGGGCGCGCTGGAACGCCCAGACGGAGTGGGCTGACTGGAGCGACCGCGAGGTGCGCGATCGCACGCGGAAGGAGCGGGAACGGAGGGCGCGGAAGGAGGAGAGGAGGGAGAGTGGGAGCCAGAAGCTCCGGGAGCTCGAGGCAGATGTCGGATACCTCGGAGAGCAGGTGGGGCAGAGCATGGTGCGCTATAAGCTGGCATTCCGAGCATGCCAGCTTATTTTGAAGACCCTCGCGGCGCCGGAAAGCGGGAGGGAGGTGCCTCCCGGAGTGGAAAGAATGCTCCGGTGGATGGCATCGGACATGGAGGCTTCCGCGTGGGATTTCACACTGGCGGAGGAAGCGGAGCTGGACAGGCGCGCAGAGGAGGAAGAGAAAGACGAGGACGTGCGCCCGGCGAAACGCCGGAGGCTGATGAAGCGTGGGAGCCCCGAGGTGGAGGAGAAGGAGGTGGAACCCGTCGAGTCGGAGGACTCAGAGGCGGAACCGGAGGCTCCGGTTAGCCCGTTCCGAATCCTGGCCGGAGGATTTCCGGTCCACGGACAGCGGGGAGGATATGAGAATGGAGGTTGACGCGCCTGAGGCGCCGGAGGGGCCGGAAAGGCCCGACGAAGTCATCGCCGCGACATCAAGAGTCGCAAGTCAGGCGGCAGAGGTGGGGACCATTACGGTCCTTACCTTCAAGCCCGACCCCGAGCCAGTCCCGCCTCCGCCACCCACTCCTTCGCCAGCACCGGAGCCTCCAGTGCAGGTGAAGAGGGAGTCGGAGGTGCGCGAGTTCCAGACTCTCGTGCTGCAGCCGGGAGCGCCAGCTGGTTTCCACGAGGGTGGAGTTTTCGTACTGGACGATTCGGACGAGGAGATGGGGGAGCCAGAGGCTCCGAAAGAGCCGGAAGCATCCGGAAGCGCGGAGTGAAGGCCCTGGAGGCCTAAGGACAAAAGGACTTTTGTAGATATATGACTTGAACACTGTATCTTGAATTTTGGATGAATTTTTGTTTTTCTTGATTTTTAATTTTGTGTGATGAGTCAATATTCGGGTCCGGGCTTATTAGGAAAGCACCGGTGAAAGTTGTCGATATGTTCGGCCGCTTCCAAGTCGTCCTACTGATCATCGGTATTCTCGTATCCGAGGCATTCGAGCCATTCGAGGTAGTACCGGAGCTTAGTCCGGAACCTCCGGTCGATCTTCGAGTCAACGATTTGGTTGATTTCGAAGTGTGACTCGCCGTCGATGATTTCTACGGCTGCCGGAGGTGGCTCCTCGCGTCCCGGGAATGGGTTCAGAACGTGCGGTTGGAGTTGGGAAACATGGAAAACTGGATGGACCTGCGATAACGATTTCGGAAGCCGAATGGTGTAAGAAGCGGCACTGGGTTTGCCAATAACTTCGTAAGGGCCAAGATACGTCTCCGAGAATTTCGGAGTTGGCCGGCTGGTGTGAAGATGTTTCGCTAGGATAAAAACCTGATCGCCGATCGAAAGCGGAGGTTGCGGAGCGCGTTTCCAGTCTCCAGTTTCCTTGTACCGCTCCTGGGCAAAAGTGATTTGCTCCCGGAGGAACTGGTGCAGTTCCTGAAGATCAACGACAAAATCCTTGGCATACATGTTCGCAACGTCACGCTCCGGATGGACCGTGATTGCCGGATTGTAACCCTTGTTGGCGAAGAAGGGGGAGATGCCGGTCGAAGCATTCGGAGCGTTGTTGAGAGCGAATTCCACGAGCGGAAGGAGTCGATCCCAATCGTCCTGTTGATACGAGCAGTAGATGCGGATATATTGTTCAACAGTCTGATTCATACGTTCCGTTTGACCATCAGCTTCCGGATGATAACCGGAAGTATAATGGATCTCCATATTGAGAAGTTTGCCCAGCGACCGGAAGAATGAAGCGATGAATTCGGAGCCCCAGTCGCACGTAACGTGTGCCGGAATGCCGTGTTTGGAAAAGACGTGAATGAGGAAGAGGCGAGCGAGCTCCGGCAAATTAATATGGGTATCGCAAGGAATGAGAATGACCTGCTTGGATGACCGATCAACAATCACCAAAATACAGTAAAACTCGCCGGAGAGAGGGAGTTGCTCAATGAAGTCCATGGAAATGGAATGCCAAGGCCGGAGCAGAACCGGAAGGGGTTTCAGGAGTCCGTAAGGCCGATGCCGAGGCTTTTTGTTGCGCTTGCATGGAACACACGACCAACAGTAGTCCCGGACGAAGGTCCGAACCTCCGGCCAAGTGTACTCACGGCGTACGAGTGCTAAAGTGCGATTTTGTCCAAAGTGGCCAGCCAACTCGTGATCATGCAAATTCTGCAGAACACGTATGCAGAGCTGGTCCGGAGCGTCTCCGGAAACCACCGGAACATAAATGCGATCGTAGAGCCGGAGCATACCGGAAGGGTCGAGTTTCCAGCGCGGAGTAGTGCCGGGGGCTGCGGAAGCAATGCCCACAATGGCAGCTGGATCATCGTTGTAATGCGCACGAATGTCGGAATAGAGCTTCTCAACATCCATAACGATGGAAGAACGGAGGGTAATTTCCTCGAGGAATGTGGCCCGGAGCGACGCGGTGAGTTGATCTTGAGGAAAAATGTGGCGAAAATTTTGAGGATTCAATTGGCTGTAAGCCCTATCCCCCTCTTTAGGGTAGACGTCCCATCGTCTAGTCAAAGCGTCTGGCTTGGCTCCGAGCTTACCCTGACGGAACCGGATAACCATATTGAAGTGGCACAGGTATTCCGAACACCGGACTTGGCGGCGAGTGAGTATTTTGGTCGTCGCGAAGTATTCCAGGTTCTTGTGGTCGGTTACGACGTCGACCGGAAGCTCCGGTCCTTCGAGATAATGCCTCCAGTGTTTAAAGGCGTCGAAGATGGCCAGGAGTTCCTTGTCATGAGTGTCGTAGTTGAGTTCGGCCGGACCGAGTGTCCGAGACCGGAACGCAATGGGATGAATTTCGCCATCATCTCCGAGGATGGAGAGAATCGAGGCGATTGCGTAATCGGAGGCGTCGGTTTCAACAGTGAGCTGCCGGAACGGAATCCAGTGTGAAAGTACCGGAGCCTCCATAAACCCGTGCTTGAGGGTGTCAAATGCAAGTTGGCAAACCGGGGTCCAATCCCATTGGACGTTGGAACGAGTGAGGCAAGTAAGAGGGATCGTGATCGCAGAGTAGTTCCATATGAAACGCTGATAGAAATTACAAAACCCAAGGAAGGACTGAATGTCCTTCACTTTCCGGGGTTCCGGCCAATCAATGATGGCGGAAACCTTGTCCGGAGACATCCGGAAGCCTTCCAGCGACAGGATGTAACCGAGATATTCGCAGGTTGTGACGCTGAACTTGCACTTGGAGAGTTTGCAGAAGAGTCCGGCCTTTCGCAGGCGCCAGAGCACTTCCCGAACATGTTCGGTATGTTGGGACGTATCGTCGGAATAGATCAATATGTCGTCCAAATAGATGATGACGTACACGTCCAACAGATCCGCGAACAAACTGTTCAGGAACCGCTGAAAAGCGGCTGGAGCATTGGTAAGGCCTTCCGGAACAACCCGGAATTCGAAGGACCCATAGCGAGAACGAAACACCGTCTTAGGTTCGTCACCCGCAGCGATCCGGAGAAGATGGTATGCGTGCCAGAGATCAAATTTTATATAGATGCGAGCCTTCCCGGGAGCATTGAGGAGATCGGCGATGAGAGGAAGCGGATAGCGGTCCTTCTTCGTAATCCGATTAAGACCCCGGTAGTCGACGCACAACCGGAGGCTACCGTCCTTCTTCTTGGCGAAGAGAATAGGAGCTCCATGACTTGAACGAGTCGGGTATATAAATCCCGACTTCAAATTCTTGTCAATGAAGTCCCGGAGGGCAGCGAGCTCGGTAGGCGAAAGGGAGTAGACATGACCAACCGGAGGCTCCTCGCCTTCCAGGAGCTCGATTTTGAGGTCGAATTCTCGATGTGGAGGAAGATTGTAAGCTTCCTGCTCCGAGAAGACGTCAGCGAACTCGTGGTACTCGGAAGGTATTCCGGAAGTGTCCGGAGCAAATGCGGAAGCAAACCGGGCACGGGCTTCTTCCAAGGGAGTGGCGCGCATTGTATATTGACAACAGTCCTTGTCTCGAATGATGGATCGGTAAGCCGCAGCAGACACGAGAGACAGAAGCGGAGGGGTAGAGAGAGGACGAGGCCCGGAGGCCTCCGGAATCTCCATGGAAGGAGCAAGAGTCTCCATAGAAGGAGCGGGAGATGGCGGAATCGTCGGAGTCGGTGTAGGCGCCGGAACCGGAACGACTTGTACCGGAGGTGCCTCATCCGTAATCGGAACTACCGTAGCAGATCCCGGAATAATTTCTAGGGTTGTCAACAGGGATTTCCTTACAGGATCGGGCCGGAATGTGATAGAGGCTTCGGACCAGTTAATCAACGGATTAATGCGGCTGAGCCAATTGTATCCCAGGACCAGATCGCAAGGAGAATCGAGACGTGTGACGAAGAAGTCCATGTATTGAACTTCGCCAGAAGGAAACCGGAGCAACAACCGGAGCATCCGATTGATGATGGAAGTAGAGCCATCGAGATACCGGACCCGCACCAGGTCCACCGTATACGTGGAAAATGCATTAGATTCAGAGACTTTCAATGATACAAAACAATGAGATGATCCGGAGTCCACAAGCACACGCACACGGGAGTTGAATCCTGCGACTACTCGAGAGAGAAGAGATGAAGAAATGGAAGAGCATAGCTCCGGCTCGGAGATGTCCGACCGGAGAGAGGAAATATCGAGAGAGACGTAAAGGGCATTAGGGAAGAGAGCGGAAGCGTTGAGACGAACCTCGGTGAGCACCCGTGAGTCAACGCAACTCGGTCCAGGTGCGGAGGATTCCGAGTTGCTGATCAATTTTTTGACTCAGCAGCCGCGGTGGCCGGCGTAACTGGAGCCGCCAGAGCCTGGGTGGTCGTACCGGAGGTCGAGGCCTGTGCGGCTTTGGCACTTGCCTGCCCAGGACGCTTGTTGCAGTTGTCGACTGTGTGACCCTTACCTCCACAGTACATGCAGAGGTTATTCTTCCGGCAACGCTCGCGTTCGTCCTGCTTGATCTGTCCGCTGGCGTTGAGCTTGTCGGCGTAGGCGCGAGTGGCAGGAGTGGCGTCGGACGACTTGGCCTTGCCTTTACCCTGGTTACCGGAACGTCCGGTATTGTTACCGGAGTTTCCAGCAGTCGCAGCAGTAGAGGAGGGTGCGGGAGCGTTGGAAGATTTGGCACTCTTGCCGGAATTCCGATTACTGGGTTTCGGGTTGCCGGATTGACCTCCGGTAGCGCTACCGCCACCGGAACCGGAGGGTTTATGGCGTTCACGCTCCCGGAACTTCTCCGCCTCGCGTTTCGAGTACCGGCCATCGATGATGCGAGCGACCAACTTCACTCCGTCGAGGGTGTTGGCATAGTTGTGATGAACCATGTCGTCCTTGATCCGACGGGGAAGTCCTTCGTAAAACTGATACCGGAGGACATTATCGCTCCACCGGGTCAAGACCGAAAGGAAGTCGAACTCGATGATGTAAGTGGTGATCCGGTCGCTGGATTTCATCCGGCACGCACAAATCTTGCCCTCGGCATCCCCAACCAGATCATGCGGCCCGAAATTTAACGTAAGCTCCTGAATGAAGACGGCAAAGTTGCCGTCCCAGACCGGAATGATGGTCGGGTCGTAAAGGTTGGGGGAAAACCATTGCTGAGCGCTGCCACGGAGGTACGAAATGATGTAGAGAATACAATCATTGTCGTCCGGAAAGTCTTGCGGGCGCTCCGCGAAGTGCAAATAGCACTGGGTGAGGAAGGACAAGAGTTTAGCCGGGTCCGATCCATCGAAGGTGTCCAGATTACGGAGATTGGATTGGTTGGATCGAGGAGGAAGGTCTGCGGGGCGAGCGGAGAACACGTTGATGGCATCCCGGAAGGTCCGGATGGTGTCCATAATTAAGGCCTCGTTGGCCTCAGGCGTCGGAACACGACGAGGGGCACGAGGTATACCGGGACCTCCGGGGCCACCACCAGGTGGACCGCCAGGGGGGCCTCCAGGTGGACCTCCTGGAACACCAGGACCACCGGGACCGCCGGGACCTCCGGGGCCACCTCCGGGTGGACCACCGGGAGGGCCGGGCGGTGTACCAGCACCACCACCATTACCGCCACCATCGCCTCCATCGCCATTGTTACTGCCCCCGTCATGAATGGAAGGAGCAGGATCACGCTCGGGAAGCTCCTCCAATAAGTGGAGGCTTACTGCATGACCTCCGGAATGTACGGAGTCTTCGGAAGCCTCCTGGGGATCTTCCGGAACCTCAACGATACGAGGCCCAGCGATGGGAGATACACTACAAGAGATTGCTGCAGCGCGGCGTAGATGGGGTGAAGCCGGATACCTCACCGGATTCTCGGGAGTCCGGGGATTGAGAACCAACCCCGGAATTGTTGTCGGAGAAGGCATAGGCGGCGCAGGTGAACTCTGAGTGAAATGCGGAGTGTACTGAAGGGAAGGTGATACCGGAATAGACGGGTACATCGACAGACCGAGAACTTGGACCGGAGTACTCATCAGAACGATCTGGCTGAACATACGGGATTCTCGGCGAGGTTCCCGACCAGTCCGACCAGTGTTGGAACGTTCGATTTGTTCCGTGTTGGGTAGATTTGGATTAGGAAGACGAGACATTGCCAGTCAGAGTAGCAAGATTGATAATACTGTTATATACCGAGCCGGCTCCGGTATGTTGGAGCGTCGGAGGGCCGGAGGGTCCGGAACATATACGAAGGAGTATCACAACACCACAGGGGGTCAAGGGTGAGTGACTACCCTAACCGGCAGGTATCCGATAGAAGAAGACAAGTCGGAGTACCGGAGGGAACCGGAGAGGACGGAGACGACTCAGTGCAAGGAAAGTGAGCCAAGCAATGTCAATTATCAATCTGACGTACAGGACATATTAAAGACGTATTTATACTAAGTATCTAATTGTATTCCATAAAAGGAAGGAGAGTGGTTCTTAACAATAAGTCAAGTCAGATGGTCTGATGAGAAGTCGTATGACAATAAGTGAAAAGAAAGGAAGACAGATAAACGGGAAATGCTCAGTAATCCTTCATTGCGTAAAAACCCGATGGTACCGGATGGTCCGGTAATATACCGGAGCCTCGGAACCTACCAGAGCTACCGGAAGGTCGACGAGAAGACTGGGGATGTTGCATGGATATAACATGATTTGCAGTATTGTTAAGAGGATATCAAGCCAATTTAACGGTAAACAAGCCGGAAAATCTATGAAAAATGCATGAGCAATCAACGTGAAAGTACGGCAATTTACCCCCAAGTTGGTGGTAAATTATTTGGGAGGTCTCTAGGAAGGTAATGTTGCTAATCGTGGTTTTTCGAATCAATTGCCATGAATTGGGGACAATGTTGGGATATTGCCGTGGGAGGGTTTTCCTGATGTAGCCCTTCTCTGGCTCATAATTCACCCATTTTGGATGTTCTAACTGGATAGTGGAAATATGATTTAATTATGACTTATATCAGTTTTTCTGCTGCTAACTCTTCTAATAAAACCTACTATGCTACCTGTTCTAACTAGAATGGTAGTATGGGTGAAGGGAGAAGAGGCGTGACTTTTTTCTATTTTTTTATTTTTATTGTATTTTTTCCTGTATTTTACAATATTTTTTGCTAAATTTCCTTTTTTTGGATATCTCTCCTCCACTGTCAGACACATTATAGCCTCTACATATTTTTTCTATTTTTTTCTTCTATTTTTCTTGTATTTTCTTGAAAGTTTCCTTTCTGAGCCATTCTAACTCCCACTATACCCAATAGGATTGCCTAATACAAGTAACAACTGAGAGCTCTAAGTTCAAAGGCCTATATGCAGTGCTTTTGAGGTATATTTCAACCTTGCGTGCAGCATTTTTTGCAGCACACTGGCTTTTCTTCAAATGCTTCATATTAGAAGGGGCACAGAGGGAGGTATGCCCATTCTAATATGAAGGGTTATGTGAGATTATTTAAGCTGAAGTGGGAAACCTTCAGAACTGTGTGTCTGATTAGGGATGGTATGGGTCGTATGGCATGGGACAGGCACAGCAACGGAGGCGGATACGCTGACTGCTAACTGCAGCGGTGGGGGCAGCCTTGTAGAGCATGCATGTTCTTGAGTGCATGATTGACACTGGCTGCCGTGGGAAAGGCGGTGGTGAATACAGTGATGGGGAAGGGTGGGGTTAGCACCGGATAGGACCAAGGCCAGTGGGGGATGTAGATGCAGACGCTGCCTGGTGGAATGTAGGCTTCATTGATTCTTAAATACAGAGTAAGCAAAAAGGGATACTCAGAGTACATGTATTGGAGACAGGCATATTGAAGATAGTGAAAGTGTGGGGCTGGATTATTACAGAAGCGAAAGAGGGAAGTGGAGATGCCATCTGTGAGAGGTCGGAGATGTTACTGGGAATTCCCAGTATGTAAATCTCCTTAACACTGGCACTTGGTATAGGGATCAAAGGTTCTGCTAGCGGTGGGTGGCCTTGGGCAACTTGAAGGTGGTGAAGGCGGAAGAATTGTGGGCTTGGATTATTACAAAAGTGAAAGAGGGGAGTGGGAACACCATCTGTGAGAGGTCAGAGGCGTCACTGGGATTTGCCTGTGGCACAATTATCTGTAGTATTAGGTGAGATGAGGGAGAGGGAGAAAGGGTTACTCAACCATGTTACATTTTATAATAGCGTCGGCTGAGCTGTCATTCTTAGGTTTCACTGAGAAACCTTCAGAACTGTGTGTCTGATTAGCTTTCCAGAGGTCATAAGTGAACTAGATAGATTGAAGAGAGGCAGACATACAGAGAGAGCGGCGACGACATGGTGGCGGCGTCTGTTGGACATGAACAGGGCGGCTATGGCGGCTGGGAGGAGAGGAGGCAAACATACAGAGAGAGCGGCGACGACATGGCGGCGGCGTTTGTTAGGTAGACATACAGAGAGAGTGACGACAACAGGGCGGCGGCGTCTGTTGGCCATGAACAGGGTGGCTATGGCGGCTGGGAGGAGAGGCGGCAGACATACAGAGAGAGCGGCGACGACATGGCGGCGGCGTCTGTTGGGCATGAACAGGGCGGCTATGGCGGCTGGGAGGAGAGGAGGCAAACATACAGAGAGAGCGGCGAGGACATAGCGGCGGCGTTTGTTGGGTAGACATACAGAGAGAGTGACGACAACAGGGCGGCGGCGTCTGACCTTCAGAACTGTGTGTCTGATTAGCTTTCCAGAGGTCATAAGTGAACTAGATAGATTGAAGAGAGGCAGACATACAGAGAGAGCGGCGACGACATGGCGGCGGCGTCTGTTGGACATGAACAGGGCGGCTATGGCGGCTGGGAGGAGAGGAGGCAAACATACAGAGAGAGCGGCGACGACATGGCGGCAGCGTCTGTTGGGTAGACATACAGAGAGAGTGACGACAACATGGCCGCCAGACGGCGTCTGTTGGCCATGAACAGGGCGGCTATGGCGGCGACGACATGGCGGCAGCGTCTGTTGAGCATGAACAGGACGGCTGTGGAAGCAAGTATTTATTTACATGTAACCAAGGCTGGTCCCTGTTCCAGTACCTCACCATCCAAGTCAGTGTCACACAATGGAATTCCAAGCTCGTGGAAATCAAGTATTGAACAGGGCTTTGCCATTAAAAGTTCCAATGTGTGCATGTCCACTGTTGATGGCAAATCTGTGCTCTGGCTCTGCTTATTTCTCTGAAATGTTACCTACCTTCTCTGAGACATTTCTTCTTTGATAGAACCCTGTAGCAGCACAAAATTCCCTGGTGAATACAGGACGAAGGTGATGCCACAACCAATCAAATCACGGTTTACTCACACTTCATATGTTTGTGAGTCCTCCTCTGAGAAACACGCATCTGGCCCTGCCATCACAAAGGTCATGCCACAACCAATCAAATCACGGTTTACTCACACTTCACATGTTTGTGAGTCCTCCTGTGAGAAACACACATCTGGCTCTGCTATCACATTACCTAAGGGCATAGTGGTTAGCTGTCTTGTCTGCCCAACATGTGCCGCCGTTGTGTATATCTGCCTCTTCTCCTCCCAGTCGCCATAGCCGCCCTGTTCATGGCCAACAGACGCCGTCTGGCGGCCATGTTGTCGTCACTCTCTCTGTATGTCTACCCAACAAACGCCGCCGCTATGTCCTCGCCGCTCTCTCTGTATGTTTGCCTCCTCTCCTCCCAGCCGCCATAGCCGCCCTGTTCATGCCCAACAGACGCCGTCTGGCGGCCATGTTGTCGTCACTCTCTCTGTATGTCTACCCAACAGACGCTGCCGCCATGTCGTCGCCGCTCTCTCTGTATGTTTGCCTCCTCTCCTCCCAGCCGCCATAGCCGCCCTGTTCATGTCCAACAGACGCCGCCGCCATGTCGTCGCCGCTCTCTCTGTATGTCTGCCTCTCTTCAATCTATCTAGTTCACTTATGACCTCTGGAAAGCTAATCAGACACACAGTTCTGAAGGTCAGACGCCGCCGCCCTGTTGTCGTCACTCTCTCTGTATGTCTACCCAACAAACACCGCCGCTATGTCCTCGCCGCTCTCTCTGTATGTTTGCCTCCTCTCCTCCCAGCCGCCATAGCCGCCCTGTTCATGCCCAACAGACGCCGCCGCCATGTCGTCGCCGCTCTCTCTGTATGTCTGCCGCCTCTCCTCCCAGCCGCCATAGCCACCCTGTTCATGGCCAACAGACGCCGCCGCCCTGTTGTCGTCACTCTCTCTGTATGTCTACCTAACAAACGCCGCCGCCATGTCGTCGCCGCTCTCTCTGTATGTTTGCCTCCTCTCCTCCCAGCCGCCATAGCCGCCCTGTTCATGTCCAACAGACGCCGCCACCATGTCGTCGCCGCTCTCTCTGTATGTCTGCCTCTCTTCAATCTATCTAGTTCACTTATGACCTCTGGAAAGCTAATCAGACACACAGTTCTGAAGGTTTCTCAGTGAAACCTAAGAATGACAGCTCAGCCGACGCTATTATAAAATGTAACATGGTTGAATAACCCTTTCTCCCTCTCCCTCATCTCACCTAATACTACAGATAATTGTGCCACAGGGAAATCCCAGTGACGCCTCTGACCTCTCACAGATGGTGTTCCCACTCCCCTCTTTCACTTTTGTAATAATCCAAGCCCACAATTCTTCCGCCTTCACCACCTTCATTGGGTAAAAACCCGATGATTCCAGATGACTGGAGCCTCAAAGCCTACCGGAAGTACTGGAAGGTTGACAAGTGGGTTGGAAATGCTGCACACTTAATAATCCCACATAACCCTTCATATTAGAAGGGGCATACCTCTCCCCCCCCCCGCCCCTGTGCCCCTTCTAATATGAAGTGTTTAAAGAAAAGCTAATATGCTGCAAAAAATACTGCACCTGAGGTCAAATATGCTGCAAAAACACTGCAACATATTGGCCTTTGGACTTAGAACTCTCAGTCGTTACTTGTATTAGGTAATCCTGCTAGGTGTTGGCTCAACAGTGAGAGTGGAGATGACCTAAACAGGAAATTTTCAAGAAAATACAGAAAAAAATAGAAAAAAAAGAAAAGACTCTGATATTGGAGTTGGAATATCCAAAAAAGGAAATTTACTAAAAGATGTTGTAAAATACAAAATAAATAAATAAAAATAACTCCTCCTATGCAGTATATTTGCCTCTCTGACTTGAAGCTTTAACGAGAGAATGTATTATTGAATCCAGCCATTGTGGATCATTCAAAAAAGAAAATGCACTGGAAAAAAAAAAAAAAAAATAAGAGAGGAAAAGAAATAACCACTCTTCTCCACCCACCTGCCATCGGGTGAGACACTCTAAAAAGGAAATTCACCAAAAAATCTTGTAAGATACAAGAAAAAAATAAAAAATAAAAATGAGGGGAAAAAAATCACCCCTCTTCTCCCTTCCACCCAATAATCCCACATAACCCTTCATATTAGAAAGAGCATACCTCCTTCTAATATGAAGCGTTTGAAGAAAAACCACTGCAGCATATGGGTCTTTGAACTTAGAGCTCTCAGTTGTTACTTGTGTTAGGTAATCTATTGGGTGTTGGCCCAATAGTGAGAGTTAGAATGGCTCAAAAAGGAAACTTTCAAGAAAATACAAGAAAAATATATATTTATATATATGTAGAGGTTATAATGTGTTTGTCAATGGAGGAGGGATATCCAAAAAAAAAGGAAATTCAGCAAAAAATATTGTAAAATACAGGAAAAAATACAATAAAAGTAAATAATACAAATAATAACTCCTTCCATGCAGCATATTCACCTCTGTGACTTAAAGCTTTAAAGAGAGAATGTATTATTTAATCCCACTAGGGTGGGATACCTAAAAAAGGAAATCCACTAAAAAAGCTTGTAAAATACAACAAAAAAAAAAAAAAAAAAAAACACTCTCCCCCCTCCACCCAGTCGCCATTGGATGAGACACCTAAAAAAGAAATTCACCAAAAAATATTGTAAAATACAGGAACAAAATCACCACTCTTCTCCCTCTACCTATTCTAATTAGAATAGGTAACGTAGTAGGTTTTATTAGACGGGAGATGTAGTGCTACTTTCAAGAATGAGTAGCTGATATAAGTCACAATTAAATCATATTTCTGCTATTTGTATTGGACTTGATAGGTCCTGCCATTGCCTTGAAATTGATAGCTATCTGTATTGAGTGCTATAGCTGCCCATATTGAGGTCGCAATTGATGCCTGGTTGCATTAAATACTAAAATCTGTTCAAAAAGCACCAGCGCTCGGAAAGTATTTTGCATTTTGCTGCCAATCACAAAATGCTATAGATGACTCTTGTAGCCCCTGATGAGCTCTACAATTTGGGTATAGGGATCAAATGTTTGGCTGATGACTTTCCTTTTTGGGACACTAACACTTTCATCCCAAAAAGGAAGTTTGCTACATTGACCCTTCTCTGGCTCATAATTCAACCATTTTGGATGATCTAACTGGATAGGAATGTTGTTCTAGGTTCTTTGAAGCCAACTTGGACACATTAAAGCCTACTACATTGCAATAATAGGGTGAAAATAGCATAGTTGATAAATTGTTCCCTGGCCATAATATCCTGGGGATATACAAATAGAAATGACTCTGGAGTGCACTACCTTGTTTCTTCAAGCTACAAAGATACCTTCCAGGTAGTTTATTGTATTCCAATGGTGAAAAACATCGCAATTTGATCATACAATCAAATTTCACTTTGGCCCTATCATGTGCTCCTCCATGATATGAGATACTCCAAAACACATCCTTTGGGATTGTATGATGTATTCATAGTAGTAAAGTAGGCAATTGACACCCAAGGCACCCTGTTTCAGGCTGATCTTGTTGTGTATTCTTGTTCACCATATTCAGTATGCCACCGGGTCATGGATGATGTTCTGAAGGTTCTTATAGTTTCCTGGGCTATATGACCAGTTTTGGGTCAAAAGACAGGCCAATATATAATGATAAAACTCGAACATGCTTAATGACACCTTTTGCCTATTTCATGAATAGGACATTAAGGAGATCATTTAGTGGGAAATGGACATTGGAAGTAGGATCAGACAGTGAGAATACTCTATATTACAGTTTATTTCAAGTTCTGACTGAATTCTGAGGATATGGGTTTGAGGAGAACTTTTGCTCTGTATGCTGGCCTTTGTTCAAAATACTATCTGGCCATTAGGGAGCGCTGAAACTAATAAAGAAACCAAATCTTTCATTACTTGCTGAAATTCAAACAGGAGAATCAGTGGCTCTAACACTCACAAAGAATCCAAAGCTTTCAAAGATGCTTTCAGCACTTCATGAAATACATAGTTTCCTACAGCACTGATTTGGTGACTGATTCTCAAGATTTCCTTTTGAGATTCAAATTTGCGGGAATCATGTGTTTCATACAGTGCTGATTTTGGTACAGATTTCGAAGGAATCAGGATGTGTATCAATGTACATTGAAATTTTTAGCAAACGCGGTGTGATGATTTACGCTGGACTGTTCATCCTAGGTCCAACTAGCTCGGTATATAAGGGGCCTGAGGACCGGAGGCTCCGGAAGGCTGGAGGTTCCGAAAGACCGGAGGGTCCGAGAGTGGTCCGGAATGGTATAAGGGGGGATCACAACACCACAGGGGGTCAAGGGTGAGCAACTATCCTGACCGGCAGGTATTCCGGAAGTCGGAGTACCGCAGGTGAACGAGGAGAGGAGTACAGAGACGACTCAAGCCAAGCAAACTGACGTACAAGACATATTAAAGACGTATTTATACTAAGTAACTAATTGTTTTCCATAAAAGGAAGGAGGGTGATTCTTAACAATAAGACAAGTCAGGAGGACTGATGTTAAGTTGTAGGACAATAAGTGGAAAGACGGAAAAGCGAATAAACAGGAAACGCTCAGTAATCCTTCATTGCGTAAAAACGATGACACCGGATGGTCCGGAGGCTCCGGTAATATACCGGAGCCTCAGAACCTACCGGAACTACCAGAAGGTCGACGAGAGGGCTGGGGATGTTGCATGGATATAACAGTATCCCCCTCTTAGGTTCCTCTCCCATGAGGAATCTAAAAGGAATGAACTTTGTCGAACAATGAAGAAGCGTGGGAAAACAAACAAGATCAAAAAGTCACGTGCTGTTTGTTTTGACTCAGACCTTTCTTTCTTTCGCACCACCACCACCTCCGGTACTCAAACAACAGAATATGATGTCAAGCCACGGCAACACCGACAGTGGGTGCGAGGGGTCCCGTGACAGCAACCACAGTGACGCTGGCAACGGCAAGAAAACCGGGAAGGGAAAGGCACGTGCGACGACGGCGGAGCTGCGGGACGAGGCTGTCCAGCAGTTCTACGAGGAACGGGAGGCCCGCCGGAGGGCTTTGATTGCTGCATACCAAGAGCAGGCGGTGGAAGCCTCCCACTGTGCGGAGGCCAGGAGGACGCCACACGTGCTCTCCAGCTTGCCTGCGAGCCGGAGTCGCTCGACACGGAGGCCCCGGCTTTTGATGAAGTGCCAGTGATCGAGACGATGTCCCCGGAGTGTGTGGAGGTTGGCGAGGAGGAGGACGAATTGGATGACAAGGACGATAGTGACGTCGAGCAGGAGGGCAAAAACGGTGCGTCGCAGCTAAACCAGAGGTTCTGGTACTAACGGGTTTTATTTTCGTAGCATGCGACTCCTGCCGGAAGAGCGGGGAGGTATGCGTGGTCGAGGCAGGGCGCACCGCTTGCCGTCATTGCCGTGCGAAGCACATTTAGCGCAGCTGCGCCCGTCCTCTCGGCCCCCCTCGCGTCAGCAAACGACGTGAGGCACAGGAGGCCGGTCGTCAGGGGTCCGCACCCATTGCGGGGCCCTCGCAGACGCACCGGAACACCGGAACGCCGGAACGGAGCGGGTTGACCGGAGCGACCGTGAGGTGCACCATCGCACGAGGAAGGAGCGGGGGCGGAGAGTGCGGAAGGGGGAAAAGAAGGAGAGTGGGAGCCGGAAGCTCTGGGAGCTCCAGGCCGACGTCGGCTACCTCGCGGAGCAGGTGGGACGCAGTATGATGTGTTACAAGCTGGCATTCTGAGCGTGCCAGCTGATTTTGAAAATGCTCGCTGCACCGGGGAGTGGAAGGGAGGTGCCTCCCGGAGTCGAGAGAATGCTCCGGTGGATGGCGGCCGATATGGAGGCCTCTGCGTGGGACTTCACCCTGGCGGAGGAGGCGGAGCTGGATCGGCTCACGGAGGAGGAGAAGGAGGGAAAGGACGAGGACGTGCGCCCGGCAAAGCGCTGGAGACTGATGAAGCGCGGAAGCCCCGTAAGGCAGGAGAAGGAGGTCGAACCCACCGAGTTGGAGGACTCGGAGGCGGAACCGGAGGCTCCGGTTGCGCCCTGAGCCTGTTCCGCTTCCTGGCCCGAGGATTTCCGGGTTTTGGAGGGCGAGAAGGACGTGGAAATGGTGGATGAGGGGATGGACGTGGATGCGCCTGGGGCGCAGGAGGGGCCGGAAGGGTCCGATGAAGAAATCGTTATGACGTCGCAAGTCGCAAGCCAGGTCGCGGAGGAGAGGACTATTCGAGTCCTCACCTTCAAGCCTGACCTGGAGCCCGTCCCACCTCCACCTCCCACTCCCTCGCCTGCGCCGGAGGCTCCAGTGCGGATCAAGACGGAGTCGGAGGAGCGGGGATTCCAGACCTTGGTGCTCCAACCGGGAGCACCGGCGGGATTCCACGAGGAGGAAGGCGGAGTATTTGTGATCGACGATTTGGGTGAGGAGATGGGGGATCCAGAGGCTCCGGAGATGGCGGAGTCGTCCGGAACGAAGGAGTGAAGGCCCTGGAGGCCTAAGGACAAAATGAACGATGTAAATATAATGAGTGTTGTATTTCTGAAAACGGAAGAATTTTTTTCTTGGTTTGAATTTTGAGTGATGAGTTAATGTTTGGATCCGGGATTATTAGGAAAGCTACAGTGAAAGTTGTTGATGTGTTCGGCGGCGTCCAAGTCATCTGTAACAACCCAAGTGTACTGATCGTCAGTGTTCTCATAGCCGAGCCACTAAACGTAGTACCGGAGCTAAGTTCGGAGCCTCCGGTCGATCTTGGAGTCAGCGATATGCCTGATTGTGAAGTACAACTCACTGTCAATGATTTCTACAGCAGCCGGAGGCGGCTCCTCGGGTTCCAGGAAGAGGTTCGGAACGTGCGGTTTGAGTTGGGAAATATGGAAAACTGGATCAGGCACTTGGTTTGCTAATAACTTCGTAAGGGCCAAGGTACGTCTCCGAGAATTTCGGAGTGGCCCGGAAGGAGTGAAGATGCTTCGCAAGGATGAGGATCTGATTGCCGATTGACAGTGTAGGTTCCGTGGACCGTTTCCGGTCTCCGGCTTCCTTGTAACGCTCCTGGGCAAAGGTGATTTGTTTCCGGAGGAGCTGATGTAGTTTATGAAGATCGACGATAAAATCCTTGGTGTACATGTTCGCAAATTCACATTCCGGATGAACCGTGATTGACAGATTGTAACCCTTATTGACGAATAAGGGGGAGATGCCAGTCGAAACATTCAGAGTTTTAATGAGAGCGAATTCTGCGAGCGGAAGGAGTCGGTCCCAATCGTCGTTTCATTTGACCATCGGCCTCCAGAGGATAACCGGAGGTGTAGTGGAATGTAGTGGATCCCCATGTTGAGTAGTTAGCCCAGCGACTGGAAGAAGGAAGTGGTGAATTCGGAGCCCCGGACGCACGGAACGTGTGGCGGAACACCGTGTTTATGAATGGACGTGAATGAGGAAGAAGCGAGGGAGCTCCGGTAATTTTAATATGGTTTATCAAAAAAGAATGAGAATGACCGAAGAGAGGGAGTTGCTCGATGAACTCCATAGAAATGAGATGCCACGGCCGGAGCGGAAACGGAAGGGTTTTCAGGAGTTTGTAAGCCGATGTCGAGGCTTTTTTGTTACACTTGGAAAGAATGTACGATTGACAGTAGTCGTGGACATATGTGCGGACCTCCGGTCAGGTGTGCTCAGTGGACGAGTGTCGGAGTCGGTCCAGAGCGTCTCCAGGAACCAATGGGACATGTATGTTCGTCGAGCTGGGAAGACCGGATGGATCAACATTACAGTGCGGAGATGTGCCGGAGGTTGCGGAAGTCACCCACAAAGGCGAAGGGACAGTTGTCGTAGTGTGAGTGGATGTCGTAGTGAGGTTCCTTAACATCCATAACGACGCAGAGTGGACTGGGAGGATGTGCTCTGCTGGAATACTGGCTTTTTTAGATCAATAAGCAGCTGATTCTGGCGAAGAAAAAGTTGAAAATTATCGGAGATTTCATGCCTTATCCCCCTCTTAAGGGTAGATGTCCCATCATCTACCGACAATATCCACACCCTCCGAATTGTTCCAGTAAGAACTGGAGACCACCGGAAGCAGTGGGAAGCTCGGAGGAATTCCATCAGCTCACAAGGAGCGAAGGGAATTCATGGTCAACACCAAGGATTTGATTGTGGGGCTCCGGAAAAGCGACAAACTGGAAGCTAATCCAGAGGTCCACCGGAGCCTTGATACACGGGTAGACCAAGTTCCCGTCAAAATCACAAGGTTTAAGGGAAGATTCCGAGAGGTCTGAGCATGCGGACTCGGAATATGACCGGATGAACAACACCTCGGATGTTACAAAGAGGTGGAAAGGTGGAGCCATTCACCGAGAGAATGAATGGAAGAGGCGAAAATTTGAATGAAAAAGGCTCTGAGTGCCCAAAATGTTTGTCAGCCAAGTTTTCTCCCCCAGGTTGAGGAGAAGAAGCACTGGAAAATCACGAGTCTGGAGTCCTGGGGCTCTGGTAAGGACCAGTGAGTCCGGAGCCTCCAGATCCAAAAGAAGCAATGGGAAGGATCCGTGTGCTGTTGAATCGGGGAAATCCGAGATGAGATTGTTGAAGGATTGAACCAGAAATATCGGAGTTGTCGCCAAGAAGGGATTCTGTCCTATGCGACGATGGTTGTTTCGGTCATCTGTATTGAGTAGCGGAAGTAACCAGAGATGATCTCTGGAACACGATGTTGTAAGGCAAAAGACCGTTGCGATAAATTTTCCTTAGGTCGTCAGAAGATTGCCTGAGCTTCGGTAGAGGGACAGAGAAGCCAGCGCATTCAGAAGGCTTCCGACTAGTCTCCGGAGGCAATCGAAAATGACCGGAGGTCATCCGAAGTCTTCCAGATGAAAGTGGTTGTCAAGCCCATGGTCAATTCAATGATTCGAAGGATAATCGGCGCAGAAGGAGAGTTTTTTGTGAACAAGACCGCGGAAGATGATCCGGATTCCGCAGTCTCGGATGTGGCGTAACCCCAAAATTGGAGGTTGCAAGGTCATGACATAAAAGGGCGAGGATAAACCGTGTAAAAGGTAAAGTTGCGAATGAGGTTATGAGGCCTCTTTAAATGAGCGATCCAGGAGCAATAGCCGGGCAAGTGGCGGAACACCCGGAGGACCGTGAAGCGAGTAGCTTCGCGGTATGACCAGTGTTTACGGGAAGCATTAGTGCTCCGAAGTTACCAGTATGAGGAGTGCTTAACAGATGTTGTCGGAACAGCCGGAATGAGCGGAGGAGTCGTCCGGAGAGTATCCGGGACGATGTCCGAAACCAGAGTTTAACCGGAGGGACATCCGGAACCTGGTGACGGCCAGAATTTCCGGAGGGAGAGACGAATGTCTTGATGATGTCCCGAAGGAACAGTGGCATGTAAGCCGGAGAGTCTGGAAGGACTCGTGGTGAACGCGTCAGAATTGTCGGTGTGAGCAGCGGAGAGTGTCGGAACTCCGGTGCAGCATTGCTCTACCCATATTTGGGAACCGAAACAGTATCCGCCATAATTGCCGGTAGTGTGCACACTAAAACCCCATGTGGATATGAAGTGGATCAGTTGGAAACTTCCGACCAGTCAATCAACGGATTGATACGGTGGAGTTTGCCGGTATCCAAGGACCACATTGATGGGGAATCAGAAACGATGACACAGAATTCCAGACTTGGAATTTCACCAAATGGGAATTAGATGGGGAGTATGACAGACGTTGATGCTGATTAATGGGAGGAAGTTGCCGATGAGATCCGGAGGTTCGGAGGAACATCTGGAGCTTCCGAAATCCGAAAAACTTGGTAAATTCACAGATAAGTAAACGAAGATACAATCCGAATAGGAATAAGTCAGAAGTTAATTCCCGGGGCAATTCCAATTTGTTAGATATAGTGAAATCATAGATCCAGCTCATAAGAGCGGGACTGTCGTGAGTGTGGGAAAAGAATGGATGCGTGGTTAGGATAAAACTTGGAAAGACTTTGGGAAGTCAACGCGGACATCCGGAGGTTGAGTTTGCGAGACTGCTGGTCATTCAGGCACGTTTGTTGGTCAAGTTGGTGGATTTGGCTGAGGGAACTGCGTCGGACTGAATTGGATGCTTCCTACACTCGGCAACCTTGTGTCCGGAGCCTCCGCAATACATGCAAAGACCCTGGTGCTTCCAACGTTTGCGTTCCGCAGGAAGAATTTTCCCATGTTTGCCAAGCAACATAGCGACTGCTGGCAGAAACTTCGATTGACAGGCTCCGGAAGTTTGACCGGAATGTTCCGGAGCCGCAGTCGGCGGAGTTGAAGGTGCGTAAGACACAAAACTAGGACCGGAAGGTGCCGGTGAAATGGTGCCAAAACCGGAACTGCCGGAATCTCCTCCGGAGGGTTCAGAATCACCCGGAAGTTGAGAAACTTCAGATCCGCTGCCAATACCAGTAATCGATACGGCGGACGATTTGCTGGAAGCCGTCGAGAGAACTGGGATATGGATATTGGTCCAACTCCGTGGTGATCCGGAGAGGAAGGGAAGCGCAGAGAACATGACTGAGAGCAGAATCGCTCCAGTCGAGAACAGCAGCGAATTTGTTGAATTCCTGGAGGAAAGGGGTGATCCGGTCGGAGTGTTTCATCCGGATGCGTCGGAGCTGATCCACAGCCTCTCCGATCAAATCTCGAGGACCGAAAACGTCGAAAAACTCCATGATGAACAAGGACAAATTTCCTTGCCACGGAAGGTCCTGCTGTGCGCTGAAAGGGTTGCTCAGGTTCAACGGTCTAAATATGCAACTGCCCTATCAAACGACTGAGTTACACCTAACTCACAAAGTGAGATTAAGCGCGACTAAACCGACAATAGACAGACTCCAACACCACCACACTCCCTTAATGACCTTGATGCACTGACGAGATTCGGGTCTTTTTGGACACAAGTATAGGTCCAAGGAAACCACGAGTAAACATATTTCTCATGAAAGTATTCAATTCCCGTTCCCCCAAGGGTGGCTAAGTCTCAACTAGTCTCTTGAAGTGGCGTTCAAGACACAACCTGAATTTATCGGTTGGTTCCCAACGTGGATTTAAGTTTCCCAACTATGCAGATATAACAGCTCTAGACCGGTTTGTTTTGGTGGACTATTAATCCGGTGGGCTGTTTAGACCCGGTTGTTTGGCTCACACCTTATTCCACTTACTTGGCTCGCGCCTCAAACTTGCTTGGCTCACGCCCCGTAACTATGGCTCAAGCCCCAAAACACACACAATGGCTCATGCCTCGAACTTGGTATGGCTCACGCCCCATAACTGACACTTATAAATCCTACTGATGCTATTCCAAAACCGAACTGAAATTCTGAGACTAATTGACAGCCAAAGATTCAAGCCTAAACTTCAACTCCGTACGCAAGGGCTGTATTGCTCCTCACTTTCTGGGGTCCGGTTCAGTGCCGTCCTCCCTAGTTCTGCCCCCCTTATATACTGTACAAAAACTATTACATGTGCGTGATTACTAGGCTTCGGGTATTCTACTTAATTAATTAGCCTGAAATCAGTATCTGCGGAGCGCGTTCTAGCGTTCCTATTCGCTACTTGAGCTCTCCTATATGTTCGTCCAATGACTCCCGTCGATCAGGGGATTATATGTGTAATTAGTCCCCTGAATAGGGTAATTGACCGATATCTTCCTCTGTGGTAGATGCCTCAACTTCTAGTATCGTTGACTGGATTGTATGGTTTAATACCTTTCCAATGATACCCCTTAATCGGTATCCAGAAACATGCAGTACAGGCTTAATCCGGTCTGCGGCTTATCGGGTGATCGCGCTGTCGCGGATCTGGTGTATAGGGGTAGTAATTGTAGGTCCAGGCCTATATCAGGTGACCCAACGCGTCGCGTTGGGTAAGCCAAAGTTGTGTAAACAACTAGGTGTTTCCCTCCCGAATAAGGTTCTCAGCGTGCCAATAAATGCCAGAGGTGGATAATATGATTCTCCCTTTGATAGTGAGCATTGCTTTGCCTTCCCACGTATAGAGGGTGTTTCAGGACTTTGATGTATGGGCTTTGAGCCTTAATCCGGATTCAACCCCCAAATGTCCCAAAGGTGAAGTTTCCAGGAATAAGCTGTTATTGCCAGTTTTAAGATGATAATGCAATATGGCTCGGAGTTGCACGTTTGGAGCTCACGCCAACCTCTGGATGAGCGCTGAATGTCATGCATTCGTAAAATTTGAGGTTTCGCAAATTTCACAGCTTATCAGCGGACAATGCAGTCCGGTACTCCATGCCGTGCATGTTGCACTCGGGCAGGCAGCGGCTGAACACAATCTTTTGTGATCGCCAGTCCACCTCGGGGTTGTGCTTGAACAACCAATCATACCCAATGAACATGCGAGCCTTGCCTAGTCCTGTGACCAAGAACCGTTGGCGCTCAACCTGGGGTCCGACCAAAAGCATCAACTCAACGTAGTGAGTGATCTTTCCCCGAGAGTTCTCTGTTCCGTCTGCGTTGCAGGCGCCTATGTGCACGTCAAGCCCATGGAGCTCGAAGCCTTCTGCTTTGGCATAATCTCGATCGATGCACGTGGTAGTGCAACCGTTATCGAGAAGAGCCTTGACAGCGCGCGTCTTCCCGGTGTCCAACGCAGTCAGCGTAACGGGAACGAGCATCTCGTGGTGCCGCCTCTGCTTCTGGATTTCCTTCATCTCCTTGGCAAGCCGATCCTCAGGCTGTGCCAACTTCTGCGCCGCCTGTGTCTTCTTCTGACTCAGCATCACGCGTGTTTTCTTTTGTTTGGGCGCTTCCTCCCGATCCTGGGATTGAGCCCTCACGGCATCGCCGTCCTTTTTCGTCTCACTATTTTTTGCACTGGTTTGGGTTCCAGGGGCCTTTTTGAATGCACTCCATCTCTTATTTACTTCGTCCATCTTCCAATTGCGAATAATATGTTTCCGATTCTGATTCTCCAAGATACGTATTTTTTGTTTGTTTTCTACATTAGCTACTAGGAAATCGTTTATGCTCTTTCGTAGACTAGTATTTTCTGGGGTATGAATATCATATGCCGGGTCTGTAACTATGTTGCTAATATTAATGTCCTTGAGATGTGCATATTTGTTCGTGACAGGGGGCACCACTTTGGCTGCAAGCGGGGGCCCCTTTAAAAACCCTTCTCGCGAAGGACGGCTGCGAGAGCCTGCAGGTCGTCCTGTGAATAGTCCTCGGTCTTGATCGACCGGATATTGAACTTGGACTTGGGAGGCTCTGGGCACTCCCACTTCATGTGGCCCTCCTTGCCACAGTTATAGCATTTAAAAATGTGTGGTGTCTGCCACACACGGTCCACATCCATCGGGGCGGTCTCCCCCGGCCCGATCTTCTTCGTGAGGTTGGGCGCCGGCCTGAACCCCGGTGATGACTTGGCAGCCGGCGCTTGTGCACGCGCCGGGGTCCAAAACATCCGGCTCTGTTGAGCCTCTCGGAGCTTCTTCTGCTCCATCACGCCGCTGATAGCCGTCAGCCGGCGCTTCAAGCCCCGATAATCCTCCGGGACTTCCACCCCTCCAGCGTACAGCTGGTTTCGAACGTCCTCTGTCGGAAAAACCCGCTGAACGTGATAAGGAGAGATAAGGGCTTATCAGGCGATAATGCATCGGCCGGATTATTAGTACATGATAAGATGAGACAATCTAATCAGAGACGGCCAAGATTTTCAGGATTCGAGTCATTATAAGGGTTTGTGCGTCAAATAAGGCATTATAAGGAAAGGACTGTCTTGAAAGGGCTGATCAGAGCAGGTCAAGATTTTAAATGTAGGGATTTGAAAGTAACGAAAAACTTACTGACCTAGTGTTACTAAACTAGGTCATTGGCTTGACTTGTTATTACCAAATGGCGTCTTCGCAAGGATCGAACCTGCGACCACTTGATATCAAATCAATTCTAAGCATAAGCACCATAACAACTACGCCAGGCAGTCCTTTACAATACTAAGCAATGTGTTCAATATATGGTGCCGGGGCCCCGGTGTCCATCAAAGAAAAAGAAAAATTCGCGCCTTCATACGCTCACAAGTGATTTTTCAAGCCGTAGTATGGATCTATTTGACTCTATCGACGAGACCTTGTGGTGCGTGGGGCGACAGAAGAGGCTGCTTGGCCGGTTGCAGCCTCCCGACTCCCACCACCGCGTCTCCCACTCTGCCTCGTGGCTGCCACGCACCCGACCTCCGCCTCAACCGCCGCAGCGGGCGCAGGTGCGGGAACAGCATTCAAGTTGTCCGCATCCACGTGGCCCAGCGTGTCATCAATGCTGTTGGTTATATCGGGAGCTGCCGAATCACCAAGCTCAAATCGTCTCATCGCATCGACAATGGCTGTCCTCTGTACCGTCATCCCCGGTGGCGTCAGACGAGGATATTTTGAGCCCCGCAAAAACGTAGTCATGAATTGTTTTGAGTATATTTTTGACGTGCGGAAGGTGGGCGTTTGAAGAAAGCAATTTTTGGTAGGTGCGATAGTCCTGTTCACACTCTATTCCAGAGATGGCGCCCTTTGTGGCCCATTCCTTGTCCGGTGAAACAACAAAGCGGAGCTAGGAGATGGAGTCAAGAGTCTAAAGGGAAACAAAGTAGAATAGCGCACGAGGATTGCTGCTGCAGATATCGATGATTTGGTCACCATCTTCAAACCAAGTCGTACGCCATTCGAATTGGCAGCAGGCTTATCACCTATAGCGAGACTTCCGGGGCTGAAATCCATTAATCGATGAACCTATATTAAGACATTCGGTTCCAGAAAGAAAAGGAGACGTGTCTTTACGTACCTTCTTAACAGCTGGACTCAAAAACAGCTTGGTCATGTTTTGAGTAGGACCAGGGAATAAAACAGGAGCATAGGGTGTCGGTTTTGTGTCTGTGGGAAATTTGAGAAGACCCAAGAGAACGGGATTATCTCGACGATCAGCGCTTGCTGTAGTCAGCAGATCAAAGTCGATATCGAGACCCTTCAAAGTATTGGGAAGGGTCTTGCGAAGGGTGAAGATGAGGGAGGAGTGAGCATCCCCGTGCTCCCGAATGAACTGAATATTGTATTATTAAGATCTGCACAATGTATATAAAAAACTGTTCACGCACGTCCTTGGCCAGATTGCTGTACTTGTTGAAATCTAAAAGTTCATGGAACTTGTCTGGAATCTCTTGGTAGAGTGCAACGGTTAAAAACTCCGTGTACAGGTCGTCCGTTGAGAAGATAGTGGCTGGATCGGACACAGTTTCGGATGGTTTCGTGGAAAACATAGAGGTATCGATAAAAAGGGCCCGAGTGAAAAGGAAGCGTTTGGACCAGCTAACGACTTGGCTCTTGTAGCCTAGCCTGTCATTGGTCTGGCCCCGGCGCTTCTTCGAAGAACTGGCCGAAAGGGTGCTGATTTCCTCGCGGAGCGTGTGGTTTTCCGCTCGGAGATGGGTATTTCCCTTTTGAATCGCTTTCAAGGCCTGCACAACGGGGATTCAGGGAATGCAAGAGAGCATCACAAGGGAGCCGTACCTCTAGTAACTCAGGTCGAGTAGCACCGGTGTAGTCGGCGTTGGGTGGTTGGTTGTTCTCGTCGCGGTTTTCCATGGCAGAGATTGTAGAAGAATATGGCAGGGAAGAAACAAAGAGTGACGAGACTGAGTTGCATCACGCACCACGAGGAGACTGAGTCTGATCTGACAGGGTCGACATGAAAGTACGGAAGCTGGACTGCTAATTCTGGACACGCTTCGGTACGAAAGGGGTCAAGTAATGTTCCCAACACTATTGAACTTTTCAAAGGCGAAGCATTGGTTACCCGGTCCAGGGAGCATGGTAAGTTTGGTTCCGGATCATCTTCAGGGGTGCCTCAGATGCACCGCTCGAAATCGATCATAATAGCCTTGACCGGCGTGTGTTTAACTTTCAAAGGACGTGTTTCGAGCACCTTTGTATATTCAATAATCCGTGTAATTATCTTGACCTGAGTTGGTGTTTTGCTCAGATATTAATTTATTATAATGCAATTAAGACAGATGAGAGAATGAGAACACACACGATTCGCGGTCAGATTCTTTGACCAAAAGGTCGGTGTACTCACTCTTTGGTGATTATCTCCTAGTCTGGACGAAGCTTATTGTGGGATTCAACTAGGTCTGTGAAGGTCTGTGAGCTTTTTCGAGGACGCAGAACGATGCCTACGCTGGGTTCAATCAGCTCTTTGACCTTCTCGTGCACCTCTCCAACTCGGGCGATTCGGCAGGTGTGTGTCGAAGAGCAACCAATGTTTCACCCGAATCTTGCGGCAACATTCCCTCTTCTCCCATTGTAGCGTTCAATGGAATTGACTGGAGAGAAAGAAAGATCGCTAAGCTGTTATGTGATCATTAGAGGGAGGTACTGCGTACAGTTAAAAGATAGCCGACAATGCACGCTCGAGCGGCGGAGGAAGGAACCGGGTCGCATAGGAGAGCAGCTTGTGGTTAAGAAGAGTGAGACCAGAATGTCAGGATCTGCTTGGTTTGTGGACAGTCATGGAGGTTGGGTGGAAGGAAGCGGACGCGGGCATGTGATCAAAATTGATCAAAGTCAACCATCACGGTGTTTGCGACTTTTGTTTGAGCCTCGAGCTTGCTCACACTCTGAGTGTAAACTTCGTAAAATCTCTCCCAGCCAAGCTGTCTCCCCTCTTAATCTCGTCAATACTTCCACTCTGATGGCTCCGGCTCCAAAACTTGCATCAGGGACGAAGGCTTGTAGCGTCTGTGGCACTGGCTGGAAAATGAAAGGTCTGAAAAACCATGAGAAAGCATGTGCTTCCAGAAAAGCCAGGCAAGAACAGGATGCAAATTTTGCTGGACAACTCAACGCCCAACAACGTAAGTTTGAATTAATTGACCCCGGCACAAAACTCGGTAAAATGACATTGTATCAAGGTTTGGATGCTCATTCAGAAGGTAAAATCCATGAGCCCCTCCGAACCTACTTTCTTCATGTGCATACAGCGGGTCCAAGTCAGCGAAACCAAAGTTCAGTCACGTCAAATTCCGTGCCGGTTCAAAATCATAATATTCCTGGTATGTTATATCTTGCCTTGCGTGGTATTGAATATTCAACCATCATATGTAGATTATCTCGACTACAATCCACCAGAAGATCAAGATGAAGGAGAGGATTCACCTGCCGATATCACTGAACAGCCAGCCGGAAACCCGGTCGCTCCCCGGCCAGAGGAAATAAAACGCATATTTCATCCTCACAGTAAACAGCAACCTATGTTTTAATCTTTTGATGAATATGTGGCCTCAAATATTGCCGAACAGCCGATACCCACTGACGAGCAACCATGGCGACCATTCCGATCTCAACTGGATTTTGAGGTGGCGGAATTCTGTGAGGTCAATATGTTGAACAAGGATTCTACTGAGACATTGATCTCTCTCATCCGGCGCTGTATGTTCAACCTGGACGACTTTATTTTGGCAGGTCAACGTGACCTCGACCAATTATGGGAACTGGCCTCGCATAAATGCACTCCAGTACGTCTTTTCGAGTTCGCCTCCTCAGTGATCTTAAATGCCTTCAGTTTGAGAAAGGTACCATCACGATCCAGTACAAAAACGAAGATAAAATCTTCGATACATACACTCGGCCGATTTGGGACTGGGCACGCAGTCTTATCCAGGATCCGTGTCTTGCTTCGTGTTTTGTTTGGGATGCTGAAAAGGCATACAAATATAATGGTGACTCTTATATCCGCTTCTACCATGAGCCCTGGACTGCAGATGCATTTTGGGCTGGGCAAGTAAGTCAATGGTCATTTATTTGTACTCGAAATGTGCCTTCAAACCTTGCTTATAGTCAACCTTACCGAATGATCCCGCAGCGAAGCCTGTCTGCCTTGTGGTTTATGCTGACAAGTCAAAACTTTCATCGTTCGGTACTCAAAAGGCCTATGCAGTTGTTGCCAGATTGGCCAATATTCCGGCCGTGATTCGCAATGGTATTCGGTTTGGCGGTGGTCAGGTAGTCGGTCATCAACCTATTGTATGCTCAAAATCTACGGCATCTTTTTGTCTTCTGACAAGTGCTTGATATACAGGTAAAAGACGATCCCCAAGAGAATGGCAAGCCGGCTTTCAGCAATTTCAAAAATATTGTATGGCATACGGCATTTTACAAGTTGTTAGAATCCCTTGCACATATGGCCAAGGTCGGTGAATGGACCAACTGTGGAGATGAAATCCTCCGCTGGCTTTGGCCCACAATTTTGATCCTAGCTGCCGACTACGAGGAAGCGTAAACCATTAATTAATTCGGTCGCTCTTTTGCTGATGATGTATCTGACAGATGCGTGATGGCCCTCATTCGGGGTTTACAGGGACTTTATCCATGCCCGATCTGCTTCGTTCCTTGGCAGGAACAGAGTGACCTTTCCGCGGAGCATCCACGGCGCACAGCAAAAGGATCCGAAGAGATCCTTGAGAAAGCTAGAGCTCAGAAGACCGCAGCTGGACGTGAGGAAATTCTTAAAGACAACGGTTTGCGTGATGTTGAGGTATTTCAATCTCTCCGCTGAGTCGAGGACTGGCTAAATAGTTACTTCAGAATGCGCTCTGGAAGATCAGAGGCTCGGATCCCCACGCTGCGATCTCTTATGATCCACTGCATGCAGATGACGGCGGCTTTTGGGGTGATCATCTTTTTGCTCAAAGTAAGGCCCGAGTTACGGAGTTGGGCCGAGCGGCCATTGTGAAAATAGACTCGCAGTATGTTTCATCCTTATGCTGATTCTCGTATGCTTACAATTCCCAGAATGGCTGCCTTTCCGCGCTGGCGCAGATTAGGCCACTTTGAAACAATTATGAACACATCATTCAATGACGGTTCAAAACACGAAGATATTGCCAAGATGATGCTTTTTGTGGCCCACAATGTACTCGTTGATGATGCGGGCCTCCTTCTATTGCAGGCACTTCGGAGTTACCTGGAATTCCGCACATCCCTCTCCCTCGAAGTCCACACCTCAGAAACAATCGCTGATGGGGAGCGCGAAGTTCTAATTCTTGACTCCGTAATGAAGGTTTGTCTAATTGTCACGAGAGCTAGCTTGGAGCTGATTCAAACCCATCAGGATTATATTTCCGCCTGCGAAGGAACAGACCACTCTGAGAAGAACTGGAATTTCCCGAAATTTCACGCTCGACAGCATGCATTTGATGACATTAAAAATAAGGGGGCCAGTCGAAATTTTGGAACGAAGACAAGTGAATCCATGCACGGCCCAATCCGCCAAACGTACCACAGAATGACGAACTTCAAAGACGTAACTGCCCAGGCAAGTTCGATCATTTCCTGTATTAAAATCTCTGTGACACCACTCATGGATTTATTCAGCTAGTCAAACATGATCACCGCCGCACGGTCGCCACTTTCATTCGGGACCAGATTGATACACTTAATGAAGACCCAGATGAGAGCCCAGAGGATTTGGAGCATTCAATATCGTCTAACGTTGACATCGGGTCAAAGCTTAAGCCCATGTCATTCTCGACGAGATGTCCTCGGACCCCGCATTTGACCGCTTCCGCGTGAAGTTCGGGAATTTCATGTCGCACTTCCTCCCAACGTTTGGTTATAACTTACCAAACAGGCAATGGATGAGGTTTGAAGGTGTGGATATGGTGTGTGCCTTGATCATCTTTTGAGTACACCATGCTGATGTTCGGCCGGTAGATTACACCTTTTCAATTCCTTAAGGTTCATTACGAGTCTATGGGTACTTGGACATCTAAAGCAGAGTTTCTCAGATGCAACCCGAAGTTCCACGGCCACCCTCGCTACGACTGTGTCTTGATTAAAACTGTGCAACAACCCATCTTCGCACAGATTATATACCTATTCTCTTGTGTCGTGGAGAACAACTCACATCCATTTGCGCTGGTTCAACCATTAGATGCTCCCACCGGTCGTTTAAGGAGGAAGGACAAATTATTGCGCTTTCATAGGGTCCACGCCAAACCCAGAAAGAGCTCCGAATTCGTGTCGGTACATTCAATCATTCGCGGGGCAGTTCTCGTCCCCGACTTTGACAACGCTGGCGAGTTCATTGTATTTGATGTTTTGGACACCGATACCTCCCTCAGACTGAAGACCTTGTACCCGGAGCATCGTTAACTGTAGTAAATTTAATTCAATACTTGTGTACACATGCAGAGTTATCAAAATTCCAGAGCGCCTGGTTCCTGGACAGGGGAGGATATCTGCCCAGGAGACACACGAGAGGCAGCACTTTCAACGATCTGCTGCGAACAAGAGTCGGTGGCATTGAGCGACTCTCAAACAATAACGATGCAAACCACCACTGCACCTAATCCATATGAGATACTCAGCCTTGTTCAAAATGCTATAAGAAGCGACACGCCTAGAGCCCATCACTCGCGTCTTCCTGTGAGCTACCCCGCAGAACCTCGCGACTCATGAGCCATGTGTCGGGTTTCTTCATGTGTGCCTTCAAGCACTTGGCAACCCTTCATCGAGATAGCCTCGCAAGTCGCGAGGTGCATCGGGTCACTCAGACGATGAGGGGTACATGCCGGGTGGAAGCTCCCAAGTCGCGAGTCGTGAGGGGCTACGGCCGCGTGGTGAACGCTCCCGAGTTGCGAACTGCAACTCGTGAGGTGTGCCTATAGGACTAGTCCGGATTGGTGGCAGCAAGCAGTGAAGTGGTGCCACAGGAATCCGTGCGGCAGGTTGTGGCGGCACGCCGAGCAACGGGGCGACCTCAGAGGCAATGCAACAAGATTGAAGGTTTGGAGCACCAAGATGAGCCGTAGATAGATCACAATGCAAGAGGTAAAGCTGGCGGCAGACACTGGAGAGGCAAGACAGCGCATATTCAGCGCAGATTGTCTTGCCAGCGGTGGCCGGCTAACTGCCGTATAAGGCCGCCCTGTTCCTTTTAAGGGCCTTATTATGTCATTATAAGGTCCGCGGCTTATAAGGCTATTTTTATTTTTCCGACATCATTCACGAGGTTCTCAATGGTTTCCACAAGAAAGGTATTGTGGGGGGTGTCCTTGTCGTTCGGGGCATACCCCGCTTCCTCGGGGTTCAGCTCGAACGCCTGGATGAAGTCGGCCAGGGGAGTCTTTCCCTGCCGAGTTGTCGTAAGGTGCATGTGCGCCGTCTGCTTGACATTATTGTCCTGGAACGTCCCTTCCAACTCCGAGATCAAATCATCGATGTGGTAAAGGCTGTCAAGCCCCTCGCGTAATGTACGCTTTCGCCAGTTACATACCCAGTTTGAGGCTGGGCACGGGGTACCATCGGTCCGACCCAGTAAGGAAAGGGTGAATGCAATCTTCTTCTTTTCAGAGTCAAACTCCGAGTCGTATGCCCATAGGTGATTAAGGAGGGCGTCGAGGAAGGTTTCCCACTTGCTCTTGTCAGAGCCATCGAAAGTGGGGGGGAGACGGGCGAGGATGATCCAAGAGGACTTAGTCTCTCTCGGGGCGGGGTCGAGGTCCATAGCGGGCATGTAAGAGGTGGTGCCCTGGTTCTGGTCTTCGTCGGCCATTGGTAATATGAGCGACGGGCGAAGTGGTTGGTAAGGTAGTTGGGAGAGGGCAGCGTAAAGTCGATCGAATGGGGTGAAGGTAGGAAGTTCGGTAGAACGGTATAAGGAAGTCGGCGGGGATGAGGTTCCCGATGAAGAGGAGGTGGATGGGGCGCGGAAGGTCACTGTGTTGGTACGAATCCGCATTCAGCAGTTGGTGAAATTGCAGCGGTCTCTTGCGACAGAACTACCCCGGGTCTTCTACAACACCCCCGGAGATAGCGAGGCAGTCTTCCACGAAGGTCCGGCTGGCACTCCTGTGACTGCCATGTGGCTTGGGACGGACTCAATGTTTCCCGTTGATAAGCCGTGAAACCAAGTACACATGAATTTTGCGATTTTGCATGATTCAGCATGTCAACACGCACTGAGGGACCATCAGGGCACTCTGACTGAGTGGTTCAGTCTATTAGCACAAGCTACAAGGTTAACGAGGACTTCTACCGGTACCTTCACAAATGGGGCCACCAGATATCTTAGTTAACTAAGGAAACTTGACGATGGTGGCAGAGAAACTAGGACATACAAGGCCTAAGGCTGCTTGCTAGGACACAAACAGCATACCAAAGAGGTTGTGAGGTCGAGATACCAATTGCTGGCAGGCAACAGTGGGAAGAACCCAATTATTCACGACAAGACTATTTAGACCTGTTTTACCCAAAACTGGGGACGCGTTTGATCATGCATTGGGTCCAGACCGAGTCTGGGGATGACTTGAACAGTAGGACATGATCCAGCCGTTTAGCCGCGAGGATAAACCAGAGAGAGAGAGACAGATTGTGATATTGTGGATGAATCCACCAAACCAAACCAGGGACTATGGGGTATCATTGGGAAGGTAGAAGAGTTGTGCAGAAGCTTCAAGACTATTCAGGCCCGGGACTAGAGGCTACAGACGAAGAAGACACTTTCTATCCACTTAATCAGCAATCACATGTGTCGTGTCAAACACCACATGTCTACCATATGTCTCAACAAGACACGACCAATCAGGAGCCAGGGATTAGGACTTGGGTGCCACGAACAGACGGACATTGTACAGTAATCATCGTGATGTAAACCATAGGGCAGTAGTATAAAAAGGCAGCAGAAGGAGAGGGCAAGCTAGCACATCTGGGGGCGCTGTACACGTTGTGTCAGCCACTGGAACCGTCGCTCTGATAGCCGTGGAGGTTAGATTTCTTTGAACGAATCGTATACCAGACTCAGAATCAGAACACGGCAATTGATAGAACACGGCAATAGTCAGAACACGGCAAACAGACCCAGAACATTGAACAGAACACTGAAACCGTCGAAAGACACAAAAAGCGCAGACTTAATGGTCTTAAACCTACCCTATACTGTCTCCTTGACGTCCTAGACGTTACTTGTCCAATACAACTTGACTTGACCAGTCAAATCTTGCAAAAGCGCGAGCGACCCTTAGTTAACTAAGTGATCGACCGAGAAACCAGCTGCTATCAAGTCTAATACTTGACTTACACCCCCGAACTTGCACTATGACTCTCTCTATTGAGGGGTTAGGGGTTGATAGTGTTGTGTGTTGTGTGTGGTTTAGAGTTCATAGCTCTGCTGCATTAGCATTTCGCATTTCGCATTCACACATACCTGAGAGTTAGTGTTTTCACCGTGGCCTAGCGTCTGTCTGTTCGGTAAACCGAAAACAACTGGTGCTGCACTTGTTTAGACTCGCTGTGGACGAGGTAGGGAGTCGGAGGGTGGGGAATAGGGAAAATGGAACTTCAAATATGAGAAGCCAAGTAGAGGGTAAGAAACCAAGTAGTGGATAAAGGGATGGGGGAAAAGGGAAAGGAGGTCTAAGGGTAGGGGCGGTACGAAGGTATGAAGGGTAGTCTTTTATTATGTCACGCTCAAGGCTCAAGAACACCCAATGGACGCACAATGCAGATTGGAGGTGCTCGGTAAGAGTGAGGCTCGAAGAATGATGGAATAAAAGACTAAGGAATACAAGTGACTAGCTACACTACTTATACTGTTCAACTGTGGCTATGTAACTAGTGCTAATAATATATACAATAGAGTGTCCATGTGCAGTAAGCACCATAACCATGTGTTCTGAGTAATAAACATGCCAGAACCGTATGTTCTGAGTAAACGTCCCGAAGCCATGTGTTCTGAGTAATGCCCATGCATACTCCACATGTCTGCAGCATGACACCTGTCAGCTGTCCGATCACCAATCTGTCGTGCTTCATCGGCATGTTCCTGTGGGAACCCGATCCCTGGCTGTCCGATCACTGATGACTCAAGCATAGCCTTGGTGTTTAAATAGACAAGCACTTGATTAGGCACTTAGATAAGGCGTTGTCGCGATTAGATAACGTCTGAATTGTGACACGCATACAAAAGCTCGAAAGTGCAGCTGTGTCACGATTTAGACGTTATCTAATCGCGACAACGCCTTATCTAAGCGCCTAATCAAGTGCTTGTCTATTTAAACACCAAGGCTATGCTTGAGTCATCAGTGATCGGACAGCCAGGGATCGGGTTCCCACAGGAACATGCCGATGAAGCACGACGGATTGGTGATCGGACAGCTGACAGGTGTCGTGCTGCGGACATGTGGAGTATGCATGGGCATTACTCAGAACACATGGCTTCAGGACGGTTCTTACTCAGAACACATGGTTCTAACATGTTTATTACTCAGAACACATGGTTATGGTGCTTGTAGCACATGGACGCTCTATTGTATATATTATGAGCACTAGTTACATAGCCACAGTTGAACAGTATAAGTAGTGTAGCTAGTCGCATGTATTCCTTAGTCTTTTATTCCATCATTCTTCGAGCCTCACTCTTACCGAGCACCTCCAATCCGCATTGTGCGTCCATTGGGTGTTCTTGAGCCTTGAGCGTGACATAATAAAAGACTACCCTTCATACCTTCGTACTGCCCCTACCCTCCGACCTCCTTTCCCTTTCCCCCCATCCCTCTATCCACTACTTGGTTTCTTACCCTCTACTTGGCTTCTCGTATATGAAGTTCCATTTTCCCTATTCCCCACCCGCCGATTCCCTACCTCGTCCACAGCGAGTCTAAACAAGTGCAGCACCAGTCGTTTTCGGTTTACCGAACAGACAGATGCTAGGCCACGGGAAACGTTGAGTCCGTCCCAAGCCACATAGCAGTCGCAGGAGTGCCAGCCGGACCTTCGGGGAAGACTGCCTCGCTATCGCCGGGGGTGTTGTAGAAGACCCGGGGTAGTTCTGTCGCAAGAGACCGTTGCGATTCCACCAACCGCTGAGTGCGGATTCATACCAACACAGTGACCTTCCGCGCCCCATCCACCTCCTCCTCCTCGGGAACCTCATCCCCGTCGACTTCCTTATACCGTTCCGTCGAACTTCCTACCTTCACCCCGTTCGACCGACTTTACGCCGCCCTCGCCAAACTACCTTACCAACCACCTCGCCCGTCGCTCATATTACCAATGGCCGACGAAGACCAGAACCAGGGCACCACCTCTTATATGCCCGCTATGGACCTCAACCCCGCCCCGAGAGAGACTAGGTCCTCTCGGATCACCCTCGCCCGCCTCCCCCCCACTTTCGACGGCTCTGACAAGAGAAACTTTCCTCGACGCCCTCCTTAACTACCTATGGGCGTATGATTCGGAGTTTGACTCCGAGAAGAAGAAAATCGCGTTCACCCTCTCGTTATTGGGTCGGACCGATGGTGCCTCGTGCCCAGCCACAAACTGGGTACGTAATTGGCGAAAGCGCACATTGCACGAGGGGCTTGATAGCCTCTACCACTTCGATGATTTGATCTCGGAGTTGGAAGGGACGTTCCAGGACAAGAACGTCAAGCAGATGGTGCACATGCGCCTTACGACAACTCGGCAGGGAAAGACTCCCCTGGCCGATTTCATCCAGGCATTCGAGTTGAACGCCGAGGAAGCGGGGTACGCCCCGAACGACAAGGACACCCCCCACAACACCTTCCTAGTGGAAACACTAGAAGGCCTCGTCGAGGAGGCGGTGCGCACCCAGCTCTATGTGGGTGGAATTGAGGTCCCGGAGGATTAAGCGGGACTCAAGAAGAGGCTGACGGCGATCAGCCGGGTCATGGAGCGGGGGAAACTCCGAGCGGCTCAACAGAGCCGGATGTTCTGGACCCCGGCATGTGTACAAGCGCCGGCTGCCAAGTCATCACCGGGGTTCGGGCCGGCGCCCAACCCCTCGCGAAGAAGATCGGGCCGGGCGAGACCGCCCCGATGGATGTGGACCGCGCGCGGCAGACACCCCGCGTTTTTAAGTGTTATAACTGTGGCAAGGAGGGCCACATGAAGCGGGAGTGCCCGGAGCCTCCCAAGTCGAAATTTAATATCCGGTCGATCAAGACCGAGGACTATTCGCAGGACGACCTGCAGGCTCTTGCAGCCGTCCTTCGCGAGAAGGGTTTTTAAAGGGGCCCCCGCTTGCGGCCAAAGCTGCGCCCCTTGTCACAAATAAATATGCACATCTCAAGGACATTAATATTAGCAACGTAGTTACAGACCCGGCACATGATATTTATACCCCAGAACATACTAGTTTACGAAAGAGCATAAACGATTTCCTAGTAGCTAGTGTAGAAAACAAACAAAAAATACGCATCTTGGAGAATCAGAATCGGAAACATAATATTCGCAATTGGAAGATGGACGAAGTAAATAAGAGATGGAGTGCATTCAAAAAGGCCCCTGGAACCCAAACCAGTGCAAAAAATAGTGAGACGAAAAAGGACGGCGATGCCGTGAGGGCTCAATCCCAGGATCGGGAGGAAGCGCCCAAACAAAAGAAAACACGCGTGACGCTGAGTCAGAAGAAGACACAGGCGGCGCAGAAGTTGGCACAGCCTGAGGATCGGCTTGCCAAGGAGATGACGGAAATCCAGAAGCAGAGGCGGCACCACGAGATGCTCGTTCCCATTACGCTGACTGTGTTGGACACCGGGAAGACGCGCGCTGTCAAGGCTCTTCTCGATAACGGTTGCACTACCACGTGCATCGATCGAGATTATGCCAAGGCAGAAGGCTTCGAGCTCCACGAGCTTGACGTGCACATCGTCGCCCGCAATGCAGACGGAACAGAGAACTCTCGGGGAAAGATCACTCACTACATTGAGTTGATGCTTTCGGTCGGACCCCACGTTGAGCGCCAACGATTCTTGGTCACAGGACTAGGCAAGGCTCGCGTGTTCATCGCGTACGACTGGTTGTTCAAGCACAACCCCGAGGTGGACTGGCGATCACAAAAGATTGTGTTCAGCCGCTGCCCGCCCGAGTGCAACATGCACGGCACGAAGTACCGGACCGGATTGTCCGTGAAGGAAGAGAAGTTGGAAGACGGCGAGTCGATCCTATTGGTCGACTTTGCAGAACAGATCGATCTGCGTGCGCAAGGATCACAGGCGCAGCAGATGGCGGAGGAAGCGAATCGTGGGAAGGAGCGCATGACCGAAGGGAAGGTCCCGGAGGAGTACCACGAGTTCGTAAAGGTGTTCGCGAAGGAATCGTTCGACGCCATGCCCGAGAAAAGGCCGTGGGATCACGCAATCGAGCTTAAGCCAGGATCAAAGGCTGTAGATTGCAACATCTGTCCGCTTTCGGTCACGGAGCAGGGGAAGTTGAACGAGTTCCTGGAGGAGAACCTGAAGAGTGGGAGGATCCGACCCTCGAAGTCACCGATGGCTTCGGCGTTCTTCTTCGTGAAGAAAAAGGATGGCAGCCTACGACCAGTCCAGGATTACCGGAAGCTCAATGAGATGACAATTAAAAATCGTTATCCACTTCCGCTAATAAATAAGCTCCGTGGCGCCAAATACTTCACGAAGTTGGATATCCGATGGGGGTACAACAACGTGCGGATCAGGGAGGGAGATGAGTGGAAAGCGGCGTTTAGGACGAACCGAGGGCTGTTCGAGCCGCTCGTGATGTTCTTCGCCCTGACGAATTCCCCAGCGACGTTCCAGACAATGATGAATGACATCCTTCGAGAGCTCATAAACGAGGGAAAGGTCATAGTCTACCTGGACGATATCCTTATCTTCACCGACAACTTGGAGGAGCACAGAGCACTAACGAAGCGGGTACTTAAAATCCTGCAAGACAATAAGCTCTTTCTCAAACCAGAGAAGTGCGACTTTGAGAAGACGGAGATCGAGTATTTAGGAGTCATCATTTCCTACAACTCGATGAAGATGGACCCGGTGAAGATCAAGGGCGTGATGGAGTGGCCGGAACCAAAGAACCTTAAGCAGACACAGGCGTTCTTAGGTTTCACAAACTTCTATCGCCGCTTCATCCGAGGATACGCGGAGATAGCGAAGCCGATGACGAGGTTGACCGGGAAGGAAGGCTGGAGCTGGGGAGAGGAGCAGAAGAGAGCGTTCCAAAGGCTCAAGAATCACATCGCCGAAGACGCTGTACTGGCGCTTCCCACAGATCACGGGAAGTTTCGAGTCGAGGCAGATGCATCGGATGGAGCTATAGGAGCGGAGCTCGCACAGGAGCAGGAGGGCGAATGGCGCCCTGTTGCTTTCATGTCTCATGGACTCAATGAGACTGAGCGGAACTACGAGATCTACGACAAAGAGATGCTCGCGATCATGACCGCGCTGGACGAGTGGCGGGAGTTGTTGATGGGCGCAAGCCAAACATTCGAGATCTTTACTGTTCATCAAAATCTCGAATATTTCAAGAAGCCTCAGAAGGTTAATCGCAGACAGGCCCGGTGGATTCAGGAACTGGCAGAGTTCGATTTCACATTGCACCACCGGCCTGGAGCGTTGAACAAGAAGGCAGATCTCTTATCTCGGAGATCGGATCACGACCAAGGGAAAGACGACAACGACAATGTTGTTCTGCTGAAGCCAGAGTATTTCCGAGCACAGGACATAGTGCTGGAAGGGCCGGAGGCAGGGATCTTGGAAGAGATAATTAAGGAGAAGAAGATCGATAAGAGCGTTAAGCTGGCGCTCGAGAAAAAGCTACCAGCCTGGGAAAAGAAGGACAATATTATATATTACAACGGACTTATATATGTACCCCGGAATCAGGAGTTGCGCGATAAGATTATTGGACTCCATCACGACCTGCCCATGCTCGGCCATCCCGGAGAGAACCGCACGCAGGAAATGGTGGAACGTAATTATTGGTGGCCGAGACTGGGAAACCAGGTCGCCGAATATATAAAGGCCTGCGAGGCTTGCCAAAGGACTCGAGTGCGCCGGTACAAGCAGGGAAAGCTTAACCCGCACAAGATCGCTGAGGGGCCTTGGCAGATTATATCCATGGATCTTATCGGTCCGCTGCCGGTCAGCAATGGCTTTAACGCCATCCAAGTCTGGGTCGACACTTACACGAAGACGCTCCATTGCCAGGCAACGAACATGGAGCTGACGAGTGAAGGTGTCGCCCGACTTACCCGGGACCGCGTGATTAGATATCACGGCATTCCCCGTAAAATTATATCGGATCGGGACACTCGATATTTATCCGGGTTCATGCGAGAGCTTAACCGGCTTCTCGGCATAGAAATGAACCCGAGCACGGCATACCATCCGGCGACAGACGGACAAACAGAACGGATGAATCAGGAGATTGAAAAATATCTCAGGATCTTCGTCAATCACCGACAGTCGGATTGGGCGGAGTGGCCTGCATTGGCCGAGTTCACTCATAACGATAAGACCAGCTCGTCGACGAGCATGTCACCTTTCTATACGAATACGGGATACCACCCCTGGAAGGGGATAGAGAACTCAGTCGAGTCGCGCAATGAGGCCGCGAACGACTTCGCACAGAAAATGAAGAGGATCCGCGATGAAGCGTCGGTCGCTCTTGAGAAAACCCAGAAAAAGATGAAGAAGTATTATGACGCGCATAGGCGCGAGGCGCCTGTATTTAAAGTCGGCGACATGGTTTGGGTGGAAGGAAAGAACATAGAGACAGATCGACCGACAAAGAAGATAGACGATGTCAGGCTGGGGCCTTACGAGATCATGGAGAAGGCCAGGGCTTCGGCGTGGAAGCTGAGATTACCGGAGACGGATCAGACATATCCGGTCTTCAACGAAGCACTTCTCACGCCTTACGTGGAGCCGCCCGAGGGACGGAAAGAGAAGCGGCCGGGACCGCAGATCGTGCAGGGACAGAAGGAGTACGAGGTGGAGGAGATCCTCAACCACAGGAAACGTGGGCGAGGCTACCAGTATTTAATCAAGTGGAAGGGATACCCCATCGGGGAGCGGAACTGGGAGCCAACCCGGAACCTTAAGAATGCACCGGACATTCTCAACAAGTACAATGCAGAGCATGACTTGCGTCTTCGAGACCGTAAATGCTTGAAATCTCCTTCTTTCAGACCTTTTCATGACAAATGTAATCATGAATGGATTATTCTACTGAGGAACCCGGCTCTCAATGGAAACCCCCATAAAAAAATTAGTATTAATTTGGAAACCCGGATATTGAGGGTTCTCCACAACCGGATGCCTGGGTAGGTGCCGACACTGCCGAGATGGCAGCTGGACGTCACTTTCTAGGCAATGATCTCTTGTGCTTCAGAATTGCTTAGCTAGACAATCTGGACCAGATTTTTCGCTAGCCAGAACTCGAATAAATTGAACGATGTTACACTATGATGAAGGATAAGCATTTTGACTGGTTATATCCCTCCTGCCTACAGATGGCACCTTTGTAAGTTACACCCACAGGGACTTTTCGGCAGGAGGGGCCGAAGCAGACTCAGGCTGCGTGCTAGTTGGCTCAGAGTCAGCGCAAGTGTGAGTATGGCTGCTGTTCCCAGCACCCACCCCAGCGTCAGCTTTCTCTTTTTTTTTTTTTTTTTTTTTTTTTTTTTGGTGGTACGATATCAGTAGGCGAACAACTAACTTGGTTGGCCTTCGGGAACTGCGCAAGGGTTAGAGGATTGTATCCCCCATGAGAAGTGATAAAAAGTGATAAATAGACACCCACCGCCCAGGGTAATGTTTTATACACGAAGCGATTTGCAACAGTGTGGGATTCCAAGCCTAAGGAGGCTGACGCGACCTTTTTGGCTCGATACCCACTAAAACCTTGGGCTCTCGAAGCCAGTTTTCTGGCAGAGTCTCCTCATCCTTCAGCACTGAGCCCCAGGTCTGTAGCACTAGAGCAGGCTTGATGGAGAGGGATTTTCCGTACCGGGACTGGTTTGTCATAATACAGTCAAACTTGAGACGTTCATTTATGGCATGTAGCCATCTGTTATGGATTTCGCTCTCTGACAGGGGTGCACCTTTGTTTCCAATAACAGAGTCGCAAGGGACTTTCCAAATCGTCCATAGTGATTCAGATATCAGTATTTGGTACAGGCGTGAGGCTCCTGGTAGGTGCCGTCCTTCTTCATCTTTGATTGAGGCCAGCCCGCATCCAAGGACGGCTCCGAAGGACAATTGTGGCCATTGGTGATGTTTCCATAGCCACAGTTCCTTGGCTAGTTTCCAGATTAGCTCTTGGCCTGGGCGTTCACACTTGAGAAGGATATGTTCCAGATCTTCTGTCTCGCCACAGGATTGGCATATGCCCCGGTCTTCACATTCCGGGATGTGTTTCCAGAATTTGCCTATGCGGTGTGCCCCGTGGATGGATTTCCAGAAGAAATTGCGGGCCTGACGTGTGAAGTCCTTGTGTCGTATTGATTTCCAGATTGCTGCTGGGGTTGGCAGACGGCTGAACCCTTGTTGGGTCGCTGTCTGGATCTGGCCGATGTTTTTATTGGTTGCATCGCGTTCTACTTTCTGTTTGAGCTCTTTTATCCCTGCATATGCAATGGCTTGGGTCATGCTTGAGAGTTTGACCCCATGTAGGGTCATACCTGGATCTATGTCGAGATCAATTGTTTCTGTTAGCAGCTTCCTGCTCCCGTCAACGGCAAGATTGGAGGTGTATGTGCACGCATCCCTGCTACTACTTGGGCTGTCTGACTGGACCACCTCAAAGGAGGTGGCTGCAGAACAGGACTTAAGCTCCGCGGCGAGTGCTTGTAGAGGTAGTCTGTCTGCCACTCCAATCCAGCCCTTGTGTGGCATTTATCTCAGCATTTTGGGCTGTCTGGTTCCATGATTTTGGAAGCCTAAAGCAGGTGTTCTGCTCACTCACTTCACCATACCAGAGGCTGCCCCCCAGCCTGGATGGCGCCAGCTGTGTTCTTTCTAGTGGCACCACTGGTGGTAAAACTTGTTGAGTTCTGAATGGGTCCACGTTGGACTGGCTCTGGGATAACTTCGCTGTCCTCTCCTGGGTTCCTCACCTTTGTGAGGACACGGAACCCTTCCTTAAGGGACCTGATTTCTTTAGGTGGGAGGAAGACCTTTGGCTCCCCAGGTGCTGGAGGTTGTCTGTCCGCAATGGTGGCTGCAGATCGTGGGTCCCACTTGGGAAGTAGTTGGTTGAGTCTGCGCTCAGCTTCCTTCGCGCACGTGTGAGGGGTGGTACACCCCCTTTTGTCTCTGTCATCTGTACAATGTGTGCAGTTGCAGTTGTTTGAGGGCTCGTGTATATTGTCATGGAGCCTTTGCGCTACCATAAGACCCTCCCCTACCGAAGTGACTGCATGGTGTTCCCGGAGGCATTTGCAGCCTTCTGTGTTATTTCTCTGGGTTTGTTCAGGGTCTTCTCCAAAGTGGTGGAACAGTGGTAGTTGTTCCCTGATGTGTACACTTGGATTTATGGTGTCAAAAATTATGCCATATTTGAAGGCACACTTGAGCATGCCTTTGAGGCGAGGTGGCCATTTCCGCCGGTTGGGAGTCCACTTCTGTAGGAACATGTTGACATGGGAATGTTTATCAACTCTGGAGTCTTTCACATCCAGTCGCGCGAATTGATCATCAGCATAGTATGCCCAAGTAGCCCTTTCCTCAGGGTCCATTTCAAGGTATGATTTCAGCTTCATGAGCTGGATTGCATCATTCCTGGCCTGCAGGTCCAGAAGGTTTTTCCCCCCCTCACTGATGGGGGCCATCAGCATTTCCCGGGACACTGGGGATGATTTTGCACCTCCCCACATGAATTCCCTCTGGGATTTCAACAAATGCTTCTCAATTTTGTCAGGCATGCCGTTTACCTGCGTCAGATATTGTGTCATTGATCCAGTGGTTATCTGATCTATGTGCCGGCGGGCCTCAAGGGTCGGGTGCATCCGCTCCCAGCGCTCTAGGGTAGCATCAATTTTTTCGAGAACTGGGGTCCACATTGCAAAGTTGTTGATTTTGTTGCCTATGTGGCCTCCAAGTATGCGCACCGATTCACCCTCTTGGACTATGTGGGTATTATCAGGGATAGGCAAGTCACCTTCATTTAATTTCCGGGTGTCAATGACCTTTTCTCGGTACTGTGGTGTACCAACAGGGATAATCTCTGTCTTTGCAACATTGAACTTTGCGCTCGATGCCAGGCACCATTTTTTCAGAATGCTCTGGAGTTCTTCAAAGCGGTCTGATTCGTCTAGATAGACTGTTGTATCATCCGCGAACATTTTCACGATGACTTTCTCCACCAGTTTTGGTACAGATTTACCCTTCAGATTTGACCTGCGCAGCATTTCTGCCAGAGGTTCTATTGCTAAGTTGAATAGGAGACATGAGAGTGGGTCTCCCTGCCTCACTCCCGTTTATGACGACCTGGGTCTCTGCATCAGCATATAGTGCTTTGATGGTATTTATAAACATCTCAGGTATCCCCCTTTTTTCCAAGGTCTTCCACAAGTATTTATGGGAGGTTTTATCATAAGCCTTGTCTTGGTCAAGAGCCACAATGGCTCCATTTTGGAGTTGTTCCTCAGAGTACTCGACAACTTCCATGGCGAGATAAATCTGGTCTGCAATCTTCCGGCCCTTCATAAATCCAGCTTGGTCCTTGTGTATCAGGACTGGAGCAACCTTTGAAAGTTTGTTTGTAAGTGCCTTGGTAAATATTTTGTAGTCTGTATTCAGGACTGTGATAGGCCTATAGTTGGCAATATCCGTGGGATCCTTCTTCTTCCAAATTGGGCACATCCATCCCTTGGCAAATTCCGTTCCTGGTGTAACCCCATGCCGCTCGATGTTGTTGTAGACACAGGTGAGGACCTTTACAATGTTAAATGTAGGAATCGGGTCTGAGTCACCCTTTGCATTGGCTGATTCATTTTCTATATAAATTGCGTGGAGTCTCTTCCATAGCTCCGTCGGGATGCCATCAATCCCGGCCGCTGTTCCAGTTTTTGATTGTCGGAGGGCCTCTATAACATCCTCCTCCTCGAGTTCTTTGGCCAGTGCATGCATTTCTGGGTTGTCTGCATGTGAGCTCATGCCTGCAAGTACTTCCTCAATTGCTGCATCTTTGTAGCGGTGTTCAGCTCAGTCTCATCGAATTGGAGATCATTGTGGTAATTTCTGGCTAGTTCAGCCATCTCGTCAGACCGCTTGCTCCCTATCTCAGGGGTGATGTCAGTGCGGCGGAGGAAAGTGGTGGTGTCCCATGGTGTGTGGTCTTTACTCATTCTGACCGAAAATTTGGTGATCCGGTCAAGTTCTGTGTGACACCGTATTTTTGTTTCGGTGCGGTTGCAGTCTCGTTGCCGCTCAACGATGGTGTCAATATCTTTCTGGATGCGGCCCACTCTAATGGCATCAGACTCAGGGTCATCGTTGATCTCCGCCTCAGGCTCTGTGTCGCTGTCTTCCTCTGACTCAGGATCAGACTCGTCATCCAAGTCAGAATCTGGAGGGATGCTCTCTGCATTCAGGCTTGCTTCATTTCTTGGGATTCTATTAAGGATTTGCTTCCTCTCCCGTTGAAGTTTGCGTCTCTTCTGCTCTAAGGCACCTATTGCCTCTTTTGCACGTTTGCGTGCAAATTCAAGGATATCATCCTTCCATGTTTTGAATTGGATTTGAATATTGTTTACATCCCCAGTGGCTAGGGACTGTTCAAGTTTTCCCCCCTCCTCCAGGGTGAACTTCATAAAATCTTTATCTTTTAGCAAGAATAGTGGTAGGGAGTATCGGCCGCGCCCAATGTATGGGGAACCAGGGGCAGAGATTTGAACCGAGACCATTCGGTGGTCTGTCAACTTCCCAGAGACGTCATCAATGGACCAGTTTCTGCAACGTTTGAAAAGATCCTCGGACACGTATTCTCTGTCTATCCGTGAGAGGGTTGTTGAGTGATGTGTACTCGTGTATGTATAGTCCTTGGTGTCAGGATTTACTGTCCTCCAGCCATCTTTCAGGCCTAGCAGGCGTTTAAATTTGGCTAATGCTGCTGTTGCCCCAGCCTCATCGGGTCGGTGTGGGAGCCTGTCAATAGGCTCTTCAACAGTGTTTGTGTCTCCAGCCATGGCATCAGGGACAGGTAGGTCAACTGTCATCCACAGGTCGTGCAGTCTCTCCCAGAAGAGCCGGTTTTCCTCCATAGATTCAGCGGGGGCATATACACCTAGGACCGTTAGGGTCCTTCGCCCGTGCCAGGGGATCACAGCAAGGATTGCTCTGCCTGGGACTAGGTAGTGAACTTTAACTCCTTTGGTGTTGGTTAGATCACGGTTTAGAACTATTGCAATGCCCTTAGTGCTTGGGTCATCAGGGAATGGTGAGTTGTAGATGTCCATTCTCTGGCCAATATGGCTATCTTGGATCTCCACAGTCTGCTCTGCTGATAAGTGGGTTTCCCCAACAACTAATATTCCAATTTTCTCATCGAACATCATTCTATGCAGCCCATGCCACTTGTGCTCTGGATGGGTGATTGACTTCTTTTTGCGGCCATTGATATTCACAGCACTGAGTTTTATCTGTGCTCGTGTGTTCTTACTTATGGCGGGATTGTTCATTTGTTGCCGTTTCCGCTTATTGTTGAAGAAGGCCGGTGCGTGTTCCTCATCCGTTAGAGTTCCGGGGGTGCGTTTTTGTCTGTGGTTTACATTAGCCTGAGGGCGAGCACCATTATTCCCTTGTGGTCCCATGTTTTGTGGGGCTGCCAGTTGTGGCTGTCTCGAGTTGGAGAAGTTGTGCCTGTTATTCGGCGTAGGTGCTGGTGTGGCACCAGGCATCACTGTGCCTCTTACACGTTTGGGTTTGAGGCCCTTTCCCTATGGTTCCGTGCTTGCATGTTTTGTGCGGCCGGACTGCCTTCCTCAGAAATGTGTCCCACGGGATCGCTCCCCTGGGTTGCAATTCTTGCGGATCGACAAGCTGGGCCAGCGTGTGCACTCATGCTGCCGCCCTCTAATCCCTCTCCTCCTCTGTCATTGGGGTCATGGCCGGCGGTCGGTGCCACAATCCCTCCAGAGATGGAAAGGGCATCACCCCCACTACTCACTTCCTCAACCTCCAAAAGATGAAAAGAAAAAATAGGTGTTGAATTAATACGTTCTGAACACCAACTAATGCATCAGACGCAGGGCAGGCCTACCCAGACCTCCATGGGGAGCCATGCTCTCAGTACTAGGTCAAGGTCTTGGATGGGCAAGTCACTCGCCGTTCCCGGAAGCTTAAGCCTCTCGGCACGGTTAGCTCAGGCCTAAATAGGCCTCCGCTTAAAAAAACCATCAGGCTTTCCCGTTCGAGCGGTAAATGTGGGCCCATGGTTGCGCAGGAAAGATGGTGGTGTTCTGATGTCAGCATGCGAGTCCCAAACAACGCGGCATTGCGGACTTCTTATCCTGAGCACACAGGCTTGTAATTTCGTTGGGTTTCCAATTTTAGTCAGATGGTCGCACAGAGAGTAGCAGCCGGCAGAAAGTTGAATTAAAAAGGCCTGGAGTAGAATACAGGGGAAACTGATAGAAAGGCACGCATAGTACGGAACTCTATGTGGGGGTAGGGTACGGCTACCAACTAGTTGCAACCATAGCCGCCATTGCGACCATCACGATCATTACCCTTGCGCTTACCCTTGCCCTTGGCATCCTTCCCACCCTTGTCGCGGTCTCCGCTTCCAGTCTTCTTGCCGCCGGAAAGGGCATCTCGGCTGGCCGCCTCGAGAGCGCCGATGGTCTCGGCAGTCGGGCCCATCCAACCCGGGGCGGAGGGGAGGGGGCAGACATTGGTGGGGTGGTCGGTGGCGAGGCATATGTGGCAAAGGAGGGCACGGTAGATGCGGCCCTGACCATTGAACGGGGTGTTGATGACAAGATTGCCGACAAGGCGGCGGAGAGTCTCGAAGGTGTTCTCGTCGTCGGTGGGAGGACTGCAGTAGGCATTCCACGCAGTGAACGGGCCCTGCGGGGATAAGAGCGCGAGCGGCCGGACGTAGATCGACTCGGTGAAGCGAGCAAAAGCTTCATCGACAGTCATCTCCGGGGGGAATGCATCACGGTGCACGCGGACGTGCCTGAGGATGGCAGGATCAGATGTGATGGCGTCGCTGATGATGGCGGCAGCGAGATCACCGTCGTGGTCGCTATCGGTGAGGGTGAGACCCTGGAAAGTGCCGAGGAAGCCCGATATGTATGGGACGTAGGGGAAGAAGAGGGTGGCGTGGCCATCTGCAGCAAGGACCCCGTCGTCGAGTAGAGCCTGAGCCTGGTCGAACGCCAGTCCCCCGATGAGCCACGCAATATGGTCGCGGCCAGGCCCCTCTGCTAACCCGGGGGGACCAACACGGGGAACAGAGGTGTCCATATTGAAGCGACCCGCGATCTGCGCGGAGATGCGCTGGGCAGTCTACAAGGTAGGCGTTTATTAGCGGGGGGACGTCGGCGAGTGCGTAAGGGACATGCCTGGATCCTGTTTCCATTTCCGCCCGACACCACCGCGATGAACTTTGGGTGTGCCACGTTCTCCCATTGCTGCATTTGCTGCGCCGGCACGTTGCGGTAGAGGGTACTCGCAGTCATCCCGTAGCTGGGGCGGAAGCCACCAGCGGGAACGGGGGTGAAAGAGCCGCGGGGCGGGTTGCCATCGATGGTGTGGTAGTTGACGCCGCGATGGCGGACGCGGGGGGCAGGGCCTGCGGCGGGACCTGAGTTGCGTGCAACGGGCGGAGCTGCGTCGGTCCCACCAGTGGCGATGGCGTGGCCTGCGGTGTCGGCACATTGGTGCTTGGGCGGGGATGCAGGGGTCTGGTCGGGAGCACCGCGGCGCGAGGAGGAGGCGCCAGGGGTGGTGGAGTCCGGGTGATGGATGTGCTGCTGCGCGAGCGAGAGGGCCTTCGCGCGCGCAATGTCAGCAGCCTCATCAAGACCGAGGGTTTCCGCGTCAGGGGGGTTGATGCAGGCCCCATTGGCAAAGAAGTTCCCGAGGATGTCCGGGGCGTCAACGTCGATGGTGTGGGCGGCGTCGTCGGCAGGGGTGTCGTCAGCAGAGGCGGGGGCGGGTGGGGCAGGCGCTTTTCCTTTTCCTTTATTCTTACGCTTGGCAGCATGCGACGCTACCGGGGGCGCAGAATCCGGGAGGGGCGGGAAGTCTTCGGTGCGGGCCGCAGCAGTGACAGAGGCGTAGGTTGGAGCAGCGGCAGCCGTGGTGGTCTCGACGGCAGGTGTGGTGGCAGCAGGGTTGGCCAGGGCAGCAGCGGTATCCACAGGTGCATCGGACGAGGTTGGGACTGTGGCGGGGGCGGTGGTGTCCGAGGTCGAAATCTCATCTACGGTGGAGTCGGGTGAGGCAGCAGTGTCGCTGGTGGCGGTATGCACTGGGGCGGTGGTGTTTGGGGCATTCTCCGCTTTGTCGGCAGCAGGCTATGCGGTGTTAGGGGGTGGAGTAGGGAGGAGCGCTGGTCTCACCTGCTCGTTGGTCACCGCCGCCAGGGTCTGCTGAATAGTCCCCTCAACCTCAGGGACGGTGGGGAGGGAGGCGTTGGTGGCGGGTGTGGACGCTGGGTCCTCCACCGGGGCACTGCTCGAACGAGCTGCGCGTGTGCGATTGAGACTGTCCGTCTCGGGGGTGGTGTTGACGGGGTTCGATTTCTTGGCAGCCATCTGGGAGAGCGGAGAATGTATGTGAGACTGGGGGGCTCAATAAGTTGTTGGGGATGAGTTTACAAGCTCGAGTCGTACTGGTTATATCCTGTCGTCGAACAAAGCTCGAGATGGGATTGGCTCGCCATCGCTTCGGAGAGCGGGGGAAATTGCCTTTGTCTGACGGAGAGTGTAGTTGGAACTAGTGTGAACGAGGTTGATGCCAGTCAGGGCCTGGCGACGAGGCCTTCCTGGTTTGGAGAGAAATCTGGTCTTTGTGTCGAGACAATCACATGATTCAGCGGGCAGGGTCGGCAGAGAAAGGACGGAACAAAGAGAAAGTTGGATAGCAGGTGAGGGCGGCGGCAACCTGTGGCTCGGGGGGCGGGTGCGAGTTTTTGTCGTTGCTCGACGACGTGGCGAAGTAGCAAGAGCGAGAGTCTCACGGTCGCGGAAGAATTGCGGCTTTGGTGACGTCATGGCGCCGTTCGAACGGCTAGACCGCCTCATGGTTGAAGCGTGCCTGGAAGAAGTTTCCAGCGTGGCTGTTGGGCCGAGGAGGTAGTCGCGGTGGGACACGAGCAAGTTTCCCTCAGGTTCAACTGGAGGATTGCTCCCAGTATCACTACCCGGCAGAAGAAAAAAAATGCTCGCCCTTGCCACTGGACGCGTGGAACTTCCGACCATTGTGGTGGTACGGAACAAGGGCCTCCAGTATCCAGCTTCTCAGGAGCTAAGAGATATGGGTTGGCCTTTATGTGTAGCAGGTACAGGGGT